>CP136069.1:64379318-64979318 GCA_032622095.1 Siphonodentalium dalli
GTACTCAACTTAATATCTGACAGAAGAGGACGCCTGATCCTTTGATCATTTAAACAAATTGGCAGAGTTTGTGTTTTCTCCGTCGCGATGATAGTAGTTCCCAGCCTGTATCCAATAGGAGGAGGTCTTTATTTGCGCTAATTGTTGCCCCTGTTACAATTCTAGCCATCTCATATTGAACTTTCTCTATGTCTGATGATAAGAAATCGGGAATGTTGTCCCATACAGGTGAGGCATACTCCAGTAAGGGACGTATGAAAGAAAAATATACTTTTTCCAGTGTTGATCTGCTTGCTCGATATCTTAGTTTTCGTACCAAATACACTCGTTTCCAGGCTTTAGCCAGCAATGAGCGAATATGGATCTCCCAGCTGCCTTCGTTATCAAAAATGAGTCCAAGATGTGTGTGGGTGTCAACTTCGTTCACTATTGTATCACACAATGCCAAGGGTGGGTGTAATACGGGTGTATCATTGATAACTTTTGCGGCAAGATTGGGGTCTTCAATGGTTAGGAAAATCGAAGTGTCATCAGCGAAAAGGCGAATGTCGCATGTTATGAATTCAGTTATGTCATTTATGTATATCAAGAAAAAAAGAGGACCTAGGATATATCCTTGAGGAACTCCCGCAGAAACATTCTGCAACTGAGAACTTGATCCATCGATAATAACACGTTGTTGTCGGTGTTCAAGATATGATTCAATCAGTTTATGTAAATCCCCCGTAATTCCTATCTTCGTTAGTTTATAAAGTAGTCCGCGATGCCATACCTTGTCAAATGCTTTACTAACGTCACAGAAAACACATCTTATTTCCTTTCCATCATCTAGGGACCTGCATATGTTGTCGTATATTTCTGTCAGTTGAAAAACAGTTGAGTCACCTTTCACAAATCCAGATTGATAAATTGATAGTAGTTTATTGACTTCCAGAAATTCCCAGAGATATTTATATATACACTTCTCAAACACCTTTGATACACAGCTAAGAAGGGAGACTGGACGATAGTTACAAGTTATACCGGGATCTCCTGCCTTAAAAATCGGGGTCACATTAGATATCTTCCATTGGTGTGGGTAATAATTGTTTTCAATAAATAATTTGAAATAAGATGCAAGTGGTTCACATAAAGAAGATGCACAATGCTTGAGTACTCTAGGACTTATTTTATCTGGACCACATGATTTTGAGAACTTCAGAGATTTTAGAGCCTTGTAAACATCAACAGACGTTATTGAAATACTGTCTATATATGGTCGGTCTGGTTTAAAATTGTCTTCAGGTAGAACCCTCCCGACATCATCGACTGAGGATATCTCACAGAAAAAGGAATTAAATGCGTTTGCTTTCTCAGTCGGTGAAATCAGGAAACAATCACCTGATACCAGAGGTGGAATTGTGCGTTTATTATCGGAGAACAGAACCCTTTGAAGAATTTTCCACCACGTTGATTGATCACTACTTCCATTGTTTAGTAAACGTTCGTTTTTGTCATCAAGTTCCCGCTTGCTTTTTCTAATGGCACCGATGGTCTCATTGAGTTTTAACCGGAAGTTGGGCCAAGCCTGTTGTGTGTCTTTCTTTTTTGCAATTTTATGAAGGCGATTTCTTTGTCTCATGAGTTTCCTGACGTTTGAGGTGAGCCATTGTGGCATACCTTTCCTAATTACCACTGTCTTATGTGGGATGTTGTCATTACATACCTCGTCGAATTTTTTTGTTATATCATCCACCCATTTTTCCCGTGGTAACATTGTACTTTCTTCGTGATTCCACTGTAAAAAATCTTCGTTCATGGTGTCATAATCTGCAAGGTTATAGTTCCAAATCGTTCTTGTTATCACATTAGGAATAGGGTGTTTATTGAGCTTAAGTTTCATAACAACAGGGCTGTGAAAGCGTACATTATTATCAAAAATGTTACCAATGACGTATGGAGACTCTACTAGTTCGGAGTTGCTAGTCATAAACAAATCGAGTATAGAAGTGGAGTTCTCAGTAAAATGTGTTGCCTAAGAAACTATAGTTGCTTTAGACCGCGTTCATAACATATACCATTAATTTTCCCGTTACCATTGGGTTTGTAATCTTCGTTGAAGTCGCCTCCTATTATCACATCTAAGTCGATATCATGCGCCAACGATATACATTCATTAATATCAGTCCATATTTTGGTGGGGGCGTTTGGGGGTCTATAGAAGCAACCTATTAGAAGATGTTTCCTATTTATAGTAACTTCCACCCATACGGACTATGTTCCTTTAGATGGCAGGTCATTCCGTATTCGAAACGGAATCATATCCCGTATATATATGCACACTCCACCCCCGACTCGCCCATCTGTTCGATCATTTCGAATTGGTGTTTGGTACCCAGAAAGGTGCATATCTGAATCAGCAATCGAGTCATTCACCCAAGTTTCAGTAAATAAACATACATCGTATTTACCATTGCTAGTTTCTGCCTCTAAAATATCCATCTTATGACGCATGCTTTGAGTATTTAAAAGTAGTATGGAAATATTCGCATTCCCGGCGGTTTGAATAGGTCCAGGGTTGCATTCTACATCGCCCGACAGGAGTAGCAGTTTATATAATACCAGGAGACATGCTAAGGTCGTGCAATATATTATAGTAAAGTTGGGTTGAACGTACTTACATAGTTTTGATATGGTTTGCATACATGTCTTCGAATATTGTGCATTGTCATCGCTGTGCGAGACAAACATGATGTGATCCTTCATTAACTGAATACTACGTGATAGTTTTGTGGGAAACGAGACATAAAGCAATGTCACTATTCTAAAAGCCATGCTCAATTTTAACCCAAGTAATCTGTAGAGAACATACAATATACATGCCTGTGACTGTCTCAAGTCTAGTCGTCCCCTCCCAGATAGTCTGACAGCCCGTCCATGAAACGTACCGACGCTGGCCCTGTCTATATTATCCATAAGGTATCATCAACAGTGCATGCTTGTCTGGAAATGGACCTAATCGGCACCGAGTCACGGATGCGGCGGGCTTACAATGACAAATAGCAAGTTTGTAGTAATGAGAAAAGCATATTGATGGAGATGCATTGTAGTGCATGGCTATGAATAATTGCTGCTCTAGTGGAACATCATGGTTGATAATTTGGTACAAGGGGTGAGGAGAAGCAGAAAGATAACAGAGAAAGGATAGATAAAGAACATGACATTGGGTGTAACTCATATTATTGGATTGCGGCGACTGATGGGGAGAGGATTAAAATATTATGGCATTGCACGTATAGTTCACCAATTAAATGTGCATTATCAATTTGTAAAGGAACGGATGTACATGGATAGTTCACTCAGTATCATAACAACAACCGTGAGCTGTGAATCTATCGATCGACATTACTTAATTTGAGCACAGCACCGAGCATTGAGAAAGGCATAGTTTATGTGTCGCATTTAATTTGGAGGATAATTTGATATAATTAACATTAATGATGCTGAGTATTCGCTTGCTCCAGTCCATAAACCCACTAAGTAAAAAGCGGCTGAATGGCTATAGCTATAATAGCCAAAAACAGGCCACGATGGCCAAGTTATGCGGTCATTGAGCATGTTGTTGTCATTTATAAGTTTCTAATTCGTCAATGTTTGTACCTCATTGTTTTTGTCATTATTATTTGCATGTATTGTATATTATCCATAACTAATAAACAGTCATAAATTCAACCCAAACCTCGGTTCTTTCTCATAATAAAAAGGGCAGAAAAAACCCGAATCCAATCAAACCAACTAGGAAGGGCCTAAGTAGTCATTAAGAGAATTATTCACACATTTACCCCAACCTACCGAAAACAATAGGTGTCTGCAAAACGGGACGACCCCGTCACGTCGCCTTGGCCTATATGACTAAAAGTGGTAGATAGAATAACTGGGCGTGTTTAGTGCACGGCCATTAGATCTTCAGCTACACATAGACACCCTCCCTAAGATGAATTTTGGTGGTTATGATATTTTGGTAGGGCTATGTATACCCTTTAAACTTTTGGATGTTTACCATCTGG
Source organism: Siphonodentalium dalli (assembly GCA_032622095.1). NCBI lineage: Eukaryota > Metazoa > Mollusca > Scaphopoda > Gadilida > Siphonodentaliidae > Siphonodentalium > Siphonodentalium dalli. The sequence continues at coordinate 64,383,365 of CP136069.1, forward strand.
CAATTGTCGCGTTGTTGTGTATTTTGCCCTCTGAAGAGAGGTACCCAGATTTCGTATCTTGGGAGCATTTATTTTCCGTTCACTAACAGTATAGCTTGCTAATATTTGAATTTGTCACCTTTTGTTGGTATTTAGCTTTTTACTTACAAAACTATTGACACTATATTACATATACAGTGCGAAGTCTTAAAATTTGTGCGAAAAAAGCATGACAATTCAAATATGAAATTTTAACTCAAAATAACAGGAAAAAAGGAAACAAACATATTTCCACTGCCAAATTATTCTTCTGGGAACAGTTGCATTTTATACCATGACTCCCTATTGTACTGTGTACAAACATGCTATATAATAAATTTGTGCTGTACACCCTACTGTGTGTGAACAGGAGTCCGACCGTGGGTACCACGTTTCTACTGTGGGTAACACGTTTGAATGGCATTTCAATGGTTAAAGTTTATACCCATAGTAGAACTACATCCGAGTTGACCTTTCATTAACCTTCCGTGACCTCGATCAAAATGACTCTATTTTTAAAATGTAGCGCCTCGCGATGAAAACAATTTGATACTTTCGATTCAATTGAATATTATACTCACTAATGCGATAAAAACGAACAGTTAATTCCGTGGAAATCACATCCAGATCAACAAATTGAACATATATTTCAAGAAATAGACGTAAAAAACTACAAACGGTGGATTTCAAAATGACTTTCGTGGTTTCCTGTTGATAACTCTTTACCCTCACAAAATGAGAAATATGTTCGAATTATGTAAAAAGTGGTTTAAAAAACAACAACCAGGTTTTCATGTAAAAAAAATTGCAGGAAGGTATGCCGTTTTGTTTTTTGCATCTGGAATTTTCGGGGACCCACCACCCCAAAGCCTGCAAAATCAAAACAAAATTTACTCCCAATTTTTTTTAGCATAGGATAGGATAATTTTATTTACAATACACATACATGGAAAGCACAATTACAAATAAATATAATATTAATAGACTATACATGTATATTGCTAGGGGTGATATAGTCATGGCTGACTGTCTTCCTATCACCCCTTTGTTTTACACCCACCTCCCATATTTCACTAAATTTGGTCTAAAACCGCATAAAACTCTACTGATATCACGCATGTGACCAGGGGGGAGGGGACGTGGTCGGCATTTTTTCCCTTTCGATCATTTTTTGTAACCACCCACCCCCACCGCCAAATTTTTTTCCGTTTTCGGCAGTTTTTTTCGACCATTTTTTGACACCCACCCCCCCTTTTAACACTAAAACAGAGATTTGCGGGGGGAAATTCACTGTAAACAGCTGTATATGAATTTATGTGCATACTATTTATCATGGATGTTAACATGGACATGTAAATAGGAATGAGTCATTTTGAGGTCATTCGGCCAAAAAAACATGGCTGCCAGCGGCCATCTTGGATTTCAAAATTTGCAACAAAATACAACACGATAACTGCCTGCAGTCAGTTTACCAGTTAGAATTACATTATTTCTCTCATTCAAAGTGGTTTTGAAGCCCGTCTCATTGCCAAAACACTAAAAAAACAAGCAGGATTTTTTTTTTTTAGTTGCGGAAAAAATTGCTTGTTGGTGGCTTTGACCACCCACCCACCCCGGCATACGTGCATCTGTAAACCTATAGGTCATTGTGCAGGATACACACAATTACATAATTTATAACTATTTCCTGATTAGTCTGTCAACCAGCCCATAATCTAACATGTTCCACACCACTTATGTTAGTCTATTGGAGCAACTTACTTCTATTATACTAAACTAGCTGAAACAGGCTCACTTCGGGAGCCTAAATTCAGCGTCGGAATGCATGTGGCCCCCTTTGTGGGACTTCACGCACATTTGGATCTTAGACAGAGCCTTTATTTAGCGGTGGCCCCTTTGAGCGTTTCAAGCATATTTTTTATCATTGATTTATACACATTGTTTTAATTTATTTTATTTTTTAAGATTGAATTCCTTTCTCAATTTAACAAAACCAATGTTGTTTTTTTTTAATTAAAAAATTTGAAAAACGAACACCATTATAACATCCACCAGGGTACCCCGAGTCAACACAGCAAATTTGGATGAACTCGGTCCAGGGTTCTGAGAGAAAAAAACGGACATATCCTACTCGTTTATATATATAGATGACAAGCAGTCACAGCACTATAGGTTACACTGGTGTAAATAAGGTTCCGAGTGACATCTAGCGGATGCGGGAGGAATATATAGGAGAGAATAAAATAGACACTGGGCCCTGATTGGTCAATAGCCTTGTGTGCTTTTCACATAAAAAAAATCATCACACCTCTTCCCTATGATTTCCCATAGGTAAAATAACCATTGGCACAGGAATTAACCCTTTGTAGTGAAGTTTGAATTTTTTGGTGTGGTCTAAAATATGACTGTATTTTTTTATGCGGTTCTGACACTAGTTACGAAAACATAAGATTTAAAGGCGAATTCCCTGCTAGACAGACATGATTTTTTTGTGTAAAAAGTTTCCCAAAATGTCAATTTTTCAGATTTAAAGAAAATTTTGGACCCAACATTTATATTGCCAACACTATACGCTAAAACGTTAGCACTGAGGCCTATGGAAAACATTTACACCAGTGTAACCTAAAGGGAAAAAATAGCTTTTTATCATTTTTGATTCCTGGGAGTCACTTTAAAGCATTTTAATGCATTTTACAGAGCCTGGTCTTTCAGTCCAATGAATATCTCATGCTTGATGTGGCTATTCTTGCTGCTGATGTCTTCTTTCACTTACATCAGCCAAAAAAATAGTAGGATTTTTCATAAAAAATGCCAATTTTTCAAGGTACTTTCAAAAATTTTCAAGGTGGTAATAGTCACATGATAATGCAAATGACCCATAACATGGGCATGTCAACGACACATATATCAATTGTTATAAGAACCTAATTTAACAAGTATTTTGGATTTTATAGCCAGTGATATACAGATATATATCATAAAAGTGTGTCATTTCCACTGGTGGGTATGGTCATTTGAAGGTTAATAGCACTAAAACTTGGACACATTTAAGAAAATGCTTCAGCAATTCAAAGAGAGCATATCTTTATTCAACTAATTCAATATACACCCACATCCAGTTATCTTGGATCACCCTTGCAGACCTGAAAATGTCATATTTTATTCTTCAATGTGCTGATAAAGTCATGCGCTTGATGCTCAGCTGATCAGATCTGGACTCAATGACCTCACATCACCAGAAGTTCTCTCATGGAAAGAATATTGAACAGTCTTCCATAGCTGATCCAAGTTTGCAACACCAGACCCCTAAAACTGAGTGAAAATGGGGCCTGAACATGACTGGTGGTGGAAAATTGTGCTTTTTTGATGAATAATTTGTTAAAGAGGGTGGGGTTAAATTGTGTGTGATAAATAAAGAACCACAGAAGTGATATTGTTTTTGAACACATTTTTTCCATTGATGGGCAATTCTGAAGAAATGTAGGGAGTTACAATTATTCCGCGAAAAAGCGGGCTATCGCTTTAGGTTACACTGGTGTAAATAAGGTTCCGAGTGACATCTAGCGGATGCGGGAGGAATATATAGGAGAGAATAAAATAGACACTGGGCCCTGATTGGTCAATAGCCTTGTGTGCTTTTCACATAAAAAAAATCATCACACCTCTTCCCTATGATTTCCCATAGGTAAAATAACCATTGGCACAGGAATTAACCCTTTGTAGTGAAGTTTGAATTTTTTGGTGTGGTCTAAAATATGACTGTATTTTTTTATGCGGTTCTGACACTAGTTACGAAAACATAAGATTTAAAGGCGAATTCCCTGCTAGACAGACATGATTTTTTTGTGTAAAAAGTTTCCCAAAATGTAAATTTTTCAGATTTAAAGAAAATTTTGGACCCAACATTTATATTGCCAACACTATACGCTAAAACGTTAGCACTGAGGCCTATGGAAAACATTTACACCAGTGTAACCTAAAGGGAAAAAATAGCTTTTTATCATTTTTGATTCCTGGGAGTCACTTTAAAGCATTTTAATGCATTTTACAGAGCCTGGTCTTTCAGTCCAATGAATATCTCATGCTTGATGTGGCTATTCTTGCTGCTGATGTCTTCTTTCACTTACATCAGCCAAAAAAATAGTAAGATTTTTCATAAAAAATGCCAATTTTTCAAGGTACTTTCAAAAAATTTCAAGGTGGTAATAGTCACATGATAATACAAATGACCCATAACATGGGCATGTCAACGACACATATATCAATTGTTATAAGAACCTAATTTAACAAGTATTTTGGATTTTATAGCCAGTGATATACAGATATATATCATAAAAGTGTGTCATTTCCACTGGTGGGTATGGTCATTTGAAGGTTAATAGCACTAAAACTTGGACACATTTAAGAAAATGCTTCAGCAATTCAAAGAGAGCATATCTTTATTCAACTAATTCAATATACACCCACATCTAGTTATCTTGGATCACCCTTGCAGACCTGAAAATGTCATATTTTATTCTTCAATGTGCTGATAAAGTCATGCGCTTGATGCTCAGCTGATCAGATCTGGACTCAATGACCTCACATCACCAGAAGTTCTCTCATGGAAAGAATATTGAACAGTCTTCCATAGCTGATCCAAGTTTGCAACACCAGACCCCTAAAACTGAGTGAAAATGGGGCCTGAACATGACTGGTGGTGGAAAATTGTGCTTTTTTGATGAATAATTTGTTAAAGAGGGTGGGGTTAAATTGTGTGTGATAAATAAAGAACCACAGAAGTGATATTGTTTTTGAACACATTTTTTCCATTGATGGGCAATTCTGAAGAAATGTAGGGAGTTACAATTATTCCGCGAAAAAGCGGGCTATCGCTTTAGGTTACACTGGTGTAAATAAGGTTCCGAGTGACATCTAGCGGATGCGGGAGGAATATATAGGAGAGAATAAAATAGACACTGGGCCCTGATTGGTCAATAGCCTTGTGTGCTTTTCACATAAAAAAAATCATCACACCTCTTCCCTATGATTTCCCATAGGTAAAATAACCATTGGCACAGGAATTAACCCTTTGTAGTGAAGTTTGAATTTTTTGGTGTGGTCTAAAATATGACTGTATTTTTTTATGCGGTTCTGACACTAGTTACGAAAACATAAGATTTAAAGGCGAATTCCCTGCTAGACAGACATGATTTTTTTGTGTAAAAAGTTTCCCAAAATGTAAATTTTTCAGATTTAAAGAAAATTTTGGACCCAACATTTATATTGCCAACACTATACGCTAAAACGTTAGCACTGAGGCCTATGGAAAACATTTACACCAGTGTAACCTAAAGGGAAAAAATAGCTTTTTATCATTTTTGATTCCTGGGAGTCACTTTAAAGCATTTTAATGCATTTTACAGAGCCTGGTCTTTCAGTCCAATGAATATCTCATGCTTGATGTGGCTATTCTTGCTGCTGATGTCTTCTTTCACTTACATCAGCCAAAAAAATAGTAAGATTTTTCATAAAAAATGCCAATTTTTCAAGGTACTTTCAAAAAATTTCAAGGTGGTAATAGTCACATGATAATACAAATGACCCATAACATGGGCATGTCAACGACACATATATCAATTGTTATAAGAACCTAATTTAACAAGTATTTTGGATTTTATAGCCAGTGATATACAGATATATATCATAAAAGTGTGTCATTTCCACTGGTGGGTATGGTCATTTGAAGGTTAATAGCACTAAAACTTGGACACATTTAAGAAAATGCTTCAGCAATTCAAAGAGAGCATATCTTTATTCAACTAATTCAATATACACCCACATCTAGTTATCTTGGATCACCCTTGCAGACCTGAAAATGTCATATTTTATTCTTCAATGTGCTGATAAAGTCATGCGCTTGGTGCTCAGCTGATCAGATCTGGACTCAATGACCTCACATCACCAGAAGTTCTCTCATGGAAAGAATATTGAACAGTCTTCCATAGCTGATCCAAGTTTGCAACACCAGACCCCTAAAACTGAGTGAAAATGGGGCCTGAACATGACTGGTGGTGGAAAATTGTGCTTTTTTGATGAATAATTTGTTAAAGAGGGTGGGGTTAAATTGTGTGTGATAAATAAAGAACCACAGAAGTGATATTGTTTTTGAACACATTTTTTCCATTGATGGGCAATTCTGAAGAAATGTAGGGAGTTACAATTATTCCGCGAAAAAGCGGGCTATCGCTTTAGGTTACACTGGTGTAAATAAGGTTCCGAGTGACATCTAGCGGATGCGGGAGGAATATATAGGAGAGAATAAAATAGACACTGGGCCCTGATTGGTCAATAGCCTTGTGTGCTTTTCACATAAAAAAAATCATCACACCTCTTCCCTATGATTTCCCATAGGTAAAATAACCATTGGCACAGGAATTAACCCTTTGTAGTGAAGTTTGAATTTTTTGGTGTGGTCTAAAATATGACTGTATTTTTTTATGCGGTTCTGACACTAGTTACGAAAACATAAGATTTAAAGGCGAATTCCCTGCTAGACAGACATGATTTTTTTGTGTAAAAAGTTTCCCAAAATGTAAATTTTTCAGATTTAAAGAAAATTTTGGACCCAACATTTATATTGCCAACACTATACGCTAAAACGTTAGCACTGAGGCCTATGGAAAACATTTACACCAGTGTAACCTATACCAGACTTGGGTATACTTTGGGTCTTGTGAGAGATCGTCTGAGTTGATAGACATGCAAATAATTCACTGATTGGCTTGATGCACTTATGACAGATATTTACTAACCATTGATAATCAGATTCATGTTTGAGACAGTTGATCGCTCTTTTTCCATGCACACAATGATCTAGGCTTAATTTTTTAACCCCTGTCACACTCAGGCCGGCGCTTGCATTGCGCTGAAAAGGTACCAAAATATGAGTAACACGCAGGAGGAGCGCAGAAAACTGTCAAACATTGTCAAACTTGTAAAACAAAGTATGCTCCTATTGCGTTCCTACTTTGTCAAGTCTCACGCTCTTATATAGTGCGTCCACGTCGCTGTCATTGTGTTGTTAGTACGTTCTCAATAAGTTTGCACAACGGGCGCGGAGAGTTGAGATAGCGCCTCCTGCGTTCTCCAGACATTGTCAGTTTTTAGGTTGTGGGGAAAATACCCAACTATCCGCAATAATTATCTGTCCGATTAAACAACTGTCACACCCCGCTGCGATCAGGCCGGCGCTTGCCTTGCGCTGAAAAATAATCAAAGCGCCAAGCAAAGCGCACTAAGGTATCCAAGAACCGATTGGTGACGCAGTTGGCACTGGCTAGGACGGGAGAGGGTCCCCGTGAACTCAAAGCAAGCCGCAGCGTGATCGCAGCGGAGTGTGACAGGGGTGTGAGCAGATCGCATTTCAAAGTAAACCTGCTGTAAACGACGTAGAACGCTATTTATAACGCTTGGGTGTATAGCGAGCGCCATAGTCGCAGTGGCAGCACAGGAATCAGGGAGCTAAATGTGTTCTATAGCCCCTATCGATAAATGAGTTATCTCCACTTGATTCCGGGATCTCTTCTGTGATTCTAATTACATCAGGTTGGTGTCAGTCTCGCAGATCTTTTGTTTACACTCAACACGTGCGTTTATTTTCATTGAAGTTATTGCATTAATACTACGATTCCAAACTGATTCTAACATGGGAAAGTTATATTGTTGCGTGACTGGCTGCCATAATTATTCTGGTAAAGTTGTTGACGATCGCTTTGTGAAATTACACAGATTTCCCGAGAATAAAGCGCGACAACGTGTGTGGAATTTCCGAGTGAGCCGAAAAAACTTCGAAGTCGGGCGTAATTCGAGAATTTGTTCCGAACATTTCGAAGGTGGAGTCAAAACCAACGAACACGTTCTGCCGTCGGTTTTTCCTCACAAAACATTTGCGACTTGGAAATATGGTTCCAGTAGCGACAATCTATCAGAACCCATGGAAATCAATGGAGATTTAGAAGTTGAGGATGATGACTCTGTGCATAATTTGGTATTTACCGCAGCTGAAACACAAAGTGAACTTGATACCTCCATAATGATGCATGATTATTGTGGGCCCATCGACACATCAACAATTCCTAGTTATCGACATCAGGAAGTGCAAACATTACCTTATGTCTGTGATATGGTGACAGTTTCATGCCAGACATCAGAATCAAGTTTTGATAGAGCATGTTTAGTGGACATTGGTCATCAAACTGATCTTCCACAATTGACAATTGAAGATATGGCAGATGAGGACATGACTATAAAAGTCATATGACATGAAAGGTGCTAGTGGGACTTAGCCCAGCCGGTGTTATAACTTTTGTGTCCGATCTGTGGGGTGGAAATATAAGTGACAAGCAAATAACTGAGATGTCTGGCATAATAGATATGTGTGAACGAGGGGATGCTATAATGGTGGACAAGGGGTTTCAGATCAATGACTTGCTAATTCGTCGTGGATTACATCTCATTATTCCACCGAAGAAGAAGACTAACACACAATTTACGAGGAAAGAATCTGAAACAACCCGAAGAATAGCAAATTTGAGGATACACGTAGAGCGAGCTATGGAACGAATAAAGAATTTCCGGATATTGCAAGGGGTAATTCCAATTTCGATGTCACCCAGGGTTTCACAGATATTTTTTATATGTGCTGCACTGGGTAATTTGCAACCACCTTTAATTGATTCAGCCGAAATTTCTTAGTTCAAATTCAAATTCAATATTTGAATTACACATGTATATGATTAAATTATAGCCAATATTTAAAGGCAATAGCTGTAACTTGGATAGTTTGATATCGGCCCGAGATACTAGTATCAACCCAATTTCACTTTATATCAGTCTGCGATGGTCAGACCGAATGTCGATGACTGATATCAAGTTACCAATAGTGTAGTGACTTAGTGACAAAATTATGTCATATTGGAACGGACTGGCCAAAAGTGCCATTTTTTTATATTATGTCAAGTTAGGTGTGCTCTTTCAGAAAGTGAACTAGAAACAGGTTTCTGATCAATATTAACCCTTGTTTCCAGTATAAATCCAAGATGGCGGTCAAATTCAATCATTATTTCACCATGACGTTCCAACTGGTATACAATTTAAGGCACATGCATAATAAAGGCGTCATTCCATCCGGCATTGTCATATTTTGAAGATATTAGCAATCCAGGCTGACCAAATTTGAAAATTATCACTTTTTGGACCAAAAGCATGAAATTTTGTCATAAAATCATTCTCGTTTCAATTATTTCGGAATAATAAACAGACAATTTCTCAAAACTGTTTCAGTGCTGATCAAAGGTTAATATCTTAAAAATTTCAGAAAAGTATACTGCAAACAAAATATACAACATCTAGGACAAATTCGTAACCATATTTTAGACATTTTGGATTATGTTACCCCTCACCCCAAAAATCATGAATTTTTTTTATTGTGATAAACATCCGATAGAACATGGATGAAAATCTATAAAGGGCACTATTCAATCACATTTCTAAATACTGTAATTGCAATTACACACACAATGACCAAAGTTGAAATTTACAACTTTTTCGACTAAAATATGCAATTTGGTAAGAAAATCCTCGTCATTTCAAATATTTTGGTCCAATAAATGGTCAGTTACACATAGGATATTTGCGATAGTTCAAAATGTTTGGTCTTAAATGTTTTGGACATATATACTGAAAACAATGAATACATTTTCTGTGGTTAATATGTAACAACGTTTCAGAAAATTTGGTTTATGTTACCCCTCACCCCAAAAATCACGGAAATGTGACTTGGTTGTAAAGATTCAATAAATCTTTGGTTAAATCTTATAAAGTGAGTTTGTCGATGACAATTAGTCATATATTGTTATGTAACAATCTCATTGACAGTATACTGTTTAAATTTACAATTGTATGCCTAATAACAGCTATATTTTATGGTAAAATAACCATCATTTCAAATATTTTCAACCAATATATGGGCAATTTCTCAAACATTTCCCAAGATCGTATACCACATGCGGCCTTGAAAGTTTCGAAAATGACTGTTGAATACAACACATTTAAAGGTGTAAACATGTCATGTCTTGGTGAAATAGAATAAAATTCAAAAAATCTATTATACCATAAATAATTTGAAGGTTTTGACTTATATAATCTACAAATGTAGCATACAAGAGGGGGTGGTATATATAGACATGTAGTTCAGATCACAACTTTAATTTGTCTATCAATAATACACATAACATAAAGAAGGTCTATCTTTGTTTATACTCTGTTCTTAAATTCAAGTTTGTTATGTTGTACCTGTATAACTATAATGTGCACAGTCTGATCATACCAGCAGATATATAGCAACTCATAGATTGTCATGTTATAATCACCGGTGATCATATTGATACATTGAACAAATATTTTAGGCATTCTTAATATCACAATTACAACTGCATAATTATGAGCATAGTAAATCAGCTATTGCACATTTGCACCTGTTACAAGTTTGGGATTTGCAACAACACTTGATGAGTTCTGAACACGCAGCTGCAGCTTCTGGTAATGTAGTCCACAATGGTTTACATCCATGATCTTCAACTGTCCATTCCCAGTCATGCGGGCCATGTATTGGAATTGTTATGTCATGACAAGTGTACCACAATCCTGCCTGGTATATGGCTCATTTCATATGCTGTATTAGGGCCCCTTTTGAGCGACAAGTTTTGGAGAATTCTCTTCATATGCCTCGTTATCAGCAACTTTTGACAACCTTTATTATAATTAATGGTAATGAAACGTTCGAGTTCTTTGAAAATACATGAGAACGAATCTAGTTGAATAAAAGGTTGATTCGCCTATAGAAGAAATGTACATGTATCTGTGATAACGGGATAATATTTCCATGCTATCCAGAAACTTTTTCTGCCCTTTATATGGAAGATCAAAGTGGTATCAAAACCAGATATCGAATGAAAATTGGGTAGTGATAACAATTGCCATCGCCCAGAGCGGAAAATGTGCTGTTGTCATGGTACAATGTTTTAGTTTTGCCTGTTCCCAGAGAAACACATGTATCACCACCACTGTTGAAAACTTTGAAAACAGACCGATGACAATTACCAGGACATCTGTGTCAACAATCCGAGCACAGATGGTCGTCAGCCCACAAGAAAGCGCATGGATAATGTGTGGCACAATTATAATATCAGCTTCCTCCTGACAACAGTTTCTCAAGATTTACTAGGAAGAATTTGCTATTTTGAGAGTTGACGAACATTCTGTCATGTTTAACACTTTATCATCATGTTCTGACGCATTACTTGTCAGGAATACAAAAAGTTCAAGCTTATTGTCAGAATGACGGAGGAAGTCGTTCCATTTTTTTGGAATCTTAGTTTGGCCACCAACTTTTCGTCCAAGACCTATACCACGATTCTCATTAGTGCTGCCTTTTGTGCTGCCTTCAAAATACCTATCCCACACAACACACATGACATTAACACTTCTTAGTTTGTAGAGTAGAAACTTCATTGGTGACTGTGTAATAATTAAAAGCACATGTAGTTCTTATCGCAAGCACAATTATACGCACAAGAACGCCTCCATCAAATATCTTGCACGTACTTCCAATATTTTATTTCTTGTAATAGTGTGTTCGAACAACATTTGGGCAGTTCAAAAAACACGAAATTGCTTCTCCGCTATTCCAAACGATCAAGTGCAGGAACAGGAGAACATCAAATTGAAAGGAAATGGAGCGTTGATAGGTTTAACAGAGAGCTCATCAACAATAACGAGATGGCTACAACTCCCCGAACCAGATGTGTTTTTCTCTCATGAGAGTCGGCTATTTCCCCCACCTTATCAACAGGAGGTAAATTCAAGGGGACACAATCTGATTTGCTGGGATGTATCCGGGAAGCAATTGGAGGTATATCGGACCCACCTAAAAATGTTCAGTGCAAGATATTTGATGGAGGCGTTCTTGTGGATATGATTGTACCTGCGATATAGTATCTACTTTTAATGATTACGCCCAGTCATTAATGAAGTTTATACTCTGAAGACTAAGAAGTGTTACTGTCATTTCAGCCAAACCTTGGCTGTTTATTTCACAGGAGTTTCTGGGATAACCTGTGTGTCGGCTCAGAACAGGCGTGCCAATTGAGGAGAACACGCGAAGGATTTGTGTAAATGTTAGCCCAAACGACATTTCGAAGTAACGACTGCTTTGTTGTTTATTTCGAGGAATAATACCGCATCATATGAATTCAGCCCAAATATATTGACAGGTGTCAAGGGTCAAACTCAAAACTGAGCAATAAAAAACTAATATTAATAAATACCGAGTATATTTAATTTAACGCCAATGGGTCGTTTATGTGCGTTCAAGAGTGTATTTATGCCTAAAGCAAAGTGAAATAACGATCTTAAAATGAATTGGCCGGTATATTGTATTAGTTATCAGGGTTACCAGGGTCGTGGTTGCATAAATTACAATATAGTTTATGTTTATGCTAAGATAACTTGATCGGTATTGAGGTTAACACATGTCCCATATATGGACATTCCAAATATGGAAAGTGACGTGCGCAAAATATAGCTGTGCATCGATATCGGTTATCTGGGTCAGATATATTTATAGCGTCGAAGCGAAGAAATGTCAAATTCCTTGTCTGGATACGCGTCTTATTCTCACGTATACCGTGTTTATATCGGTTTTATTCTATGTGTTGTTGTGTATTGTATTACTTTGATCAAGGTTGCGCTTTTGTTATTCTCACAAAAGGTAAATTTGATGCGTGTTTACATTTCAAAATTCCGTCGGCCATGTATAGTAACACTGAATTCCACATTCCTGAATTACGAGACTAATTTATCGAATGAGGTCAATTTTTCGCATAAAACAAGACACGTATATGTTATTCTGCACCATTCTGTCGAGTGCCGAATCTCATTTCGCATTATTTTCGTTTTTATCGAAAAATAATCGTTCTCTAGCTATGCCTATGGCCCATGTAAATTTTTTCAACCAAAAAAAATTCATTGTTTTGCCAATTTCAAGCTAGTTGATAGCATGGTCATGGTATAATTTGGCCTAGCGAGTGTCGGTAGACGTTTCTTGAGTGTGCACAACAAATTTTGGTCCCAACGAAGCAGGCTAAAATCGTGAAATTTGTCAATATTACTTTGCGAGGGAAGAAAATATTCATTTAAACTTCCAAAATTGGTTGAAATATGCTCAACAACATTCAGTTGAATGGTGACATTATTTATAGTCACCGACTAACTTCCACGATGAATCAAATTTGTTTTTATTGGTGACAATTATGTCGCGAGAGATAAAAATGTAAATTTTTTAAAGAAAATGTTAAATTTTAGCTCATTTTAAGACTTTAGTTGCTTGTAGATCGGTGTTAATTATCTTTGTCAATGATGTCATGTCACGCTTGTTAATAATTCATTTGTTCGGAAATACTTATTGGGGGTCGAAATGTATAAAATTTAACTACCACCACTTCCAAAAACAACACCGATAAACAATAACACTATTTGTTCCATGCAATGGAAATGGCTATTTATTGTCCTGATATCAGTGATATAAATGAATGCCTAAAATTAGTATTATCCTGAAATAAATTTATGCCACTTTGGCGAACATGGGAACCACGGTACAATTTATGCCATTTAGGCACACTTCAGAGTGAAATCAGGGCTTATATTTCGGCGAGAATCCAAATCTAGATTCTCATAAATATTCTCGCAAATTACCCTGGATTCTCGTGAAAAAGTATATATGAATTCTCGCAAAATCAGATGAAATATATGCCCTGGAAATATAGCAAATCGTTTAATGCTTGAGAATTTTGGTTTTCGGAGATTTATATATATGCTTCAAGACATATTATGGACTTGTTATGGACTTTTTCGGGTGCGAGAAATTGATAAGTTAGTGCTCAGGCACTTTGCCAACCTGGGGAATGTTATCATTCTACTAACATCACTGAAAATTTCCAAAAAAATCTGCCACACCACTTCATAGAGAACATCGTCTGAACTACTCCATATTGTAAATATTTACATCTCGATTCGGGGCGCAACTATCGGCTATAATTAAACAAAAATGATTTTGCCATCTAGAGTCATTGCATTTAACTAATATATAAGAATGATGTTGTGTATCATCCATTTGGATTAATATTCGTAACGAATAACTACTTTGAGAAAGATTATTCTTAATTTCTATTCGATCACTCTGCCCGGTGTCTGCCGGAGTGTTTCACATCACTTTAATCAAGGAAGACTGTTCAGAAAAACTGCATTTCAAGAAATCGTTTAATGCTTTAGAATTTTGGTTTTCGGAGATTTATATATATGCTTAAAGACATATTATGGACTTGTTATGGACTTTTTCGGGTGCGAGAAATTGATAAGTTAGTGCTCAGGCACTTTGCCAACCTGGGAATGTTATCATTCTACTAAAATCAACACTGAAAATTTCCACAAAAATCTACCACCCCACTTCATCGTCTGAACTACTCCAAATTGTAAATATTTACATCTCGATTCGGGGCGCAACTATCGGCTATAATTAAAAAAAATGATTTCGCCTTCGAGAGTCATTGCATTTAACTAATATATAAGAATGACGTTGTGTATCATCCATTTGGATTAATATTCGTAACAAATAACTACTTTGAGAAAGATTATTCTTAATTTCTATTTGATCACTCTGCCCGTTGTCTGCCGGAGTGTTTCACATCACTTTAATCAAGGAAGACTGCATTTCAAGATCACCAAACAACTTTCCTTTTTAGGGCCACCACATCTTTCCAAAGATGTACTTCTTCCATTTTGCTATCAAAGACCGAAAAATGTCGTTAAACTACAGATCCAAATACCCACTAAGGGCCCCTATATCTTGAAATATTAAAGACCGAGAATGTCGTTAAACTATAAAGACCGAAAAATGTCGTTAAACTAGAGATCCAAATACCCCCTATATCTTGAGATATTATAAAGACCGAAAAATGTCATTAAACTATTAAAGACCGAAAAATGTCGTTAAACTAGAGATCCAAACATCCCCATCCCCTATTTTTTTTAGACAATTAAGAACGAAATATGTCGTTACACCATTAATAGATAATTTGTGTTTATGAAAGTCTGGCACCCATTAGCAGTTTGTTTTCAGTACATTTTAATATTCATTGGAACGTAAACAATTATTCGCTGCCTTTCGTTACTGGTTTCCTCGACTCAAATATTTCTCACTGCTCAATACTTATAATTAAAAAAAATGTTCTGTGTTTTGTGTCACTTCTTAATAGCATTATGTATTCTGCTATTGACAAGAAACAAAGTTGCAGTATACTTTAAAGGTATACGGAAGGCCTTGGTGGGTATCCTGTGAACATATTTCCACCTGTCAAAAACCGCTACAAACGAAAATAATATTCAAATATAGACATACTTTGTTAATATACAAATGAGAAATATCTCATAAACAGTATGTTATTGTCGTAAATTTGACGATTGTTATGTAAACAAAGCATAAAAAGTTACTTTCTTGGTGTTTCTTTATATTATGATGGTAAACATAAAGAGCGTTCTTTGTTGCTCAATTCCTTATTTGGAAATAATAAAGAGCGTTTATACCATTTATGTGTGATTAGCCAGTAGCATTGTGGTGCCTTCTATAACAAAATCAGACTCTTTTTTAGGTAAAATTTAGTAGGTCTTTATGTGAGCATGAGGTTTACGCGATAGTGATCGTATATTTGAACCAAAATGTATGCGTTTTAATATTTTTCTGTTTACGGTGTTTGGAACAAATATGAATATTTTCGACAACTAAGCCCCCTCGTCCCTTTAATATAATTAATATAACATCCCTCATCCAATAATCTCCAAATTGAATATCTAATTTCAATCCTAGTTACACGTCACGCCGCCCCTCATCATTTGCCAATTGTACACCCTTTTTTGCCGCTGCTGCAACTGTTCAATTTCTTTAAAAATTATTGAAAAAATGGCCCTCCCGCCCGCCGACATTTACTTCTGATTTTTTGTTATCATCGGTCCGCACCAAAATTGAGCACACGTCCCTATATAATATACCTATTTAAACCGAGTATACACGGTGGTGTAATAGATCAACCGTTAATTTAACCGTTTAGGTAGCATATTACCACGTATACGTTATCACGACAAATCCCTGCTGATCTGTTATTAATGAACCAAACACTTAACATGTCAACACACTCTGGCCCGCCAATGCTACAGTGTATACACGTAACGGGGCAAATATGCACATTATATTGGCAGCTAACGAGAGCATTCATCATGGGCAATCTGCTCACCCCTTTTAGCCGATACGATAGAAACTAAACGATTTGTTACTTCTAATTACCCGTACTTAATTACACTACTTGCGTGTTAATAAAGTACGACCCCATTACCACTAAAGGTGAAACATGGGATTTAGAACATTAATATTCACTCTTACATAGTTCCACATTCAAGGTGTAATCGTATGTCAGTTGTAACGTTGTGAAACTGCAACCGAACTGAATTATTCTATGCTAAATAGTTCATGGCTGACCTGATGCATGCATCTTAGTTTTCTTGTATATATGTGGTGTGGGACATATGAAACGAGCTGCCTACCAGGTAGGATTGTGGTACACTTATGTCATGCCAAGCTGCAGGTGTGCTCAGAACTCATTAAGTGTTGTTGCAAATCACAAACTTGTAACAGATGCAAACGTGCAAACGCTGATTTACCATACACAGAGTTATGTAGATGTAAGTGTGTGCTTAAAATATTTGTTCAACGTATAAACACAGGCAGCGGTGATTATAACATGACAATCTATGAGTTGCTATCTATCGGCTGGTATTATCAGTCTGTGAACATTATAGTTATATAACATAACAAACATGAATTTAAGAACACACTATAAACAAAGATAGGCCATCTTTATGTGTATTATTGATTGACAATTTAAAGTTGTGACCTGAAATGCATATCTATATATATATACACCCCTCTTGAATGCTAGATTACATAAGTCAATGATATTGGGTCAAATATATCAATCAATGGTATTATAGATTCTTTTATTTTTATTTTATTTCACCAAAACATTACATGTATATACCCTTATATGTGTTGTATATATATTAGATGTTCATTTTACGAAACTTTTAAGACCGCATATTGTATATTATTGCATATTGTCATTCTATCGGTTGAACATATTTGAAATGATCAAATAAATTATTATTAGGCATACAATTGTTAATTTCAACAGTATACTGACAATGAGATTGTTACATTATAATATATGACGAATTGCGATCGACAAACTCATTTTATAAGATTTAACCAAAGATTTATTGAATCCTTACAACAAGTCACATTTTCGTGATTTTTGGGGTGAGGGGTAACATAAACCAAGTTTTCTGAAACGTTGTTACATATTAAACACATACAATGCATTCATCGTTTTCAGTATATATGTCCAAAACATATAAGACCGAACATTGTGAACTATCGCAAATATCCTATGAGTAAATGACCATTTATTGAACCAAAATATTTGAAATGACGAGGATTTTCTTACAAAATTGCATGTGTTTTGTCGAAAAAGATGTTATATTTCAACTTTGGTCATTGTGTATGTAATTGCCATTGCAGTATTTAGAAATGTGATCAAATAGTGTCCTTTATAGATTCTCATCCATGTTCTATCGGATGCTTATCACAAAAACAATATTTCATGATTTTTGGGGTGAGGGGTAACATAATCCAAAATTTCTAAAATACGGTTAAGAATGTGTCCTAGATATTGTATGTTTTGATTAGAGTATACATGTCCAAAAATGCTAAGACCTTAACCTTTGATCTACACTGAAACATTTTTGAGAAATTGTCTGTTTATTATTTCGAAATTATTGAAACGAGAATGATTATATGACAAAATTGCATGTTTTTGGTACAAAAAGTGATAAATTTCAAATTTGGTCAGCCTGGTTTGCTACTATCTTCAAAATATGACAATGTCAGGTTGAATGACGCCTTTATTATGCATGCGCCTCAAATTTTTATACCAGTTGGAACGTCAGTGTTAAATAATGATTTAATTTGACCGCCATCTTGGATTTATACTGGAAACAAGGGTTAATATTGATCAGAAACCTGTTTCTAGTTCACTTTCTGAAAGAGCACACATAACTTGACAAAATATAAAAAAATGGCACTTTTGGCCAGTCCGTTCCAAAAAAAACGCTAAGTCACTACACTACAAGGGCTGATATATGTCGGGTGATATCAAACTAAGTAGTAACTATGTTATTAATTATATCAATTAAACTGTAATACCATTACTAACCATGCTGATCTCACTCCACTGGTATGAACCCAAGATTGAATGGACAACAAGTAAAATCTAATTGAAAATACTGTGATAATTTAATATTTATATGTAAATATAACTTGATAATTTACATAAGACACTTTACATGTATGCCTGTTTACAACATAATAAATAGTCACGATTTTCATCTCAATGTACATGTAAGTTCATTAAAGGGCTATGCAGCCTTCAAACTTACTATATGATTATATAGTGATGTTTGTTGGAAATTCACTGTAACAGTTTTGTTTACATAGCAATAATTTTAACACGAGAAATGTCGCTATTGGAGAATTTAATAGTGGTGATGTTTTGCATACATATGTATTTTTTGTTGTTTTCTTATGTACAGTATATAAGGGACACACTAATAGTTGTAGTCCGAGTCCGAGCCCGAGCCCAGTAAAATGTGTAGTTGGGCTTTTCAATTTCGGTTATTGTCGTTAATGTAAATAATATATTAATAATGTACTAATATCACGTCTTATTTCAGGTGTTATTAATGTTTTTCAAGTTTATAATTTCAGGTGCAGTTCATGGCGAAGAAGATGGAAGTCAAAATAAAAAAGGGCCTTTTCAGGGCCACACACTTTCTCCTAAAGAGTAATCTTTAAAATTGCTAAACCTTCATATGTTGCTTAATAAACAAAAGTCATTGTTTGTTTTTATTCCCACAACTTGCCCTTTGATCTTCATCATAGACCCACCACTGACTTAATCCAATTAGCCAATTATATTAACGACAATAAACGAAATAGAAAATCTCAACTACACATTTTACTGGGCTCGGACTACAACTATTAGTGTGTCCCGTATATGATACCATGATTATTTATAATTCAGTGATCTCAAAATAAATGACCCTTCAACGACAAAACAGTGACAGGGAATATATTCCCAAAAAAAAACAAATATCTTGCATTTTTATAATGTAATTCAAACCCATGGCCCATAGAATTGTATAATGTGTTACCGCCAACTTACCGGTATACATGTATACTAAATGTAAAATTTGGGAATGATCTGTTTGTGCACATTGTAAATCCAGATTAAATTCGGGGAGCGAGTACACCGTGGATTGCTAAAGGTGAAGGTAACTGAAGAATGACCTTCACCTGATACATGCGACACGTTATTAAAGGATGACATCGCGTGTATTTGATTTGTACATCATATCTAATTAATTTAAACTGGTGAATGAATGGGGGAATGGATTTTTGTGAGCGGGAAATTTATTTAGCTAGCTGCTGTAGGTCTGGGTTTTTCCAGATCAAATTTGGCTGTGTGATAGCCCTGTTGTACACTTGGGGATTTATTTTAAAAATTAACACATGACCTATGATTTTTCATGCATTTTCGTGATCAACTGGTGTCAATCTAGCTACGTAAACATCACTGGTATGTCCTGCAGGCTTCAATTAAGTGAATTTGGCCGAAACGTTAACACTGTCGCCTAGATCGCGATAAGTTTGGGAGATAATCGCAATCAGAACGCCGAGCCTCTGCGCTTGTTTTGTGCATGCACAAAACAAACGCGGCGCTCTGGCGCCTATGGGCGATCACGTGGACCCTCTCCCGTCGTAGCCAGTGTTCACTGCGTCAGACAGGGGATTTAGTTACGTCAAGACAAGTTTATTTATTTCAGTTTTAAATTTCTCGAAGCTCCTTTCCGAAGGGTGTCGGGAAGGAATTTGTTGACACCACCGTCCCATATGCAACATGCCATAGCTTAATGTCCACTAATGAGGCCTTTATGAGGTCTCAGTAACATAAATATGGTGTTTTTGCTGTTATAAATTCTTATAATCTGTATTAAACTGTTACAAATATCAAATAAGGGCACAAACGGTCTTTAGTAAAAAAAAAATTGCATGAGGTTGTAAAAAAAGCAATTTTTGCCCCTCGTAATACCCACCACCTCGGCATACCTTCCTGCGATTGTTTTATTACCCTTCCCACCGAGACAGTCATGATTTCAGAGGGTAGACTGAGCGCATACCCTAGTTTGGGGTCATAATCTACATGTAGATAATGCAGTTTTTTTGGTAATAGTTCCTGCCATACTGTCTATCGACCTACATGAACAAAATTGTTGTTTTTTTTATATTTAAAACCTTTTTTTCATAATTCGAAAATATCTCTCATGTTGTGAGGGCAGATCAAGATCTGCTCACAATTGTGAGTATGGGTGTTGAGTTACCAGTATATATCTTTAATGTATATAACATAAGATACATGTGTATTTATACTGATGTTCACTGAGCATCGATATACTTTGGTGATTTTGTAGTAACGAAATTCACGCTGCTTACATTATTCCTCTTATTCTAAGGTGTTTTAAGCCAAACTCATTGCAAAAACAGTAAAAAAACATGCAGGAAACAAAATTTTGAGTTGCGGAAAAAAATTGTTTGTTGGTCCCATCGACCACCCACCTACCCCGGCATAGGGCCTACATGCCCGGAAAAAAATCCCCCCGGCAGAAGCATTAATTTTATTGCCATAAAATGAATTCATATAATCGAGTCCATAAATTCCGCTATCTGAAGTCAACTGTCCATGGCCCAGTGATGACGTGATGTCAGTGATGGGGTCGTGGACGGAGTTATGCCTCTTTTTGTCCCGGAAAAACTTCGGAGGACTACATGTATTATAATCAGCATGTCCGTCCATCCGTGTGTCCGTCCATCCATCCTTGTCTCCATGATAACTTGAGCGATATATATTGGAGCGGGCGGAACCGATTTCAAAAAGTTTAGTCCATCGGGACCACACACAAGCTTGTAATACATCATTTTGAAGGTTATGACATTCCGCAGCGGGCAGGACCCGGTGTGAAATATACAAATGATGCAAAAGATGAATTTTAGAGGATTAAGTGCCAAAATTCAGCAAAAGTCCCTGTTTTTGTAAAATGCGGCAAACTGAGAAATAAAATTATAGAAACGCAATCATTTTGCGCTAAAATATTGTAGTCTACATACCTCTAGATATTTACTATGATAGTGTTACGATTTCTCTGATATAACGAAGATTTAATTAGATTTATTGTAAAAATAGACAAAACAGCGCAATTTTTCAATTTGTTTTGCCTCACTTAATGGGCGATAGATCAATATTAATTTGACCAGGAATATCGTATATAGTCTAGAAAAGTGCATACCATACGACTGAATGCTGAATATGTCATTATATTTAACACGTGCTGTGTTACGTAAGATTATTCCAACACACACGCCAAAATTCATCAAAAAGTCACTGTTTTAGGAAAATTCGACACAAATGAATACAAAAGAACAGATATACGATATATCAGGTTACATACTTATAAATACAAAGTATTGAAATGCCATGATTTCGGTGATAGATGTAAAAAATCATTTATTTTCAGTTGTTTCGCCCCTCTTAATAGGCGATTATTCAATATTGCTTTGAATTGAGATCCCATATATAATCTAGAAACTTGTGGAAATATATACCGCATATGATTGTAGGATAAAGATGTCATTCTTTGTCATATGTGATATGTGGTGGTAGATTGTGTCACCTCCACCCCAAAATTCAGAGAAAACAAAAATCAGTTTTATGTATATCTTTATTACCTCCATTACATGAAGAGTAGAAACTATATATATGGAACAGCACATTTACATACAATAACATGAAACACAGAAAGTAACATGGACATAGACATATATACACCATTGTCAGTGTATAATGCACCCCACTATACAAATATACACTTGCATGAACATGCACAAATATACATATACCTGCAACGTGCATGCATATCTCATATATATTTTGAAGACCTCTGTCTGTCTGTCTGTTTGTCTGTCTGTCTGTCTGTCTGTCTGTCTGTCTGTCTGTCATTAATACAAATCTACGATTCTCGACCGATCGGGACGAAACTTGGTACGTGTGTGTAGTTTGACCAGGCGGTCGTCGTTGTCGTATTTGCGAGCCCGCGTGACGCCGCCCGTGAAGCGCATGCGCAGACGAGATCTCGGAAACGGGTGGAGCTATCGACTTGAAATTTGCTATGTGAATGTATCTTGCCCCGGATACGAATTTTATCGGGTCGCCGAGCCCGTGCGACGCCAGCTTCGCGCAGACGAGATCTCGGAAACGGATGGAGCTATCGACTTGAAATTTGCTATGTGAATGTATCTTGCCCCGGATACGAATTTTATCGGGTCGCCGAGCCCGTGCGACGCCAGCTTCGCGCAGACGAGATCTCGGAAACGGATGGAGCTATCGACTTGAAATTTGGTATGTGAATGTATCTTGCCCCGGATACGAATTTTATCGGGTCGCCGAGCCCGTGCGACGCCAGCTTCGCGCATGCGCAGACCAGATATAGGATTTTTTTTATCCGTGCGACGCCAGCTTCGCGCAGCCCTCGATACATGCACGAAAGGCACAAGACTTTGTTATCAACTGGTCAATAATAACGAAATTGTGCCGTCATCATTCACGAGTTATCAAAATAATAACGAAATTGTGCCGTCATCATTCACGATACATGCAAGAAAAGACACAAGACTTTATGTAATCAGAACAAGGACAATTCTTCCCACAATAGACGCTCTTTATTATTTCCATATCAAGAATCCGTACACAGATAACGCTCTTTATGTTAGCCAGGAATTCAATGTCTACCAAACGCCACGAACTAACGTTTTGTGCATTTGTTGACATTGTTGGGATGTACTCTCCTTGAATCAGAGCTTCGTGGAATATCTTTTCTGATTTCTTGATTACCATTGGAGTTACAGATCTCGGAAAAGGGTGAAGCTATCGACTTGAAATGTATTAATCACAAGCATATCTTCCCCTATTCGGGTGTGGACTGCTGCTCGCCTGCAAATCACCCGTCGTAGAAGCATATCTTCCCCTAATGTTCATTTCCACGTATGTCAAGAACATTTTATCTCTCATTGTAATTACTGTGCTAAAATCTGGTAAAAAAACGAAATTGTGCCGTCATCCTTCACCGGCAGCCCTCGATACATGCAAGAAAAGACACAAGACTTTATGTTATCAGAACAAGGACAATTCTGCCCACCACCACAGCACATTTCATCAACGTTCATCCATTAATTAATCACAAGCATATCTTCCCCTATTCTGGCGTGAACTGTGAACTGTGAAAATGCATTTCTATTAGAATATCAAACATGATATAGACGCTCTTTATTATTTCCATATCAGGAATCCGTTCACAGATAACGCTCTTTATGTTAGCCAGGAATTCAATGTCTACCAAACGCCACGAACTAACTGTTTCATTGCAGTTACTGCCTCAACCTGTCTTTTCTTATAATTTGCCATTTAAGCTTTCTTTCGTCCACTGCGGATGTTCATTTCCACGTATGTCAAGAAAATTTTATCTCTCATTGTAATTACTGTGCTAAAATCTGATCAATAATAACGAAATTGTGGCGTCACCCTTCACCGGCAGCCCTCGATACATGCAAGAAAAGACACAAGACTTTATGTTATCAGAACAAGGACAATTCTGCCCACCACCACATCACATTTCCTCAACATTCATCCATTAATTAAGCACAATCATATCTTCCCCTATTCTGGCGTGAACTGTGAATTGTGAAAATATAGACGCTCTTTATTATTTCCATATCAGGAATCCGTTCACAGATAATGCTCTTTATATGTTAGCCAGGAATTTAATGTCTACCAAACGCCACGAACTAACGATTTGTGCATTTGTTGACATTGTTGGGATGTACTCTCCTTGAATTAGAGCTTCGTGGAATATCTTTTTCTGATTTCTTGATTACCATTGCAGTTCCAGATCTCGGAAAAGGGTTGAGCTATCGACTTGAAATGTATTAGTCACAATCATATCTTCCCCTATTCGGGTGTGGACTGATGCTCGCCTGCAAATCACCCGTCATAGAAGCATATCTTCCCCTATAACTGTATCATTGCAGTTACTGCCTTAACCTGTCTTTTCTTATAATTTGCTATTTAAGCTTTCTTTCGTCCACTGCGGATGTTCATTTCCACGTATGTCAAGAACAATTTATCTCTCATTGTAATTACTGTGCTAAAATCTGGTCAAAAAACGAAATTGTGCCGTCATCCTTCACCGGCAGCCCTCGATACATGCAAGAAAAGACACAAGACTTTATGTTATCAGAACAAGGACAATTCTGCAGTGAGTGCCCACCACCACAGCACATTTCATCAACATTCATCCATTAATTAATCAGAAGCATATCTTCCCCTATTCTGGCGTGAACTGTGAACTGTGAAAATGCATTTCTATTAGAATATCAAACATGATATAGACGTTCTTTATTATTTCCATATCAGGAATCCGTTCACAGATAATGCTCTTTATATGTTAGGCATGAATTTAATGTCTATCAAACGCCACGAACTAACGTTTTGTGCATTTGTTGACATTGTTGGGATGTACTCTCCTTGAATCAGAGCTTCGTTGAATATCTTTTCTGATTTCTTGATTACCATTGCAGTTCCAGATCTCGGAAAAGGGTTGAGCTATCGACTTGAAATGTATTAATCAGAAGCATGTCTTCCCCTATTCGGGTGTGGACTGCTGCTCGCCTGCAAATCACCCGTCATAGAAGCATATCTTCCCCTATAACTGTATCATTGCAGTTACTGCCTTAACCTGTCTTTTCTTATAATTTGCTATTTAAGCTTTCTTTCGTCCACTGCGGATGTTCATTTCCACGTATGTAGGCTTTTTTCGCTGCCAAAATGGCAAAATGTATTAATCAGAAGCATATCTTCCCCTATTCGGGTGTGAACTGCTGGTCGTCCCCTGACGAGATTGGTCGCCCCTGACGAGATTCCACCATGAGAGAATCGAAACTTCACTTTAAATGCCCATCATTGTAAGTGATGTCGGGCAATGTCCCACGCAAATTTATCTTCAGAAATTTTCGAACTTTTCAGAAGTTTTTAGTATTATCTCGGTTCCCTCGAAGTTCATATAATTTGAACGGCCCTTCTGAGGGCCACTATTAGCGCAAGGGACTCGATAATACATAGAAAATGCCCCCGAAAAAGCGGAAGCTCATAGGCCGATCGCCAGTCGACGGCCCTTTCCAGGGCGTCAGAAACTGACGGACAGCGCCAGTTGGGGCTGGATGCCGATCGCCAGTCGACGGCCCTTTCCAGGGCGTCAGAAACTGACGAACAGAGCCAGTTGCGACTGGTAGCCGTTCGCCAGTCGACGACCCTTTCCATGGCGTCATAAACTGACGAACAGAGCCAGTTGCGACTGGATGCCGATCGCCAGTCGACGGCCCTTTCCAGGGCGTCAGAAACGGTTGCACAAACGGAATTGCGTCGACGAAACGACCGAGTCGCTACTGCAAATGCCACAGAAGAACAGCAACGTCTCAACGTTATTAGTTGGGGAAAAGCAGCCATGAATTACAATCCATCCATCGATTATACATCTCACGACTCTCTCCGAGTTGGCCAAATGATGGTTGTTTGTGAGCACTGCTCTGCTTTGAGGTGGCCCACCGAACCCTTAGGTTTCTGCTGTTCTCGTGGGAAGGTCTCCCTTCCGATTCGTCCGGACCAACCACAGCCCCTGAGAGGCCAACTTAGTGGCGATTCACCAGACTCGGAACATTTCCTCCACAACATCCGCCGATATAATTCGGCTTCCCAAATGACATCGTTTGGAGCTAATGTAACAACCGAAGGTGGTTTTATGCCAACATTCAAGGTTCAGGGTCAGATCTATCACAGAATTGGCTCGCTCCTACCTACAGCCGAACAACAACCCCGATTTTTGCAAGTCTACTTCATCGATGACCACCATGACCAGGCAAACCTTCGAGCATCCGATAACCTTAAACCTCATCTGATCATCGCTATCCAAGACATGTTGCACGAGCACAACTCTTACATTACTAGCTTCAAGTATGCCATTGAGTCTAATCCCGGTCCGAATCTCGATGTTGTCATCAATGCTGATAAAAAGCCTTCAGATGCACATCGTGGCAGGTTCAATGCCCCAGCTTGCAATGAACTTGCAGTGGTCATGACCGGGCAAGAACATGGAGCGCGAGACATAGTAATTAAGTCCCGTGATAACACAATCAGGAGGATTTGCGAGACACACAGGTCATATGACCCTCTACAGTAACCTCTACTGTGTGTGCGTGGTGAAGATGGCTATCGCTTGGGGATCCAACATGCTGTCGGTCGAAAGAATGTCTCGTGCAATGATTTCTATGCTTACTATTTCATGGTAAGAAGCAATTCTTTCAACCACTTACATCGGAGTAGGAATCTGTTCAATCAGTTTGCTGTCGACATGTATTCTAAGGTTGAATTTGAAAGACTGTTTTACATTCGTTCACACCAGCGTGAATTACGAGCAGATTCCTACATTCATCTCCGAGACAGCATCAATAACGATCAGACAGAAGGCCATGGTCAACTTTGTATACTTCCGTCATCATTCACATCATCCACGATATATGCAAGAGAAGACACAGGACGCCTTGACGTATGTGAAGAATTTTGGTCGCCCAGATCTCTTTGTCACGTTTACATGTAATCCCAAATGGGAGGAGGTCAAGAGAGTTGTTCGAGGGCCAGGCACCAAGGGACAGACATGATGTGGTTGCCCGTGTTTTCCGCCTGAAACTTCAGAAACTCATGTTTCTGGTGAAGAAATGTCATATCTTCGGGCAATCATTAGGTGACATGTACACCATTGAGTGGCAGAAGAGGGGCCTCCCCCAATCAAACATCCTCATATGGTTACAGGATACGATTCACGCAGACCAGATAGATAACATCATCTCGGCTGAATTGCCTGATCCCGAGCAAGACCAAACACTGTATGATTTTGTAAAGACGCATATGGTCCACGGACCATGCGGGCGGATCAATCCCAACTCGCCTTGCATGAAAGATGGCAAGTGCTCGAAGCGATATCCGATAGTTTTTAGCAGAGACCCAGACATCTAATGACGGTTACCCTCTCTACAGGAGGCGTTCACCAGAATGTGGCGGTTTCACTGCTAAATTAAGAATGAGAACTGGTGGAGACTTCGAAATCGACAACAGGTGGATTGTCCCTTATTGTCCTCTTCTGACGAAGTTATTCGATGCACATATTAATGTTGAATTTTGCAGCTCTGTCAAGTCCATTAAATATGTGTGCAAGTATATAAATAAGGGTTCAGATGCTGCCATGTTCGCATTACGAGACTCGAATGATGAGGTCAGCCAGTTTCAAATGGGCAGATATCTTAGCACAAGCGAGGCGTTCTGGAGAATATTTGATTTTCCTATTCATGACCGTCATCCTACAGTAGTTCGCATCGCTGTCCATCTCGAAAATGGTCAGATGGTGTATTTCACTGAGAATAATGCCCAGCAAGTAGCTGCTGCTCCACCAAAGGAAACGAGTTTAACATCTTTTTTCACGACATGTCAAAATGATGAGTTTGCTCGGAGTCTTCTCTACCTTGAAATGCCCGCATACTACACATGGGCGAACAACAGATGGTCCAGGCGGAAGCGGGGTTCACCAGTTGATGGACAGGTTGGTGTCTTCAGGGACACGGCCCTGGGCAGACTGTACACGGTACACCCATCTCAGCATGAATGTTTTTATTTGAGGGTGCTCCTCTTGGAAGTTCGGGGTCCTGAATCTTTTGAAAGTCTGAGAACCATTGATGGTGAGGTATGCACGACTTTCCGCCAGTCTGCTCTCCAAAGAGGCCTTATCGAAGACGACAGACAATGGGAAGCAACTTTGTCCGAGGCTTCTGTTTCAAGAACGCCGAGGTGTATGCGTAGCCTCTTTGCTGTTCTGTTGCAGATGTGTGGAGTCTCAGATCCCAATGGTCTCTCGATGCAATTCAGAGAGGATATGTCTGAAGACTTCCACTGGAGACAGCAGAGGCTCAACCCAGATGTTGAGATCGCCTTCAATGAAAATATCTTCAATCAAGCTCTCGTGGCTATTGAAGACAAGATTCTAGCCCACGGAGGCCTTGAATTACACACTTTCGGACTTCCCCGAACTACCAGGATTGAAACTGTTCAACAAACAAGAGAAATACTTAGAGAGACGACATATGATAGCGATATCCTTACTGATGTCATCGCTTCAAGTGAAGCGAAACTATTGCCAGAACAGCGGCATGTTTTTGACACAATTATGGGTTCTGTAAATTATGGGTGCCGGTGGTATATTTTTCTTAGATGCGCCAGGTTGTACTGGTAAAACGTTTCTGATAAACTTAATTCTTGCCAGGATTCGGATTCAGGGGAAAATTGTCATTGCAGTTGCGTCATCTGGGATCGCTGCGACATTGCTCCCGGGTGGTAGGACTGCTCACTCGGCATTCAAACTCTCGCTGAACTTAACAGTGAATGACCTGGCGACGTGCAATATAGCAAAAGGTACAGGGCTTGCGCGTCTACTCCGCAGTTGTGTACTGATTATTTGGGATGAGTGCACAATGTCTCACAAACATGCTTTCGAAGCTCTGGACAGGACATTTCAGGACATTCGTGAGTGTAATGCGATCATGGGCGGTGTAACCTTGCTCCTGTCCGGAGACTTCAGACAAACGCTCCCTGTTATCCCTCGGGGAACGAGGGCTGACATGGTCCGCGCATCTCTCAGGTCGTCTTATCTTTGGCGGAGTGTTCGCTCTCTGCACCTGACAACCAACATGAGAGCCCATTCATATAACGACGAGATGGCCACCTCATTTGCAAGTGATTTGCTTCACATTGGAAATGTCGAACTTCATGGTAGCATAAATTTATCTGAATGCACCGACTGTTGTTGTTTCGGAAGTTGTGATGCATTGATTGTGGCAGTTTTCGGTGATCTGGTCAGCAACATGAGTGATTCCACCTGGCTATGTGAGAGAGCAATTCTCGCTCCTAAGAATGACACCGTTGACGCAATCAATCGTAAGATGCTGGCAATGGTACCTGGAGAGATCCGTGCATCCAACTCTATATATTCAATCCCAGATCCAAGTGACGTGGTCAACTATCCTACCGAATTTCTCAATTCTTTGAGTCCCACTGGTATGCAACCGCACGAGCTTTTCCTGAAAGAGGGTGTTCCGATCATGTTGTTGAGGAATATGGAACCCCCGAAACTCTGCAATGGCACCAGGCTCCTTATCAGGAAAAGAATGCCTCATCTTATTGAGGCCGAGATTTTGACCGGGTGCGGCAAGGGTGAATATGTGTTCATCCCTAGAATTCCCTTGATACCTACAGACAGCCCAATTGAGTTCCGAAGGCTGCAGTTCCCGGTTAAGCTAAGTTTTGCTATGACAATTAATAAGTCACAAGGCCAAACACTTAAAGTAGCCGGGTTGCAACTGGAGGAACCATGTTTCTCTCATGGTCAACTTTATGTTGCCATGTCACGAGTTGGTTGGCCAGGTAACTTACACATCAATGCACCTGACAATGCAACAATCAATGTCGTGTACAGGGAGGCCCTCGGGTTATCAGAGATTGGTATGTGATCAGAGTGCTGGGCATGCCAACTAACCTCTATTCGTGACATTTGATGTTACTCCATGATATTGTGTATATAGTTCATTTAATTTATTGATCTCAGGAAATGTTCTTCGGTGATCGGTCGCCGGGCTGGAGAACATGTACATGTCCATTGTGTACATACTACTTATTCATTCATTTATTGGTCTCATGTGAAGTTCTTCGGTGATTGGTCGCCAGGCCGATGAACATGTATAATATTGCCATTGCGTGCATATTATTTATTCATTCAATTCATTTATCCCATGTGAAGTTCTTCGGTGATTGGTCGCCAGACCGATGAACATTTTGTAAATAATATTTATTTAATTTATTGATCTGATCAGAGTGCTGGGCATGCCAACTAACCTATTCTTCGTGACATTTGATGTTACTCCATGATCTTGTGTATATAGTTTATTTAATTTATTGGTCTCAGGAAATGTTCTTCGGTGATCGGTCGCCGGGCCGGAGAACATGTATATTGATGTACATTTTGTATATACTATTTATTTAATTTATTGATCTAATGCTGCCACTGTCGGTCCCAAGCCCGAGCAACATTCAGGCCTTTGTTGTGATTTTAACTAGCTAAACTCTCTACCAACTAACACAGAGGCCCGAATCGAAGCAGAGGGGATCACACTTAAGCTATTATTACGGACGATTGCAAATCACCCGTCAAATATGACATAGGTTTACGTTTGGTGGCAACGATGAGAACCCTGTATAATGGTGTCGAAAATTACCTAGATCATATCTGATCTATAGGTTTACGTTTGGTGGCAACGATGAGAACACTGTATAATGGTGTCGAAAATGACCTAGATCATATTTGATCTCTTATATTTTGAAAATAGCCCGGACAACGTCGGGCACATCAGCTAGTCTCATATATATTTTGAAGACCTCTGTCTGTCTGTCATTAATACAAATCTACGATTCTCGACCGATCGGGACGAAACTTGGTACGTGTATGTAGTTTGACCAGACGGTCGTCGTTGTCGTATTGGCGAGCCCGTGCGACGCCCGTGAAGCGCATGCGCAGACGAGATCACGGAAACGGGTGGAGCTATCGACTTGAAATTTGCTATGTGAATGTATCTTGCCCCGGATACGAAATATATCGGGTCGCCGATCCCGTGCGACGCCAGCTTCGCGCATGCGCAGACGAGATATCGGAAACGGTTGGAGCTATCGACTTGAAATTTGGTATGTGAATGTATCTTGCCCCGGATACGAATTTTATCGGTTCGCCGAGCACATGCGACGCCAGCTTCGCGCATGCGCAGACCAGATCTAGGAAACGGGTGGAGCTATTGACTTGAAATTTGGTTTTTGAATAGCCCGGACAACGTCGGACTCATCGGCTAGTCTGTTATATATTTTGAAACAATCTGTCTGTCTGTTTGTCTGTCTGTCTGTCTGTCCTTTATACAAATCTACGATTCTCGACCGATCGGGACGAAACTTGGTACGTGTGTGTAGTTTGACCAGGCGGTGGTCGTTATCGTATTGGCGAGCCCGTGCGACGCCCGTGCAGCGCATGCGCAGACGAGATCTCGGAAACGGGTGGAGCTATCGACTTGAAATTTGGTTTTTGAATAGCCCGGACAACGTCGGGCTCATCGGCTAGTCTCATATATATTTTGAAGACCTCTGTCTGTTTGTCTGTTTGTTTGTCATTTATACAAATCTACGATTCTCGAACAATCGGGACGAAACTTGGTACGTGTGTGTAGTTTGACCAGGCGGTGGACGTTGTCGTATTGGCGAGCCCGTGCGGCGCCCGCTTCGCGCATGCGCAGACGAGATCTCGGAAACGGGTGGAGCTATTGACTTGAAATTTGGTATGTGAATGTACCTTGCCCCGGATACGAATTTTATCAGGTCGCCGAGCCAGTGCGACGCCAGCTTCGCGCATGCGCAGACGAGATCTTGGAAACGTGTGGAGATATCGACTTGAAATTTGTTATGCGAATGTATCTTGTCCCGGATACGAATTTTATCGGGTCGCCGAGCCCGTGCAACGCCAGCTTCGCACATGCGCAGACGAGATCACGGAAACGGGTGGAGCTATCGACTTGAAATTTGCTATGTGAATGTATCTTGCCCCGGATACGAAATATATCGGGTCGCCGATCCCGTGCGACGCCAGCTTCGCGCATGCGCAGACGATATATCGGAAACGGTTGGAGCTATCGACTTGAAATTTGGTATGTGAATGTATCTTGCCCCGGATACGAATTTTATCGGGTCGCCGAGCACATGCGACGCCAGCTTCGCGCATGCGCAGACCAGATCTCGGAAACGGGTGGAGCTATCGACTTGAAATTTGGTTTTTGAATAGCCCGGACAACGTCGGGCTCATCGGCTAGTCTCATATATTTTGAAGACCTCTGTCTGTATGTTTGTTTGTATGTTTGTTTGTCATTAATACAAAATCTACGATTCTCGACCGATCGGGACGAAACTTGGTACGTGTGTGTAGTTTGACCAGGCGGTGGTCGTTGTCGTATTGGCGAGCTCGTGCGACGCCCGTGCAGCGCATGCGCAGACGAGATCTAGGAAACGGGTGGAGCTATCGACTTGAAATTTGGTATGTGAATGTATCTTGCCCCGAGTACGAATTTTATCGGGTCGCCGAGCCCGTGCGACGCCAGCTTCGCGCATGCGCAGATATCGGAAACGGGTGGAGCTATCGACTTGAAATTTGGTATGTGAATGTATCTTGCCCCGGATACGAATTTTATCGGGTCGCCGAGCCCGTGCGACGCCAGCTTCGCGCATGCGCAGACGAGATCTCGGAAACTGGTGGAGCTATCGACTTGAAATTTGGTATGTGAATGTATCTTGCCCCGGATACGAATTTTATCGGGTCGCCGAGCACATGCGACGCCAGCTTCGCGCATGCGAAGACCAGATCTCGGAAACGGGTGGAGCTATCGACTTGAAATTTGGTTTTTGAATAGCCAACGTCGGGCTCATCGGCTAGTCTCTTATATATTTTGAAACAATCTGTCTGTCTGTTTGTCTGTCTGTGTGTCTGTCCTTTATACAAATCTACGATTCTCGACCGATCGGGACGAAACTTGGTATGTGTGTGTAGTTTGACCAGGCGGTGGTCGTTATCGTATTGGCGAGCCCGTGCGACGCCCGTGCAGCGCATGCGCAGACGAGATCTCGGAAAAACGGGTGGAGCTATCGACTTGAAATTTGGTTTTTGAATAGCCCGGACAACGTCGGGCTCATCGGCTAGTCTCATATATATTTTGAAGACCTCTGTCTGTTTGTTTGTCTGTTTGTTTGTCATTTATACAAATCTACGATTCTCGAACAATCGGGACGAAACTTGGTACGTGTGTGTAGTTTGACCAGGCGGTGGACGTTGTCGTATTGGCGAGCCCGTGCGGCGCCCGCTTCGCGCATGCGCAGACGAGATCTCGGAAACGGGTGGAGCTATCGACTTGAAATTTGGTATGTGAATGTACCTTACCCCGGATACGAATTTTATCAGGTCGCCGAGCCAGTGCGACGCCAGCTTCGCGCATGCGCAGACCAGATCTCGGAAACGGGTGGAGCTATCGACTTGAAATTTGGTTTTTGAATAGCCCGGACAACGTCGGGCTCATCGGCTAGTCTCATATATATTTTGAAGACCTCTGTCTGTATGTTTGTTTGTATGTTTGTTTGTCATTAATACAAAATCTACGATTCTCGACCGATCGGGACGAAACTTGGTACGTGTGTGTAGTTTGACCAGGCGGTGGTCGTTGTCGTATTGGCGAGCTCGTGCGACGCCCGTGCAGCGCATGCGCAGACGAGATCTAGGAAACGGGTGGAGCTATCGACTTGAAATTTGGTATGTGAATGTATCTTACCCAGAGTACGAATTTTATCGGGTCGCCGAGCCCATGCGACGCCAGCTTCGCGCATGCGCAGACGAGATCTCGGAAACGGGTGGAGCTATCGACTTGAAATTTGGTATGTGAATGTATCTTGCCCCGGATACGAATTTTATCGGGTCGCCGAGCACATGCGACGCAGCTTCGCGCATGCGCAGACCAGATCTCGGAAACGGGTGGAGCTATCGACTTGAAATTTGGTTTTTGAATAGCCAACGTCGGGCTCATCGGCTAGTCTCATATATATTTTGAAGACCTCTGTCTGTATGTTTGTTTGTCTGTCTGTCTGTCTGTCTGTCTGTCTGTCATTAATACAAATCTACGATTCTCGACCGATCGGGACGAAACTGGGTACGTGTGTGTAGTTTGACCAGGCGGTGAACATTGTCGTATTGGCGAGCCCGTGCGGCGCCCGCTTCGCGCATGCGCAGACGAGATCTCGGAAACGGGTGGAGCTATCGACTTGAAATTTGCCATGTGAATGTATCTTGCCCCGAGTACGAATTTTATCGGGTCGCCGAGCCCGTGCGACGCCAGCTTCGCGCATGCGCAGACGAGATCTCGGAAACGGGTGGAGCTATCGACTTGAAATTTGGTTTTTGAATAGCCAACGTCGGGCTCATCGGCTAGTCTCTTATATATTTTGAAACAATCTGTCTGTCTGTTTGTCTGTCTGTCTGTCTGTCCTTTATACAAATCTACGATTCTCGACCGAACGGGACGAAACTTGGTACGTGTGTGTAGTTTGACCAGGCGGTGGTCGTTATCGCATTGGCGAGCCCGTGCGACGCCCGTGCAGCGCATGCGCAGACGAGATCTCGGAAACGGGTGGAGCTATCGACTTGAAATTTGGTTTTTGAATAGCCCGGACAACGTCGGGCTCATCGGCTAGTCTCATATATATTTTGAAGACCTCTGTCTGTTTGTTTGTCTGTTTGTTTGTCATTTATACAAATCTACGATTCTCGAACAATCGGGACGAAACTTGGTACGTGTGTGTAGTTTGACCAGGCGGTGGACGTTGTCGTATTGGCGAGCCCGTGCGGCGCCCGCTTCGCGCATGCGCAGACGAGATCTCGGAAACGGGTGGAGCTATCGACTAGAAATTTGGTATGTGAATGTACCTTGCCCCGGATACGAATTTTATCAGGTCGCCGAGCCAGTGCGACGCCAGCTTCGCGCATGCGCAGACGAGATCTTGGAAACGGGTGGAGATATCGACTTGAAATTTGTTATGCGAATGTATCTTGTCCCGGATACGAATTTTATCGGGTCGCCGAGCCCGTGCAACGCCAGCTTCGCACATGCGCAGACGAGATCACGGAAACGGGTGGAGCTATCGACTTGAAATTTGCTATGTGAATGTATCTTGCCCCGGATACGAAATATATCGGGTCGCCGATCCCGTGCGACGCCAGCTTCGCGCATGCGCAGACGATATATCGGAAACGGTTGGAGCTATCGACTTGAAATTTGGTATGTGAATGTATCTTGCCCCGGATACGAATTTTATCGGGTCGCCGAGCACATGCGACGCCAGCTTCGCGCATGCGCAGACCAGATCTCGGAAACGGGTGGAGCTATCGACTTGAAATTTGGTTTTTGAATAGCCCGGACAACGTCGGGCTCATCGGCTAGTCTCATATATATTTTGAAGACCTCTGTCTGTATGTTTGTTTGTATGTTTGTTTGTCATTAATACAAAATCTACGATTCTCGACCGATCGGGACGAAACTTGGTACGTGTGTGTAGTTTGACCAGGCGGTGGTCGTTGTCGTATTGGCGAGCTCGTGCGACGCCCGTGCAGCGCATGCGCAGACGAGATCTAGGAAACGGGTGGAGCTATCGACTTGAAATTTGGTATGTGAATGTATCTTGCCCCGAGTACGAATTTTATCGGGTCGCCGAGCCCGTGCGACGCCAGCTTCGCGCATGCGCAGACGAGATCTCGGAAACTGGTGGAGCTATCGA
The DNA here is from genome assembly GCA_032622095.1 of Siphonodentalium dalli. NCBI lineage: Eukaryota > Metazoa > Mollusca > Scaphopoda > Gadilida > Siphonodentaliidae > Siphonodentalium > Siphonodentalium dalli. The sequence goes on from CP136069.1 coordinate 64,419,250, forward strand.
CTTGAAATTTGGTATGTGAATGTATCTTGCCCCGGATACGAATTTTATCGGGTCGCCGAGCACATGCGACGCCAGCTTCGCGCATGCGCAGACCAGATCTCGGAAACGGGTGGAGCTATCGACTTGAAATTTGGTTTTTGAATAGCCAACGTCGGGCTCATCGGCTAGTCTCTTATATATTTTGAAACAATCTGTCTGTCTGTTTGTCTGTCTGTGTGTCTGTCCTTTATACAAATCTACGATTCTCGACCGATCGGGACGAAACTTGGTATGTGTGTGTAGTTTGACCAGGCGGTGGTCGTTATCGTATTGGCGAGCCCGTGCGACGCCCGTGCAGCGCATGCGCAGACGAGATCTCGGAAACGGGTGGAGCTATCGACTTGAAATTTGGTTTTTGAATAGCCCGGACAACGTCGGGCTCATCGGCTAGTCTCATATATATTTTGAAGACCTCTGTCTGTTTGTTTGTCTGTTTGTTTGTCATTTATACAAATCTACGATTCTCGAACAATCGGGACGAAACTTGGTACGTGTGTGTAGTTTGACCAGGCGGTGGACGTTGTCGTATTGGCGAGCCCGTGCGGCGCCCGCTTCGCGCATGCGCAGACGATATCTCGGAAACGGGTGGAGCTATCGACTTGAAATTTGGTATGTGAATGTACCTTACCCCGGATACGAATTTTATCAGGTCGCCGAGCCAGTGCGACGCCAGCTTCGCGCATGCGCAGACGAGATCTTGGAGACGGGTAGAGCTATCGACTTGAAATTTGGTTTTTGAATAGCCCGGACAACGTCGGGCTCATCGGCTAGTCTCATATATATTTTGAAGACCTCTGTCTGTATGTTTGTTTGTATGTTTGTTTGTCATTAATACAAAATCTACGATTCTCGACCGATCGGGACGAAACTTGGTACGTGTGTGTAGTTTGACCAGGCGGTGGTCGTTGTCGTATTGGCGAGCTCGTGCGACGCCCGTGCAGCGCATGCGCAGACGAGATCTAGGAAACGGGTGGAGCTATCGACTTGAAATTTGGTATGTGAATGTATCTTGCCCCGAGTACGAATTTTATCGGGTCGCCGAGCCCGTGCGACGCCAGCTTCGCGCATGCGCAGACGAGATCTCGGAAACGGGTGGAGCTATCGACTTGAAATTTGGTATGTGAATGTATCTTGCCCCGGATACGAATTTTATCGGGTCGCCGAGTCCGTGCGACGCCAGTTTCGCGCATGCGCAGACGAGATCTCGGAAACGGGTGGAGCTATCGACTTGAAATTTGGTATGTGAATGTATCTTGCCCCGGATACGAATTTTATCGGGTCGCCGAGCACATGCGACGCAGCTTCGCGCATGCGCAGACCAGATCTCGGAAACGGGTGGAGCTATCGACTTGAAATTTGGTTTTTGAATAGCCAACGTCGGGCTCATCGGCTAGTCTCATATATATTTTGAAGACCTCTGTCTGTATGTTTGTTTGTCTGTCTGTCTGTCTGTCTGTCTGTCATTAATACAAATCTACGATTCTCGACCGATCGGGACGAAACTTGGTACGTGTGTGTAGTTTGACCAGGCGGTGAACGTTGTCGTATTGGCGAGCCCGTGCGGCGCCCGCTTCGCGCATGCGCAGACGAGATCTCGGAAACGGGTGGAGCTATCGACTTGAAATTTGCTATGTGAATGTATCTTGCCCCGGATACGAATTTTATCGGGTCGCCGAGCCCGTGCGACACCAGCTTCGCGCATGCGCAGACGAGATCTCGGAAACGGGTGGAGCTATCGACTTGAAATTTGCTATGTGAATGTATCTTGCCCCGGATACGAATTTTATCGGGTCGCCGAGTCCGTGCGACGCCAGCTTCGCGCATGCGCAGACCAGATCTCGGAAACGGGTAGAGCTATCGACTTGAAATTTTGTTTTTGAATAGCCCGGACAACGTCGGGCTCATCGGCTAGTCTCTTATATATTTTGAAACAATCTGTCTGTCTGTTTGTCTGTCTGTCTGTCTGTCCTTTATACAAATCTACGATTCTCGACCGATCGGGACAAAACTTGGTACGTGTGTGTAGTTTGACCAGGCGGTGGTCGTTATCGTATTGGCGAGCCCGTGCGATGCCCGTGCAGCGCATGCGCAGACGCGATCTCGGAAACGGGTGGAGCTATCGACTTGAAATTTGGTTTTTGAATAGCCCGGACAACGTCGGGCTCATCGGCTAGTCTCATATATATTTTGAAGACCTCTGTCTGTTTGTTTGTCTGTTTGTTTGTCATTTATACAAATCTACGATTCTCGAACAATCGGGACGAAACTTGGTACGTGTGTGTAGTTTGACCAGGCGGTGGACGTTGTCGTATTGGCGAGCCCGTGCGGCGCCCGCTTCGCGCATGCGCAGACGAGATCTCGGAAACGGGTGGAGCTATCGACTTGAAATTTGGTATGTGAATGTACCTTACCCAGGATACGAATTTTATCAGGTCGCCGAGCCAGTGCGACGCCAGCTTCGCGCATGCGCAGACGAGATCTTGGAAACGGGTAGAGCTATCGACTTGAAATTTGGTTTTTGAATAGCCCGGACAACGTCGGGCTCATCGGCTAGTCTCATATATATTTTGAAGACCTCTGTCTGTATGTTTGTTTGTATGTTTGTTTGTCATTAATACAAAATCTACGATTCTCGACCGATCGGGACGAAACTTGGTACGTGTGTGTAGTTTGACCAGGCGGTGGTCGTTGTCGTATTGGCGAGCTCGTGCGACGCCCGTGCAGCGCATGCGCAGACGAGATCTAGGAAACGGGTGGAGCTATCGACTTGAAATTTGGTATGTGAATGTATCTTGCCCCGAGTACGAATTTTATCGGGTCGCCGAGCCCGTGCGACGCCAGCTTCGCGCATGCGCAGACGAGATCTCGGAAACGGGTGGAGCTATCGACTTGAAATTTGGTATGTGAATGTATCTTGCCCCGGATACGAATTTTATCGGGTCGCCGAGTCCGTGCGACGCCAGTTTCGCGCATGCGCAGACGAGATCTCGGAAACGGGTGGAGCTATCGACTTGAAATTTGGTATGTGAATGTATCTTGCCCCGGATACGAATTTTATCGGGTCGCCGAGCACATGCGACGCAGCTTCGCGCATGCGCAGACCAGATCTCGGAAACGGGTGGAGCTATCGACTTGAAATTTGGTTTTTGAATAGCCAACGTCGGGCTCATCGGCTAGTCTCATATATATTTTGAAGACCTCTGTCTGTATGTTTGTTTGTCTGTCTGTCTGTCTGTCTGTCTGTCTGTCATTAATACAAATCTACGATTCTCGACCGATCGGGACGAAACTTGGTACGTGTGTGTAGTTTGACCAGGCGGTGAACGTTGTCGTATTGGCGAGCCCGTGCGGCGCCCGCTTCGCGCATGCGCAGACGAGATCTCGGAAACGGGTGGAGCTATCGACTTGAAATTTGCTATGTGAATGTATCTTGCCCCGGATACGAATTTTATCGGGTCGCCGAGCCCGTGCGACACCAGCTTCGCGCATGCGCAGACGAGATCTCGGAAACGGGTGGAGCTATCGACTTGAAATTTGCTATGTGAATGTATCTTGCCCCGGATACGAATTTTATCGGGTCGCCGAGTCCGTGCGACGCCAGCTTCGCGCATGCGCAGACCAGATCTCGGAAACGGGTAGAGCTATCGACTTGAAATTTTGTTTTTGAATAGCCCGGACAACGTCGGGCTCATCGGCTAGTCTCTTATATATTTTGAAACAATCTGTCTGTCTGTTTGTCTGTCTGTCTGTCTGTCCTTTATACAAATCTACGATTCTCGACCGATCGGGACAAAACTTGGTACGTGTGTGTAGTTTGACCAGGCGGTGGTCGTTATCGTATTGGCGAGCCCGTGCGATGCCCGTGCAGCGCATGCGCAGACGCGATCTCGGAAACGGGTGGAGCTATCGACTTGAAATTTGGTTTTTGAATAGCCCGGACAACGTCGGGCTCATCGGCTAGTCTCATATATATTTTGAAGACCTCTGTCTGTTTGTTTGTCTGTTTGTTTGTCATTTATACAAATCTACGATTCTCGAACAATCGGGACGAAACTTGGTACGTGTGTGTAGTTTGACCAGGCGGTGGACGTTGTCGTATTGGCGAGCCCGTGCGGCGCCCGCTTCGCGCATGCGCAGACGAGATCTCGGAAACGGGTGGAGCTATCGACTTGAAATTTGGTATGTGAATGTACCTTACCCAGGATACGAATTTTATCAGGTCGCCGAGCCAGTGCGACGCCAGCTTCGCGCATGCGCAGACGAGATCTTGGAAACGGGTAGAGCTATCGACTTGAAATTTGGTTTTTGAATAGCCCGGACAACGTCGGGCTCATCGGCTAGTCTCATATATATTTTGAAGACCTCTGTCTGTATGTTTGTTTGTATGTTTGTTTGTCATTAATACAAAATCTACGATTCTCGACCGATCGGGACGAAACTTGGTACGTGTGTGTAGTTTGACCAGGCGGTGGTCGTTATCGTATTGGCGAGCTCGTGCGACGCCCGTGCAGCGCATGCGCAGACGAGATCTCGGAAACGGGTGGAGCTATCGACTTGAAATTTGGTATGTGAATGTATCTTGCCCCGAGTACGAATTTTATCGGGTCGCCGAGCCCGTGCGACGCCAGCTTCGCGCATGCGCAGACGAGATCTCGGAAACGGGTGGAGCTATCGACTTGAAATTTGGTTTTTGAATAGCCAACGTCGGGCTCATCGGCTAGTCTCTTATATATTTTGAAACAATCTGTCTGTTTGTCTGTCTGTCTGTCTGTCCTTTATACAAATCTACGATTCTCGACCGATCGGGACGAAACTTGGTACGTGTGTGTAGTTTGACCAGGCGGTGGTCGTTATCGCATTGGCGAGCCCGTGCGACGCCCGTGCAGCGCATGCGCAGACGAGATCTCGGAAACGGGTGGAGCTATCGACTTGAAATTTGGTTTTTGAATAGCCCGGACAACGTCGGGCTCATCGGCTAGTCTCATATATATTTTGAAGACCTCTGTCTGTTTGTTTGTCTGTTTGTTTGTCATTTATACAAATCTACGATTCTCGAACTATCGGGACGAAACTTGGTAGGTGTGTGTAGTTTGACCAGGCGGTGGACGTTGTCGTATTGGCGAGCCCGTGCGGCGCTCGCTTCGCGCATGCGCAGACGAGATCTCGGAAACGGGTGGAGCTATCGACTTGAAATTTGGTATGTGAATGTACCTTGCCCCGGATACGAATTTTATCAGGTCGCCGAGCCAGTGCGACGCCAGCTTCGCGCATGCGCAGACGAGATCTTGGAAACGGGTGGAGATATCGACTTGAAATTTGTTATGCGAATGTATCTTGTCCCGGATACGAATTTTATCGGGTCGCCGAGCCCGTGCGACGCCAGCTTCGCACATGCGCAGACGAGATCACGGAAACGGGTGGAGCTATCGACTTGAAATTTGCTATGTGAATGTATCTTGCCCCGGATACGAAATATATCGGGTCGGCGATCCCGTGCGACGCCAGCTTCGCGCATGCGCAGACGAGATATCGGAAACGGTTGGAGCTATCGACTTGAAATTTGGTATGTGAATGTATCTTGCCCCGGATACGAATTTTATCGGGTCGCCGAGCACATGCGACGCCAGCTTCGCGCATGCGCAGACCAGATCTCGGAAACGGGTGGAGCTATCGACTTGAAATTTGGTTTTTGAATAGCCCGGACAACGTCGGGCTCATCGGCTAGTCTCATATATATTTTGAAGACCTCTGTCTGTATGTTTGTTTGTATGTTTGTTTGTCATTAATACAAAATCTACGATTCTCGACCGATCGGGACGAAACTTGGTACGTGTGTGTAGTTTGACCAGGCGGTGGTCGTTGTCGTATTGGCGAGCTCGTGCGACGCCCGTGCAGCGCATGCGCAGACGAGATCTAGGAAACGGGTGGAGCTATCGACTTGAAATTTGGTATGTGAATGTATCTTGCCCCGAGTACAAATTTTATCGGGTCGCCGAGCCCGTGCGACGCCAGCTTCGCGCATGCGCAGATATCGGAAACGGGTGGAGCTATCGACTTGAAATTTGGTATGTGAATGTATCTTGCACCGGATACGAATTTTATCGGGTCGCCGAGCCCGTGCGACGCCAGCTTCGCGCATGCGCAGACGAGATCTCGGAAACTGGTGGAGCTATCGACTTGAAATTTGGTATGTGAATGTATCTTGCCCCGGATACGAATTTTATCGGGTCGCCGAGCACATGCGACGCCAGCTTCGCGCATGCGCAGTCCAGATCTCGGAAACGGGTGGAGCTATCGACTTGAAATTTGGTTTTTGAATAGCCAACGTCGGGCTCATCGGCTAGTCTCTTATATATTTTGAAACAATCTGTCTGTCTGTTTGTCTGTCTGTGTGTCTGTCCTTTATACAAATCTACGATTCTCGACCGATCGGGACGAAACTTGGTATGTGTGTGTAGTTTGACCAGGCGGTGGTCGTTATCGTATTGGCGAGCCCGTGCGACGCCCGTGCAGCGCATGCGCAGACGAGATCTCGGAAACGGGTGGAGCTATCGACTTGAAATTTGGTTTTTGAATAGCCCGGACAACGTCGGGCTCATCGGCTAGTCTCGTATATATTTTGAAGACCTCTGTCTGTTTGTTTGTCTGTTTGTTTGTCATTTATACAAATCTACGATTCTCGAACAATCGGGACGAAACTTGGTACGTGTGTGTAGTTTGACCAGGCGGTGGACGTTGTCGTATTGGCGAGCCCGTGCGGCGCCCGCTTCGCGCATGCGCAGACGAGATCTCGGAAACGGGTGGAGCTATCGACTTGAAATTTGGTATGTGAATGTACCTTACCCCGGATACGAATTTTATCAGGTCGCCGAGCCAGTGCGACGCCAGCTTCGCGCATGCGCAGACGAGATCTTGGAAACGGGTAGAGCTATCGACTTGAAATTTGGTTTTTGAATAGCCCGGACAACGTCGGGCTCATCGGCTAGTCTCATATATATTTTGAAGACCTCTGTCTGTATGTTTGTTTGTATGTTTGTTTGTCATTAATACAAAATCTACGATTCTCGACCGATCGGGACGAAACTTGGTACGTGTGTGTAGTTTGACCAGGCGGTGGTCGTTGTCGTATTGGCGAGCTCGTGCGACGCCCGTGCAGTGCATGCGCAGACGAGATCTAGGAAACGGGTGGAGCTATCGACTTGAAATTTGGTATGTGAATGTATCTTGCCCCGAGTACGAATTTTATCGGGTCGCCGAGCCCGTGCGACGCCAGCTTCGCGCATGCGCAGACGAGATCTCGGAAACGGGTGGAGCTATCGACTTGAAATTTGGTATGTGAATGTATCTTGCCCCGGATACGAATTTTATCGGGTCGCCGAGCACATGCGACGCCAGCTTCGCGCATGCGCAGACCAGATCTCGGAAACGGGTGGAGCTATCGACTTGAAATTTGGTTTTTGAATAGCCAACGTCGGGCTCATCGGCTAGTCTCATATATATTTTGAAGACCTCTGTCTGTATGTTTGTTTGTCTGTCTGTCTGTCTGTCTGTCTGTCATTAATACAAATCTACGATTCTCGACCGATCGGGACGAAACTTGGTACGTGTGTGTAGTTTGACCAGGCGGTGAACGTTGTCGTATTGGCGAGCCCGTGCGGCGCCCGCTTCGCGCATGCGCAGACGAGATCTCGGAAACGGGTGGAGCTATCGACTGGAAATTTGCTATGTGAATGTATCTTGCCCGGATACGAATTTTATCGGGTCGCCGAGCCCGTGCGACACCAGCTTCGCGCATGCGCAGACGAGATCTCGGAAACGGGTGGAGCTATCGACTTGAAATTTGCTATGTGAATGCATCTTGCCCCGGATACGAATTTTATCGGGTCGCCGAGTCCGTGCGACGCCAGCTTCGCGCATGCGCAGACCAGATCTCGGAAACGGGTAGAGCTATCGACTTGAAATTTTGTTTTTGAATAGCCCGGACAACGTCGGGCTCATCGGCTAGTCTCTTATATATTTTGAAACAATCTGTCTGTCTGTTTGTCTGTCTGTCTGTCTGTCCTTTATACAAATCTACGATTCTCGACCGATCGGGACAAAACTTGGTACGTGTGTGTAGTTTGACCAGGCGGTGGTCGTTATCGTATTGGCGAGCCCGTGCGATGCCCGTGCAGCGCATGCGCAGACGCGATCTCGGAAACGGGTGGAGCTATCGACTTGAAATTTGGTTTTTGAATAGCCCGGACAACGTCGGGCTCATCGGCTAGTCTCATATATATTTTGAAGACCTCTGTCTGTTTGTTTGTCTGTTTGTTTGTCATTTATACAAATCTACGATTCTCGAACAATCGGGACGAAACTTGGTACGTGTGTGTAGTTTGACCAGGCGGTGGACGTTGTCGTATTGGCGAGCCCGTGCGGCGCCCGCTTCGCGCATGCGCAGACGAGATCTCGGAAACGGGTGGAGCTATCGACTTGAAATTTGGTATGTGAATGTACCTTACCCAGGATACGAATTTTATCAGGTCGCCGAGCCAGTGCGACGCCAGCTTCGCGCATGCGCAGACGAGATCTTGGAAACGGGTAGAGCTATCGACTTGAAATTTGGTTTTTGAATAGCCCGGACAACGTCGGGCTCATCGGCTAGTCTCATATATATTTTGAAGACCTCTGTCTGTATGTTTGTTTGTATGTTTGTTTGTCATTAATACAAAATCTACGATTCTCGACCGATCGGGACGAAACTTGGTACGTGTGTGTAGTTTGACCAGGCGGTGGTCGTTATCGTATTGGCGAGCTCGTGCGACGCCCGTGCAGCGCATGCGCAGACGAGATCTCGGAAACGGGTGGAGCTATCGACTTGAAATTTGGTATGTGAATGTATCTTGCCCCGAGTACGAATTTTATCGGGTCGCCGAGCCCGTGCGACGCCAGCTTCGCGCATGCGCAGACGAGATCTCGGAAACGGGTGGAGCTATCGACTTGAAATTTGGTTTTTGAATAGCCAACGTCGGGCTCATCGGCTAGTCTCTTATATATTTTGAAACAATCTGTCTGTTTGTCTGTCTGTCTGTCTGTACTTTATACAAATCTACGATTCTCGACCGATCGGGACGAAACTTGGTACGTGTGTGTAGTTTGACCAGGCGGTGGTCGTTATCGCATTGGCGAGCCCGTGCGACGCCCGTGCAGCGCATGCGCAGACGAGATCTCGGAAACGGGTGGAGCTATCGACTTGAAATTTGGTTTTTGAATAGCCCGGACAACGTCGGGCTCATCGGCTAGTCTCATATATATTTTGAAGACCTCTGTCTGTTTGTTTGTCTGTTTGTTTGTCATTTATACAAATCTACGATTCTCGAACTATCGGGACGAAACTTGGTAGGTGTGTGTAGTTTGACCAGGCGGTGGACGTTGTCGTATTGGCGAGCCCGTGCGGCGCTCGCTTCGCGCATGCGCAGACGAGATCTCGGAAACGGGTGGAGCTATCGACTTGAAATTTGGTATGTGAATGTACCTTGCCCCGGATACGAATTTTATCAGGTCGCCGAGCCAGTGCGCAGACGAGATCTCGGAAACGGGTGGAGCTATCGACTTGAAATTTGGTATGTGAATGTACCTTGCCCCGGATACGAATTTTATCAGGTCGCCGAGCCATGCGCAGACGAGATCTTGGAAACGGGTGGAGATATCGACTTGAAATTTGTTATGCGAATGTATCTTGTCCCGGATACGAATTTTATCGGGTCGCCGAGCCCGTGCGACGCCAGCTTCGCACATGCGCAGACGAGATCACGGAAACGGGTGGAGCTATCGACTTGAAATTTGCTATGTGAATGTATCTTGCCCCGGATACGAAATATATCGGGTCGGCGATCCCGTGCGACGCCAGCTTCGCGCATGCGCAGACGAGATATCGGAAACGGTTGGAGCTATCGACTTGAAATTTGGTATGTGAATGTATCTTGCCCCGGATACGAATTTTATCGGGTCGCCGAGCACATGCGACGCCAGCTTCGCGCATGCGCAGACCAGATCTCGGAAACGGGTGGAGCTATCGACTTGAAATTTGGTTTTTGAATAGCCCGGACAACGTCGGGCTCATCGGCTAGTCTCATATATATTTTGAAGACCTCTGTCTGTATGTTTGTTTGTATGTTTGTTTGTCATTAATACAAAATCTACGATTCTCGACCGATCGGGACGAAACTTGGTACGTGTGTGTAGTTTGACCAGGCGGTGGTCGTTGTCGTATTGGCGAGCTCGTGCGACGCCCGTGCAGCGCATGCGCAGACGAGATCTAGGAAACGGGTGGAGCTATCGACTTGAAATTTGGTATGTGAATGTATCTTGCCCCGAGTACGAATTTTATCGGGTCGCCGAGCCCGTGCGACGCCAGCTTCGCGCATGCGCAGATATCGGAAACGGGTGGAGCTATCGACTTGAAATTTGGTATGTGAATGTATCTTGCACCGGATACGAATTTTATCGGGTCGCCGAGCCCGTGCGACGCCAGCTTCGCGCATGCGCAGACGAGATCTCGGAAACTGGTGGAGCTATCGACTTGAAATTTGGTATGTGAATGTATCTTGCCCCGGATACGAATTTTATCGGGTCGCCGAGCACATGCGACGCCAGCTTCGCGCATGCGCAGTCCAGATCTCGGAAACGGGTGGAGCTCATCGGCTAGTCTCGTATATATTTTGAAGACCTCTGTCTGTTTGTTTGTCTGTTTGTTTGTCATTTATACAAATCTACGATTCTCGAACAATCGGGACGAAACTTGGTACGTGTGTGTAGTTTGACCAGGCGGTGGACGTTGTCGTATTGGCGAGCCCGTGCGGCGCCCGCTTCGCGCATGCGCAGACGAGATCTCGGAAACGGGTGGAGCTATCGACTTGAAATTTGGTATGTGAATGTACCTTACCCCGGATACGAATTTTATCAGGTCGCCGAGCCAGTGCGACGCCAGCTTCGCGCATGCGCAGACGAGATCTTGGAAACGGGTAGAGCTATCGACTTGAAATTTGGTTTTTGAATAGCCCGGACAACGTCGGGCTCATCGGCTAGTCTCATATATATTTTGAAGACCTCTGTCTGTATGTTTGTTTGTATGTTTGTTTGTCATTAATACAAAATCTACGATTCTCGACCGATCGGGACGAAACTTGGTACGTGTGTGTAGTTTGACCAGGCGGTGGTCGTTGTCGTATTGGCGAGCTCGTGCGACGCCCGTGCAGTGCATGCGCAGACGAGATCTAGGAAACGGGTGGAGCTATCGACTTGAAATTTGGTATGTGAATGTATCTTGCCCCGAGTACGAATTTTATCGGGTCGCCGAGCCCGTGCGACGCCAGCTTCGCGCATGCGCAGACGAGATCTCGGAAACGGGTGGAGCTATCGACTTGAAATTTGGTATGTGAATGTATCTTGCCCCGGGTACGAATTTTATCGGGTCGCCGAGCACATGCGACGCCAGCTTCGCGCATGCGCAGACCAGATCTCGGAAACGGGTGGAGCTATCGACTTGAAATTTGGTTTTTGAATAGCCAACGTCGGGCTCATCGGCTAGTCTCATATATATTTTGAAGACCTCTGTCTGTATGTTTGTTTGTCTGTCTGTCTGTCTGTCTGTCTGTCATTAATACAAATCTACGATTCTCGACCGATCGGGACGAAACTTGGTACGTGTGTGTAGTTTGACCAGGCGGTGAACGTTGTCGTATTGGCGAGCCCGTGCGGCGCCCGCTTCGCGCATGCGCAGACGAGATCTCGGAAACGGGTGGAGCTATCGACTGGAAATTTGCTATGTGAATGTATCTTGCCCGGATACGAATTTTATCGGGTCGCCGAGCCCGTGCGACACCAGCTTCGCGCATGCGCAGACGAGATCTCGGAAACGGGTGGAGCTATCGACTTGAAATTTGCTATGTGAATGCATCTTGCCCCGGATACGAATTTTATCGGGTCGCCGAGTCCGTGCGACGCCAGCTTCGCGCATGCGCAGACCAGATCTCGGAAACGGGTAGAGCTATCGACTTGAAATTTTGTTTTTGAATAGCCCGGACAACGTCGGGCTCATCGGCTAGTCTCTTATATATTTTGAAACAATCTGTCTGTCTGTTTGTCTGTCTGTCTGTCTGTCCTTTATACAAATCTACGATTCTCGACCGATCGGGACAAAACTTGGTACGTGTGTGTAGTTTGACCAGGCGGTGGTCGTTATCGTATTGGCGAGCCCGTGCGATGCCCGTGCAGCGCATGCGCAGACGAGATCTCGGAAACGGGTGGAGCTATCGACTTGAAATTTGGTTTTTGAATAGCCCGGACAACGTCGGGCTCATCGGCTAGTCTCATGTATATTTTGAAGACCTCTGTCTGTTTGTTTGTCTGTTTGTTTGTCATTTATACAAATCTACGATTCTCGAACAATCGGGACGAAACTTGGTACGTGTGTGTAGTTTGACCAGGCGGTGGACGTTGTCGTATTGGCGAGCCCGTGCGGCGCCCGCTTCGCGCATGCGCAGACGAGATCTCGGAAACGGGTGGAGCTATCGACTTGAAATTTGGTATGTGAATGTACCTTACCCAGGATACGAATTTTATCAGGTCGCCGAGCCAGTGCGACGCCAGCTTCGCGCATGCGCAGACGAGATCTTGGAAACGGGTAGAGCTATCGACTTGAAATTTGGTTTTTGAATAGCCCGGACAACGTCGGGCTCATCGGCTAGTCTCATATATATTTTGAAGACCTCTGTCTGTATGTTTGTTTGTATGTTTGTTTGTCATTAATACAAAATCTACGATTCTCGACCGATCGGGACGAAACTTGGTACGTGTGTGTAGTTTGACCAGGCGGTGGTCGTTGTCGTATTGGCGAGCTCGTGCGACGCCCGTGCAGCGCATGCGCAGACGAGATCTAGGAAACGGGTGGAGCTATCGACTTGAAATTTGGTATGTGAATGTATCTTGCCCCGAGTACGAATTTTATCGGGTCGCCGAGCCCGTGCGACGCCAGCTTCGCGCATGCGCAGATATCGGAAACGGGTGGAGCTATCGACTTGAAATTTGGTATGTGAATGTATCTTGCCCCGGATACGAATTTTATCGGGTCGCCGAGCCCGTGCGACGCCAGCTTCGCGCATGCGCAGACGAGATCTCGGAAACTGGTGGAGCTATCGACTTGAAATTTGGTATGTGAATGTATCTTGCCCCGGATACGAATTTTATCGGGTCGCCGAGCACATGCGACGCCAGCTTCGCGCATGCGCAGACCAGATCTCGGAAACGGGTGGAGCTATCGACTTGAAATTTGGTTTTTGAATAGCCAACGTCGGGCTCATCGGCTAGTCTCTTATATATTTTGAAACAATCTGTCTGTCTGTTTGTCTGTCTGTTTGTCTGTCCTTTATACAAATCTACGATTCTCGACCGATCGGGACGAAACTTGGTATGTGTGTGTAGTTTGACCAGGCGGTGGTCGTTATCGTTTTGGCGAGCCCGTGCGACGCCCGTGCAGCGCATGCGCAGACGAGATCTCGGAAACGGGTGGAGCTATCGACTTGAAATTTGGTTTTTGAATAGCCCGGACAACGTCGGGCTCATCGGCTAGTCTCATATATATTTTGAAGACCTCTGTCTGTTTGTTTGTCTGTTTGTTTGTCATTTATACAAATCTACGATTCTCGAACAATCGGGACGAAACTTGGTACGTGTGTGTAGTTTGACCAGGCGGTGAACGTTGTCGTATTGGCGAGCCCGTGCGGCGCCCGCTTCGCGCATGCGCAGACGAGATCTCGGAAACGGGTGGAGCTATCGACTTGAAATTTGCTATGTGAATGTATCTTGCCCGGATACGAATTTTATCGGGTCGCCGAGCCCGTGCGACACCAGCTTCGCGCATGCGCAGACGAGATCTCGGAAACGGGTGGAGCTATCGACTTGAAATTTGCTATGTGAATGCATCTTGCCCCGGATACGAATTTTATCGGGTCGCCGAGTCCGTGCGACGCCAGCTTCGCGCATGCGCAGACCAGATCTCGGAAACGGGTAGAGCTATCGACTTGAAATTTTGTTTTTGAATAGCCCGGACAACGTCGGGCTCATCGGCTAGTCTCTTATATATTTTGAAACAATCTGTCTGTCTGTTTGTCTGTCTGTCTGTCTGTCCTTTATACAAATCTACGATTCTCGACCGATCGGGACAAAACTTGGTACGTGTGTGTAGTTTGACCAGGCGGTGGTCGTTATCGTATTGGCGAGCCCGTGCGATGCCCGTGCAGCGCATGCGCAGACGAGATCTCGGAAACGGGTGGAGCTATCGACTTGAAATTTGGTTTTTGAATAGCCCGGACAACGTCGGGCTCATCGGCTAGTCTCATGTATATTTTGAAGACCTCTGTCTGTTTGTTTGTCTGTTTGTTTGTCATTTATACAAATCTACGATTCTCGAACAATCGGGACGAAACTTGGTACGTGTGTGTAGTTTGACCAGGCGGTGGACGTTGTCGTATTGGCGAGCCCGTGCGACGCCCGCTTCGCGCATGCGCAGACGAGATCTCGGAAACGGGTGGAGCTATCGACTTGAAATTTGGTATGTGAATGTACCTTACCCAGGATACGAATTTTATCAGGTCGCCGAGCCAGTGCGACGCCAGCTTCGCGCATGCGCAGACGAGATCTTGGAAACGGGTAGAGCTATCGACTTGAAATTTGGTTTTTGAATAGCCCGGACAACGTCGGGCTCATCGGCTAGTCTCATATATATTTTGAAGACCTCTGTCTGTATGTTTGTTTGTATGTTTGTTTGTCATTAATACAAAATCTACGATTCTCGACCGATCGGGACGAAACTTGGTACGTGTGTGTAGTTTGACCAGGCGGTGGTCGTTGTCGTATTGGCGAGCTCGTGCGACGCCCGTGCAGCGCATGCGCAGACGAGATCTAGGAAACGGGTGGAGCTATCGACTTGAAATTTGGTATGTGAATGTATCTTGCCCCGAGTACGAATTTTATCGGGTCGCCGAGCCCATGCGACGCCAGCTTCGCGCATGCGCAGATATCGGAAACGGGTGGAGCTATCGACTTGAAATTTGGTATGTGAATGTATCTTGCCCCGGATACGAATTTTATCGGGTCGCCGAGCCCGTGCGACGCCAGCTTCGCGCATGCGCAGACGAGATCTCGGAAACTGGTGGAGCTATCGACTTGAAATTTGGTATGTGAATGTATCTTGCCCCGGATACGAATTTTATCGGGTCGCCGAGCACATGCGACGCCAGCTTCGCGCATGCGCAGACCAGATCTCGGAAACGGGTGGAGCTATCGACTTGAAATTTGGTTTTTGAATAGCCAACGTCGGGCTCATCGGCTAGTCTCTTATATATTTTGAAACAATCTGTCTGTCTGTTTGTCTGTCTGTGTGTCTGTCCTTTATACAAATCTACGATTCTCGACCGATCGGGACGAAACTTGGTATGTGTGTGTAGTTTGACCAGGCGGTGGTCGTTATCGTTTTGGCGAGCCCGTGCGACGCCCGTACAGCGCATGCGCAGACGAGATCTCGGAAACGGGTGGAGCTATCGACTTGAAATTTGGTTTTTGAATAGCCCGGACAACGTCGGGCTCATCGGCTAGTCTCATATATATTTTGAAGACCTCTGTCTGTTTGTTTGTCTGTTTGTTTGTCATTTATACAAATCTACGATTCTCGAACAATCGGGACGAAACTTGGTACGTGTGTGTAGTTTGACCAGGCGGTGGACGTTGTCGTATTGGCGAGCCCGTGCGGCGCCCGCTTCGCGCATGCGCAGACGAGATCTCGGAAACGGGTGGAGCTATCGACTTGAAATTTGGTATGTGAATGTACCTTACCCCGGATACGAATTTTATCAGGTCGCCGAGCCAGTGCGACGCCAGCTTCGCGCATGCGCAGACGAGATCTTGGAAACGGGTAGAGCTATCGACTTGAAATTTGGTTTTTGAATAGCCCGGACAACGTCGGGCTCATCGGCTAGTCTCATATATATTTTGAAGACCTCTGTCTGTATGTTTGTTTGTATGTTTGTTTGTCATTAATACAAAATCTACGATTCTCGACCGATCGGGACGAAACTTGGTACGTGTGTGTAGTTTGACCAGGCGGTGGTCGTTGTCGTATTGGCGAGCTCGTGCGACGCCCGTGCAGCGCATGCGCAGACGAGATCTAGGAAACGGGTGGAGCTATCGACTTGAAATTTGGTATGTGAATGTATCTTGCCCCGAGTACGAATTTTATCGGGTCGCCGAGCCCGTGCGACGCCAGCTTCGCGCATGCGCAGACGAGATCTCGGAAACGGGTGGAGCTATCGACTTGAAATTTGGTATGTGAATGTATCTTGCCCCGGATACGAATTTTATCGGGTCGCCGAGCACATGCGACGCCAGCTTCGCGCATGCGCAGACCAGATCTCGGAAACGGGTGGAGATATCGACTTGAAATTTGGTTTTTGAATAGCCAACGTCGGGCTCATCGGCTAGTCTCATATATATTTTGAAGACCTCTGTCTGTATGTTTGTTTGTCTGTCTGTCTGTCTGTCTGTCTGTCATTAATACAAATCTACGATTCTCGACCGATCGGGACGAAACTTGGTACGTGTGTGTAGTTTGACCAGGCGGTGAACGTTGTCGTATTGGCGAGCCCGTGCGGCGCCCGCTTCGCGCATGCGCAGACGAGATCTCGGAAACGGGTGGAGCTATCGACTTGAAATTTGCTATGTGAATGTATCTTGCCCCGGATACGAATTTTATCGGGTCGCCGAGCCCGTGCGACACCAGCTTCGCGCATGCGCAGACGAGATCTCGGAAACGGGTGGAGCTATCGACTTGAAATTTGCTATGTGAATGCATCTTGCCCCGGATACGAATTTTATCGGGTCGCCGAGTCCGTGCGACGCCAGCTTCGCGCATGCGCAGACCAGATCTCGGAAACGGGTAGAGCTATCGACTTGAAATTTTGTTTTTGAATAGCCCGGACAACGTCGGGCTCATCGGCTAGTCTCTTATATATTTTGAAACAATCTGTCTGTCTGTTTGTCTGTCTGTCTGTCTGTCCTTTATACAAATCTACGATTCTCGACCGATCGGGACAAAACTTGGTACGTGTGTGTAGTTTGACCAGGCGGTGGTCGTTATCGTATTGGCGAGCCCGTGCGATGCCCGTGCAGCGCATGCGCAGACGAGATCTCGGAAACGGGTGGAGCTATCGACTTGAAATTTGGTTTTTGAATAGCCCGGACAACGTCGGGCTCATCGGCTAGTCTCATGTATATTTTGAAGACCTCTGTCTGTTTGTTTGTCTGTTTGTTTGTCATTTATACAAATCTACGATTCTCGAACAATCGGGACGAAACTTGGTACGTGTGTGTAGTTTGACCAGGCGGTGGACGTTGTCGTATTGGCGAGCCCGTGCGGCGCCCGCTTCGCGCATGCGCAGACGAGATCTCGGAAACGGGTGGAGCTATCGACTTGAAATTTGGTATGTGAATGTACCTTACCCAGGATACGAATTTTATCAGGTCGCCGAGCCAGTGCGACGCCAGCTTCGCGCATGCGCAGACGAGATCTTGGAAACGGGTAGAGCTATCGACTTGAAATTTGGTTTTTGAATAGCCCGGACAACGTCGGGCTCATCGGCTAGTCTCATATATATTTTGAAGACCTCTGTCTGTATGTTTGTTTGTATGTTTGTTTGTCATTAATACAAAATCTACGATTCTCGACCGATCGGGACGAAACTTGGTACGTGTGTGTAGTTTGACCAGGCGGTGGTCGTTGTCGTATTGGCGAGCTCGTGCGACGCCCGTGCAGCGCATGCGCAGACGAGATCTAGGAAACGGGTGGAGCTATCGACTTGAAATTTGGTATGTGAATGTATCTTGCCCCGAGTACGAATTTTATCGGGTCGCCGAGCCCGTGCGACGCCAGCTTCGCGCATGCGCAGACGAGATCTCGGAAACGGGTGGAGCTATCGACTTGAAATTTGGTTTTTGAATAGCCAACGTCGGGCTCATCGGCTAGTCTCTTATATATTTTGAAACAATCTGTCTGTTTGTCTGTCTGTCTGTCTGTCCTTTATACAAATCTACGATTCTCGACCGATCGGGACGAAACTTGGTACGTGTGTGTAGTTTGACCAGGCGGTGGTCGTTATCGCATTGGCGAGCCCGTGCGACGCCCGTGCAGCGCATGCGCAGACGAGATCTCGGAAACGGGTGGAGCTATCGACTTGAAATTTGGTTTTTGAATAGCCCGGACAACGTCGGGCTCATCGGCTAGTCTCATATATATTTTGAAGACCTCTGTCTGTTTGTTTGTCTGTTTGTTTGTCATTTATACAAATCTACGATTCTCGAACAATCGGGACGAAACTTGGTAGGTGTGTGTAGTTTGACCAGGCGGTGGACGTTGTCGTATTGGCGAGCCCGTGCGGCGCCCGCTTCGCGCATGCGCAGACGAGATCTCGGAAACGGGTGGAGCTATCGACTTGAAATTTGGTATGTGAATGTACCTTGCCCCGGATACGAATTTTATCGGGTCGCCGAGCCAGTGCGACGCCAGCTTCGCGCATGCGCAGACGAGATCTTGGAAACGGGTAGAGATATCGACTTGAAATTTGTTATGCGAATGTATCTTGTCCCGGATGCGAATTTTATCGGGTCGCCGAGCCCGTGCGACGCCAGCTTCGCACATGCGCAGACGAGATCACGGAAACGGGTGGAGCTATCGACTTGAAATTTGCTATGTGAATGTATCTTGCCCCGGATACGAAATATATCGGGTCGCCGATCCCGTGCGACGCCAGCTTCGCGCATGCGCAGACGAGATATCGGAAACGGTTGGAGCTATCGACTTGAAATTTGGTATGTGAATGTATCTTGCCCCGGATACGAATTTTATCGGGTCGCCGAGCACATGCGACGCCAGCTTCGCGCATGCGCAGACCAGATCTCGGAAACGGGTGGAGCTATCGACTTGAAATTTGGTTTTTGAATAGCCCGGACAACGTCGGGCTCATCGGCTAGTCTCATATATATTTTGAAGACCTCTGTCTGTATGTTTGTTTGTATGTTTGTTTGTCATTAATACAAAATCTACGATTCTCGACCGATCGGGACGAAACTTGGTACGTGTGTGTAGTTTGACCAGGCGGTGGTCGTTGTCGTATTGGCGAGCTCGTGCGACGCCCGTGCAGCGCATGCGCAGACGAGATCTAGGAAACGGGTGGAGCTATCGACTTGAAATTTGGTATGTGAATGTATCTTGCCCCGAGTACGAATTTTATCGGGTCGCCGAGCCCGTGCGACGCCAGCTTCGCGCATGCGCAGATATCGGAAACGGGTGGAGCTATCGACTTGAAATTTGGTATGTGAATGTATCTTGCACCGGATACGAATTTTATCGGGTCGCCGAGCCCGTGCGACGCCAGCTTCGCGCATGCGCAGACGAGATCTCGGAAACTGGTGGAGCTATCGACTTGAAATTTGGTATGTGAATGTATCTTGCCCCGGATACGAATTTTATCGGGTCGCCGAGCACATGCGACGCCAGCTTCGCGCATGCGCAGACCAGATCTCGGAAACGGGTGGAGCTATCGACTTGAAATTTGGTTTTTGAATAGCCAACGTCGGGCTCATCGGCTAGTCTCTTATATATTTTGAAACAATCTGTCTGTCTGTTTGTCTGTCTGTGTGTCTGTCCTTTATACAAATCTACGATTCTCGACCGATCGGGACGAAACTTGGTATGTGTGTGTAGTTTGACCAGGCGGTGGTCGTTATCGTATTGGCGAGCCCGTGCGACGCCCGTGCAGCGCATGCGCAGACGAGATCTCGGAAACGGGTGGAGCTATCGACTTGAAATTTGGTTTTTGAATAGCCCGGACAACGTCGGGCTCATCGGCTAGTCTCATATATATTTTGAAGACCTCTGTCTGTTTGTTTGTCTGTTTGTTTGTCATTTATACAAATCTACGATTCTCGAACAATCGGGACGAAACTTGGTACGTGTGTGTAGTTTGACCAGGCGGTGGACGTTGTCGTATTGGCGAGCCCGTGTGGCGCCCGCTTCGCGCATGCGCAGACGAGATCTCGGAAACGGGTGGAGCTATCGACTTGAAATTTGGTATGTGAATGTACCTTACCCCGGATACGAATTTTATCAGGTCGCCGAGCCAGTGCGACGCCAGCTTCGCGCATGCGCAGACGAGATCTTGGAAACGGGTAGAGCTATCGACTTGAAATTTGGTTTTTGAATAGCCCGGACAACGTCGGGCTCATCGGCTAGTCTCATATATATTTTGAAGACCTCTGTCTGTATGTTTGTTTGTATGTTTGTTTGTCATTAATACAAAATCTACGATTCTCGACCGATCGGGACGAAACTTGGTACGTGTGTGTAGTTTGACCAGGCGGTGGTCGTTGTCGTATTGGCGAGCTCGTGCGACGCCCGTGCAGCGCATGCGCAGACGAGATCTAGGAAACGGGTGGAGCTATCGACTTGAAATTTGGTATGTGAATGTATCTTGCCCCGAGTACGAATTTTATCGGGTCGCCGAGCCCGTGCGACGCCAGCTTCGCGCATGCGCAGACGAGATCTCGGAAACGGGTGGAGCTATCGACTTGAAATTTGGTTTTTGAATAGCCAACGTCGGGCTCATCGGCTAGTCTCTTATATATTTTGAAACAATCTGTCTGTTTGTCTGTCTGTCTGTCTGTCCTTTATACAAATCTACGATTCTCGACCGATCGGGACGAAACTTGGTACGTGTGTGTAGTTTGACCAGGCGGTGGTCGTTATCGCATTGGCGAGCCCGTGCGACGCCCGTGCAGCGCATGCGCAGACGAGATCTCGGAAACGGGTGGAGCTATCGACTTGAAATTTGGTTTTTGAATAGCCCGGACAACGTCGGGCTCATCGGCTAGTCTCATATATATTTTGAAGACCTCTGTCTGTTTGTTTGTCTGTTTGTTTGTCATTTATACAAATCTACGATTCTCGAACAATCGGGACGAAACTTGGTAGGTGTGTGTAGTTTGACCAGGCGGTGGACGTTGTCGTATTGGCGAGCCCGTGCGGCGCCCGCTTCGCCCATGCGCAGACGAGATCTCGGAAACGGGTGGAGCTATCGACTTGAAATTTGGTATGTGAATGTACCTTGCCCCGGATACGAATTTTATCAGGTCGCCGAGCCAGTGCGACGCCAGCTTCGCGCATGCGCAGACGAGATCTTGGAAACGGGTGGAGATATCGACTTGAAATTTGTTATGCGAATGTATCTTGTCCCGGATACGAATTTTATCGGGTCGCCGAGCCCGTGCGACGCCAGCTTCGCACATGCGCAGACGAGATCACGGAAACGGGTGGAGCTATCGACTTGAAATTTGCTATGTGAATGTATCTTGCCCCGGATACGAAATATATCGGGTCGCCGATCCCGTGCGACGCCAGCTTCGCGCATGCGCAGACGAGATATCGGAAACGGTTGGAGCTATCGACTTGAAATTTGGTATGTGAATGTATCTTGCCCCGGATACGAATTTTATCGGGTCGCCGAGCACATGCGACGCCAGCTTCGCGCATGCGCAGACCAGATCTCGGAAACGGGTGGAGCTATCGACTTGAAATTTGGTTTTTGAATAGCCCGGACAACGTCGGGCTCATCGGCTAGTCTCATATATATTTTGAAGACCTCTGTCTGTATGTTTGTTTGTATGTTTGTTTGTCATTAATACAAAATCTACGATTCTCGACCGATCGGGACGAAACTTGGTACGTGTGTGTAGTTTGACCAGGCGGTGGTCGTTGTCGTATTGGCGAGCTCGTGCGACGCCCGTGCAGCGCATGCGCAGACGAGATCTAGGAAACGGGTGGAGCTATCGACTTGAAATTTGGTATGTGAATGTATCTTGCCCCGAGTACGAATTTTATCGGGTCGCCGAGCCCGTGCGACGCCAGCTTCGGGCATGCGCAGATATCGGAAACGGGTGGAGCTATCGACTTGAAATTTTGTATGTGAATGTATCTTGCCCCGGATACGAATTTTATCGGGTCGCCGAGCACGTGCGACGCCAGCTTCGCGCATGCGCAGACCAGATCTCGGAAACGGGTGGAGCTATCGACTTGAAATTTGGTTTTTGAATAGCCAACGTCGGGCTCATCGGCTAGTCTCATATATATTTTGAAGACCTCTGTCTGTATGTTTGTTTGTCTGTCTGTCTGTCTGTCTGTCTGTCATTAATACAAATCTACGATTCTCGACCGATCGGGACGAAACTTGGTACGTGTGTGTAGTTTGACCAGGCGGTGAACGTTGTCGTATTGGCGAGCCCGTGCGGCGCCCGCTTCGCGCATGCGCAGACGAGATCTCGGAAACGGGTGGAGCTATCGACTTGAAATTTGCTATGTGAATGTATCTTGCCCCGGATACGAATTTTATCGGGTCGCCGAGCCCGTGCGACACCAGCTTCGCGCATGCGCAGACGAGATCTCGGAAACGGGTGGAGCTATCGACTTGAAATTTGCTATGTGAATGCATCTTGCCCCGGATACGAATTTTATCGGGTCGCCGAGTCCGTGTGACGCCAGCTTCGCGCATGCGCAGACCAGATCTCGGAAACGGGTAGAGCTATCGACTTGAAATTTTGTTTTTGAATAGCCCGGACAACGTCGGGCTCATCGGCTAGTCTCTTATATATTTTGAAACAATCTGTCTGTCTGTTTGTCTGTCTGTCTGTCTGTCCTTTATACAAATCTACGATTCTCGACCGATCGGGACAAAACTTGGTACGTGTGTGTAGTTTGACCAGGCGGTGGTCGTTATCGTATTGGCGAGCCCGTGCGATGCCCGTGCAGCGCATGCGCAGACGAGATCTCGGAAACGGGTGGAGCTATCGACTTGAAATTTGGTTTTTGAATAGCCCGGACAACGTCGGGCTCATCGGCTAGTCTCATGTATATTTTGAAGACCTCTGTCTGTTTGTTTGTCTGTTTGTTTGTCATTTATACAAATCTACGATTCTCGAACAATCGGGACGAAACTTGGTACGTGTGTGTAGTTTGACCAGGCGGTGGACGTTGTCGTATTGGCGAGCCCGTGCGACGCCAGCTTCGCGCATGCGCAGACGAGATCTCGGAAACGGGTTGAGCTATCGACTTGAAATTTGGTATGTGAATGTATCTTGCCCCGGATACGAATTTTATCGGGTCGCCGAGCCCGTGCGACGCCAGCTTCGCGCATGCGCAGACGAGATCTCGGAAACGGGTGGAGCTATCGACTTGAAATTTGGTATGTGAATGTATCTTTCCCCGGATACGAATTTTATCGGGTCGCCGAGCACATGCGACGCCAGCTTCGCGCATGCGCAGACCAGATCTCGGAAACGGGTGGAGCTATCGACTTGAAATTTGGTTTTTGAATAGCCAACGTCGGGCTCATCGGCTAGTCTCTTATATATTTTGAAACAATCTGTCTGTCTGTTTGTCTGTCTGTCTGTCTGTCCTTTTAACAAATCTACGATTCTCGACCGATCGGGACGAAACTTGGTACATGTGTGTAGTTTGACCAGGCGGTGGTCGTTATCGCATTGGCGAGCCCGTGCGACGCCCGTGCAGCGCATGCGCAGACGAGATCTCGGAAACGGGTGGAGCTATCGACTTGAAATTTGGTTTTTGAATAGCCCGGACAACGTCGGGCTCATCGGCTAGTCTCATATATATTTTGAAGACCTCTGTCTGTTTGTTTGTCTGTTTGTTTGTCATTTATACAAATCTACGATTCTGGAACAATCGGGACGAAACTTGGTACGTGTGTGTAGTTTGACCAGGCGGTGGACGTTGTCGTATTGGCGAGCCCGTGCGGCGCCCGCTTCGCGCATGCGCAGACGAGATCTCGGAAACGGGTGGAGCTATCGACTTGAAATTTGGTATGTTAATGTACCTTACCCCGGATACGAATTTTATCAGGTCGCCGAGCCAGTGCGACGCCAGCTTCGCGCATGCGCAGACGTGATCTTGGAAACGGGTAGAGCTATCGACTTGAAATTTGGTTTTTGAATAGCCCGGACAACGTCGGGCTCATCGGCTAGTCTCATATATATTTTGAAGACCTCTGTCTGTTTGTTTGTCTGTTTGTTTGTCATTTATACAAATCTACGATTCTGGAACAATCGGGACGAAACTTGGTACGTGTGTGTAGTTTGACCAGGCGGTGGACGTTGTCGTATTGGCGAGCCCGTGCGACGCCAGCTTCGCGCATGCGCAGACGAGATCTCGGAAACGGGTTGAGCTATCGACTTGAAATTTGGTATGTGAATGTATCTTGCCCCGGATACGAATTTTATCGGGTCGCCGAGCCCGTGCGACGCCAGCTTCGCGCATGCGCAGACGAGATCTCGGAAACGGGTGGAGCTATCGACTTGAAATTTGGTATGTGAATGTATCTTTCCCCGGATACGAATTTTATCGGGTCGCCGAGCACATGCGACGCCAGCTTCGCGCATGCGCAGACCAGATCTCGGAAACGGGTGGAGCTATCGACTTGAAATTTGGTTTTTGAATAGCCAACGTCGGGCTCATCGGCTAGTCTCTTATATATTTTGAAACAATCTGTCTGTCTGTTTGTCTGTCTGTCTGTCTGTCCTTTATACAAATCTACGATTCTCGACCGATCGGGACGAAACTTGGTACATGTGTGTAGTTTGACCAGGCGGTGGTCGTTATCGCATTGGCGAGCCCGTGCGACGCCCGTGCAGCGCATGCGCAGACGAGATCTCGGAAACGGGTGGAGCTATCGACTTGAAATTTGGTTTTTGAATAGCCCGGACAACGTCGGGCTCATCGGCTAGTCTCATATATATTTTGAAGACCTCTGTCTGTTTGTTTGTCTGTTTGTTTGTCATTTATACAAATCTACGATTCTGGAACAATCGGGACGAAACTTGGTACGTGTGTGTAGTTTGACCAGGCGGTGGACGTTGTCGTATTGGCGAGCCCGTGCGGCGCCCGCTTCGCGCATGCGCAGACGAGATCTCGGAAACGGGTGGAGCTATCGACTTGAAATTTGGTATGTTAATGTACCTTACCCCGGATACGAATTTTATCAGGTCGCCGAGCCAGTGCGACGCCAGCTTCGCGCATGCGCAGACGAGATCTTGGAAACGGGTAGAGCTATCGACTTGAAATTTGGTTTTTGAATAGCCCGGACAACGTCCGGCTCATCGGCTAGTCTCATATATATTTTGAAGACCTCTGTCTGTTTGTTTGTCTGTTTGTTTGTCATTTATACAAATCTACGATTCTGGAACAATCGGGACGAAACTTGGTACGTGTGTGTAGTTTGACCAGGCGGTGGACGTTGTCGTATTGGCGAGCCCGTGCGGCGCCCGCTTCGCGCATGCGCAGACGATATCTCGGAAACGGGTGGAGCTATCGACTTGAAATTTGGTATGTTAATGTACCTTACCCCGGATACGAATTTTATCAGGTCGCCGAGCCAGTGCGACGCCAGCTTCGCGCATGCGCAGACGAGATCTTGGAAACGGGTAGAGCTATCGACTTGAAATTTGGTTTTTGAATAGCCCGGACAACGTCGGGCTCATCGGCTAGTCTCATATATATTTTGAAGACCTCTGTCTGTATGTTTGTTTGTATGTTTGTTTGTCATTAATACAAAATCTACGATTCTCGACCGATCGGGACGAAACTTGGTACGTGTGTGTAGTTTGACCAGGCTGTGGTCGTTGTCGTATTGGCGAGCTCGTGCGACGCCCGTGCAGCGCATGCGCAGACGAGATCTAGGAAACGAGTGGAGCTATCGACTTGAAATTTGGTATGTGAATGTATCTTGTCCCGGATACGAATTTTATCGGGTCGCCGAGCCCGTGCGACGCCAGCTTCGCGCATGCGCAGACGAGATCTCGGAAACCGGTGGAGCTATCGACTTGAAATTTGGTATGTGAATGTATCTTGTCCCGGATACGAATTTTATCGGGTCGCCGAGCCCGTGCGACGCCAGCTTCGCACATGCGCAGACGAGATCTCGGAAACGGGTGGAGCTATCGACTTGAAATTTGGTATGTGAATGTATCTTGCCCCGGATACGAATTTTATCGGGTCGCCGAGCACATGCGACGCCAGCTTCGCGCATGCGCAGACCAGATCTCGGAAACGGGTGGAGCTATCGACTTGAAATTTGGTTTTTGAATAGCCAACGTCGGGCTCATCGGCTAGTCTCATATATATTTTGAAGACCTCTGTCTGTATGTTTGTTTGTCTGTCTGTCTGTCTGTCTGTCTGTCATTAATACAAATCTACGATTCTCGACCGATCGGGACGAAACTTGGTACGTGTGTGTAGTTTGACCAGGCGGTGAACGTTGTCGTATTGGCGAGCCCGTGCGGCGCCCGCTTCGCGCATGCGCAGACGAGATCTCGGAAACGGGTGGAGCTATCGACTTGAAATTTGCTATGTGAATGTATCTTGCCCCGGATACGAATTTTATCGGGTCGCCGAGCCCGTGCGACACCAGCTTCGCGCATGCGCAGACGAGATCTCGGAAACGGGTGGAGCTATCGACTTGAAATTTGCTATGCGAATGCATCTTGCCCCGGATACGAATTTTATCGGGTCGCCGAGTCCGTGCGACGCCAGCTTCGCGCATGCGCAGACCAGATCTCGGAAACGGGTAGAGCTATCGACTTGAAATTTTGTTTTTGAATAGCCCGGACAACGTCGGGCTCATCGGCTAGTCTCTTATATATTTTGAAACAATCTGTCTGTCTGTTTGTCTGTCTGTCTGTCTGTCCTTTATACAAATCTACGATTCTCGACCGATCGGGACAAAACTTGGTACGTGTGTGTAGTTTGACCAGGCGGTGGTCGTTATCGTATTGGCGAGCCCGTGCGATGCCCGTGCAGCGCATGCGCAGACGAGATCTCGGAAACGGGTTGAGCTATCGACTTGAAATTTGGTATGTGAATGTATCTTGCCCCGGATACGAATTTTATCGGGTCGCCGAGCACATGCGACGCCAGCTTCGCGCATGCGCAGACCAGATCTCGGAAACGGGTGGAGCTATCGACTTGAAATTTGGTTTTTGAATAGCCAACGTCGGGCTCATCGGCTAGTCTCTTATATATTTTGAAACAATCTGTCTGTCTGTTTGTCTGTCTGTGTGTCTGTCCTTTATACAAATCTACGATTCTCGACCGATCGGGACGAAACTTGGTATGTGTGTGTAGTTTGACCAGGCGGTGGTCGTTATCGTATTGGCGAGCCCGTGCGACGCCCGCGCAGCGCATGCGCAGACGAGATCTCGGAAACGGGTGGAGCTATCGACTTGAAATTTGGTTTTTGAATAGCCCGGACAACGTCGGGCTCATCGGCTAGTCTCATATATATTTTGAAGACCTCTGTCTGTTTGTTTGTCTGTTTGTTTGTCATTTATACAAATCTACGATTCTCGAACAATCGGGACGAAACTTGGTACGTGTGTGTAGTTTGACCAGGCGGTGGACGTTGTCGTATTGGCGAGCCCGTGCGGCGCCCGCTTCGCGCATGCGCAGACGAGATCTCGGAAACGGGTGGAGCTATCGACTTGAAATTTGGTATGTGAATGTACCTTACCCCGGATACGAATTTTATCAGGTCGCCGAGCCAGTGCGACGCCAGCTTCGCGCATGCGCAGACGAGATCTTGGAAACGGGTAGAGCTATCGACTTGAAATTTGGTTTTTGAATAGCCCGGACAACGTCGGGCTCATCGGCTAGTCTCATATATATTTTGAAGACCTCTGTCTGTATGTTTGTTTGTATGTTTGTTTGTCATTAATACAAAATCTACGATTCTCGACCGATCGGGACGAAACTTGGTACGTGTGTGTAGTTTGACCAGGCTGTGGTCGTTGTCGTATTGGCGAGCTCGTGCGACGCCCGTGCAGCGCATGCGCAGACGAGATCTAGGAAACGGGTGGAGCTATCGACTTGAAATTTGGTATGTGAATGTATCTTGCCCCGAGTACGAATTTTATCGGGTCGCCGAGCCCGTGCGACGCCAGCTTCGCGCATGCGCAGACGAGATCTCGGAAACCGGTGGAGCTATCGACTTGAAATTTGGTATGTGAATGTATCTTGTCCCGGATACGAATTTTATCGGGTCGCCGAGCCCGTGCGACGCCAGCTTCGCGCATGCGCAGACGAGATCTCGGAAACGGGTGGAGCTATCGACTTGAAATTTGGTATGTGAATGTATCTTGCCCCGGATACGAATTTTATCGGGTC
Source organism: Siphonodentalium dalli (assembly GCA_032622095.1). NCBI lineage: Eukaryota > Metazoa > Mollusca > Scaphopoda > Gadilida > Siphonodentaliidae > Siphonodentalium > Siphonodentalium dalli. The sequence continues at coordinate 64,447,604 of CP136069.1, forward strand.
GCCGAGCACATGCGACGCCAGCTTCGCGCATGCGCAGACCAGATCTCGGAAACGGGTGGAGCTATCGACTTGAAATTTGGTTTTTGAATAGCCAACGTCGGGCTCATCGGCTAGTCTCATATATATTTTGAAGACCTCTGTCTGTATGTTTGTTTGTCTGTCTGTCTGTCTGTCTGTCTGTCATTAATACAAATCTACGATTCTCGACCGATCGGGACGAAACTTGGTACGTGTGTGTAGTTTGACCAGGCGGTGAACGTTGTCGTATTGGCGAGCCCGTGCGGCGCCCGCTTCGCGCATGCGCAGACGAGATCTCGGAAACGGGTGGAGCTATCGACTTGAAATTTGCTATGTGAATGTATCTTGCCCCGGATACGAATTTTATCGGGTCGCCGAGCCCGTGCGACACCAGCTTCGCGCATGCGCAGACGAGATCTCGGAAACGGGTGGAGCTATCGACTTGAAATTTGCTATGTGAATGCATCTTGCCCCGGATACGAATTTTATCGGGTCGCCGAGTCCGTGCGACGCCAGCTTCGCGCATGCGCAGACCAGATCTCGGAAACGGGTAGAGCTATCGACTTGAAATTTTGTTTTTGAATAGCCCGGACAACGTCGGGCTCATCGGCTAGTCTCTTATATATTTTGAAACAATCTGTCTGTCTGTTTGTCTGTCTGTCTGTCTGTCCTTTATACAAATCTACGATTCTCGACCGATCGGGACAAAACTTGGTACGTGTGTGTAGTTTGACCAGGCGGTGGTCGTTATCGTATTGGCGAGCCCGTGCGATGCCCGTGCAGCGCATGCGCAGACGAGATCTCGGAAACGGGTTGAGCTATCGACTTGAAATTTGGTATGTGAATGTATCTTGCCCCGGATACGAATTTTATCGGGTCGCCGAGCACATGCGACGCCAGCTTCGCGCATGCGCAGACCAGATCTCGGAAACGGGTGGAGCTATCGACTTGAAATTTGGTTTTTGAATAGCCAACGTCGGGCTCATCGGCTAGTCTCTTATATATTTTGAAACAATCTGTCTGTCTGTTTGTCTGTCTGTGTGTCTGTCCTTTATACAAATCTACGATTCTCGACCGATCGGGACGAAACTTGGTATGTGTGTGTAGTTTGACCAGGCGGTGGTCGTTATCGTATTGGCGAGCCCGTGCGACGCCCGCGCAGCGCATGCGCAGACGAGATCTCGGAAACGGGTGGAGCTATCGACTTGAAATTTGGTTTTTGAATAGCCCGGACAACGTCGGGCTCATCGGCTAGTCTCATATATATTTTGAAGACCTCTGTCTGTTTGTTTGTCTGTTTGTTTGTCATTTATACAAATCTACGATTCTCGAACAATCGGGACGAAACTTGGTACGTGTGTGTAGTTTGACCAGGCGGTGGACGTTGTCGTATTGGCGAGCCCGTGCGGCGCCCGCTTCGCGCATGCGCAGACGAGATCTCGGAAACGGGTGGAGCTATCGACTTGAAATTTGGTATGTGAATGTACCTTACCCCGGATACGAATTTTATCAGGTCGCCGAGCCAGTGCGACGCCAGCTTCGCGCATGCGCAGACGAGATCTTGGAAACGGGTAGAGCTATCGACTTGAAATTTGGTTTTTGAATAGCCCGGACAACGTCGGGCTCATCGGCTAGTCTCATATATATTTTGAAGACCTCTGTCTGTATGTTTGTTTGTATGTTTGTTTGTCATTAATACAAAATCTACGATTCTCGACCGATCGGGACGAAACTTGGTACGTGTGTGTAGTTTGACCAGGCGGTGGTCGTTGTCGTATTGGCGAGCTCGTGCGACGCCCGTGCAGCGCATGCGCAGACGAGATCTAGGAAACGGGTGGAGCTATCGACTTGAAATTTGGTATGTGAATGTATCTTGCCCCGAGTACGAATTTTATCGGGTCGCCGAGCCCGTGCGACGCCAGCTTCGCGCATGCGCAGACGAGATCTCGGAAACCGGTGGAGCTATCGACTTGAAATTTGGTATGTGAATGTATCTTGTCCCGGATACGAATTTTATCGGGTCGCCGAGCCCGTGCGACGCCAGCTTCGCGCATGCGCAGACGAGATCTCGGAAACGGGTGGAGCTATCGACTTGAAATTTGGTATGTGAATGTATCTTGCCCCGGATACGAATTTTATCGGGTCGCCGAGCACATGCGACGCCAGCTTCGCGCATGCGCAGACCAGATCTCGGAAACGGGTGGAGATATCGACTTGAAATTTGGTTTTTGAATAGCCAACGTCGGGCTCATCGGCTAGTCTCATATATATTTTGAAGACCTCTGTCTGTATGTTTGTTTGTCTGTCTGTCTGTCTGTCTGTCTGTCATTAATACAAATCTACGATTCTCGACCGATCGGGACGAAACTTGGTACGTGTGTGTAGTTTGACCAGGCGGTGAACGTTGTCGTATTGGCGAGCCCGTGCGGCGCCCGCTTCGCGCATGCGCAGACGAGATCTCGGAAACGGGTGGAGCTATCGACTTGAAATTTGCTATGTGAATGTATCTTGCCCCGGATACGAATTTTATCGGGTCGCCGAGCCCGTGCGACACCAGCTTCGCGCATGCGCAGACGAGATCTCGGAAACGGGTGGAGCTATCGACTTGAAATTTGCTATGTGAATGCATCTTGCCCCGGATACGAATTTTATCGGGTCGCCGAGTCCGTGCGACGCCAGCTTCGCGCATGCGCAGACCAGATCTCGGAAACGGGTAGAGCTATCGACTTGAAATTTTGTTTTTGAATAGCCCGGACAACGTCGGGCTCATCGGCTAGTCTCTTATATATTTTGAAACAATCTGTCTGTCTGTTTGTCTGTCTGTCTGTCTGTCCTTTATACAAATCTACGATTCTCGACCGATCGGGACAAAACTTGGTACGTGTGTGTAGTTTGACCAGGCGGTGGTCGTTATCGTATTGGCGAGCCCGTGCGATGCCCGTGCAGCGCATGCGCAGACGAGATCTCGGAAACGGGTGGAGCTATCGACTTGAAATTTGGTTTTTGAATAGCCCGGACAACGTCGGGCTCATCGGCTAGTCTCATGTATATTTTGAAGACCTCTGTCTGTTTGTTTGTCTGTTTGTTTGTCATTTATACAAATCTACGATTCTCGAACAATCGGGACGAAACTTGGTACGTGTGTGTAGTTTGACCAGGCGGTGGACGTTGTCGTATTGGCGAGCCCGTGCGGCGCCCGCTTCGCGCATGCGCAGACGAGATCTCGGAAACGGGTGGAGCTATCGACTTGAAATTTGGTATGTGAATGTACCTTACCCAGGATACGAATTTTATCAGGTCGCCGAGCCAGTGCGACGCCAGCTTCGCGCATGCGCAGACGAGATCTTGGAAACGGGTAGAGCTATCGACTTGAAATTTGGTTTTTGAATAGCCCGGACAACGTCGGGCTCATCGGCTAGTCTCATATATATTTTGAAGACCTCTGTCTGTATGTTTGTTTGTATGTTTGTTTGTCATTAATACAAAATCTACGATTCTCGACCGATCGGGACGAAACTTGGTACGTGTGTGTAGTTTGACCAGGCGGTGGTCGTTGTCGTATTAGCGAGCTCGTGCGACGCCCGTGCAGCGCATGCGCAGACGAGATCTAGAAAACGGGTGGAGCTATCGACTTGAAATTTGGTATGTGAATGTATCTTGCCCCGAGTACGAATTTTATCGGGTCGCCGAGCCCGTGCGACGCCAGCTTCGCGCATGCGCAGACGAGATCTCGGAAACGGGTGGAGCTATCGACTTGAAATTTGGTTTTTGAATAGCCAACGTCGGGCTCATCGGCTAGTCTCTTATATATTTTGAAACAATCTGTCTGTTTGTCTGTCTGTCTGTCTGTCCTTTATACAAATCTACGATTCTCGACCGATCGGGACGAAACTTGGTACGTGTGTGTAGTTTGACCAGGCGGTGGTCGTTATCGCATTGGCGAGCCCGTGCGACGCCCGTGCAGCGCATGCGCAGACGAGATCTCGGAAACGGGTGGAGCTATCGACTTGAAATTTGGTTTTTGAATAGCCCGGACAACGTCGGGCTCATCGGCTAGTCTCATATATATTTTGAAGACCTCTGTCTGTTTGTTTGTCTGTTTGTTTGTCATTTATACAAATCTACGATTCTCGAACAATCGGGACGAAACTTGGTAGGTGTGTGTAGTTTGACCAGGCGGTGGACGTTGTCGTATTGGCGAGCCCGTGCGGCGCCCGCTTCGCGCATGCGCAGACGAGATCTCGGAAACGGGTGGAGCTATCGACTTGAAATTTGGTATGTGAATGTACCTTGCCCCGGATACGAATTTTATCAGGTCGCCGAGCCAGTGCGACACCAGCTTCGCGCATGCGCAGACGAGATCTTGGAAACGGGTGGAGATATCGACTTGAAATTTGTTATGCGAATGTATCTTGTCCCGGATACGAATTTTATCGGGTCGCCGAGCCCGTGCGACGCCAGCTTCGCACATGCGCAGACGAGATCACGGAAACGGGTGGAGCTATCGACTTGAAATTTGCTATGTGAATGTATCTTGCCCCGGATACGAAATATATCGGGTCGCCGATCCCGTGCGACGCCAGCTTCGCGCATGCGCAGACGAGATATCGGAAACGGTTGGAGCTATCGACTTGAAATTTGGTATGTGAATGTATCTTGCCCCGGATACGAATTTTATCGGGTCGCCGAGCACATGCGACGCCAGCTTCGCGCATGCGCAGACCAGATCTCGGAAACGGGTGGAGCTATCGACTTGAAATTTGGTATGTGAATGTATCTTGTCCCGGATACGAATTTTATCGGGTCGCCGAGCCCGTGCGACGCCAGCTTCGCGCATGCGCAGACGAGATCTCGGAAACGGGTGGAGCTATCGACTTGAAATTTGGTATGTGAATGTATCTTGCCCCGGATACGAATTTTATCGGGTCGCCGAGCACATGCGACGCCAGCTTCGCGCATGCGCAGACCAGATCTCGGAAACGGGTGGAGATATCGACTTGAAATTTGGTTTTTGAATAGCCAACGTCGGGCTCATCGGCTAGTCTCATATATATTTTGAAGACCTCTGTCTGTATGTTTGTTTGTCTGTCTGTCTGTCTGTCTGTCTGTCATTAATACAAATCTACGATTCTCGACCGATCGGGACGAAACTTGGTACGTGTGTGTAGTTTGACCAGGCGGTGAACGTTGTCGTATTGGCGAGCCCGTGCGGCGCCCGCTTCGCGCATGCGCAGACGAGATCTCGGAAACGGGTGGAGCTATCGACTTGAAATTTGCTATGTGAATGTATCTTGCCCCGGATACGAATTTTATCGGGTCGCCGAGCCCGTGCGACACCAGCTTCGCGCATGCGCAGACGAGATCTCGGAAACGGGTGGAGCTATCGACTTGAAATTTGCTATGTGAATGCATCTTGCCCCGGATACGAATTTTATCGGGTCGCCGAGCCCGTGCGACACCAGCTTCGCGCATGCGCAGACGAGATCTCGGAAACGGGTGGAGCTATCGACTTGAAATTTGCTATGTGAATGCATCTTGCCCCGGATACGAATTTTATCGGGTCGCCGAGTCCGTGCGACGCCAGCTTCGCGCATGCGCAGACCAGATCTCGGAAACGGGTAGAGCTATCGACTTGAAATTTTGTTTTTGAATAGCCCGGACAACGTCGGGCTCATCGGCTAGTCTCTTATATATTTTGAAACAATCTGTCTGTCTGTTTGTCTGTCTGTCTGTCTGTCCTTTATACAAATCTACGATTCTCGACCGATCGGGACAAAACTTGGTACGTGTGTGTAGTTTGACCAGGCGGTGGTCGTTATCGTATTGGCGAGCCCGTGCGATGCCCGTGCAGCGCATGCGCAGACGAGATCTCGGAAACGGGTGGAGCTATCGACTTGAAATTTGGTTTTTGAATAGCCTGGACAACGTCGGGCTCATCGGCTAGTCTCATGTATATTTTGAAGACCTCTGTCTGTTTGTTTGTCTGTTTGTTTGTCATTTATACAAATCTACGATTCTCGAACAATCGGGACGAAACTTGGTACGTGTGTGTAGTTTGACCAGGCGGTGGACGTTGTCGTATTGGCGAGCCCGTGCGGCGCCCGCTTCGTGCATGCGCAGACGAGATCTCGGAAACGGGTGGAGCTATCGACTTGAAATTTGGTATGTGAATGTACCTTACCCAGGATACGAATTTTATCAGGTCGCCGAGCCAGTGCGACGCCAGCTTCGCGCATGCGCAGACGAGATCTTGGAAACGGGTAGAGCTATCGACTTGAAATTTGGTTTTTGAATAGCCCGGACAACGTCGGGCTCATCGGCTAGTCTCATATATATTTTGAAGACCTCTGTCTGTATGTTTGTTTGTATGTTTGTTTGTCATTAATACAAAATCTACGATTCTCGACCGATCGGGACGAAACTTGGTACGTGTGTGTAGTTTGACCAGGCGGTGGTCGTTGTCGTATTGGCGAGCTCGTGCGACGCCCGTGCAGCGCATGCGCAGACGAGATCTAGGAAACGGGTGGAGCTATCGACTTGAAATTTGGTATGTGAATGTATCTTGCCCCGAGTACGAATTTTATCGGGTCGCCGAGCCCGTGCGACGCCAGCTTCGCGCATGCGCAGACGAGATCTCGGAAACGGGTGGAGCTATCGACTTGAAATTTGGTTTTTGAATAGCCAACGTCGGGCTCATCGGCTAGTCTCTTATATATTTTGAAACAATCTGTCTGTTTGTCTGTCTGTCTGTCTGTCCTTTATACAAATCTACGATTCTCGACCGATCGGGACGAAACTTGGTACGTGTGTGTAGTTTGACCAGGCGGTGGTCGTTATCGCATTGGCGAGCCCGTGCGACGCCCGTGCAGCGCATGCGCAGACGAGATCTCGGAAACGGGTGGAGCTATCGACTTGAAATTTGGTTTTTGAATAGCCCGGACAACGTCGGGCTCATCGGCTAGTCTCATATATATTTTGAAGACCTCTGTCTGTTTGTTTGTCTGTTTGTTTGTCATTTATACAAATCTACGATTCTCGAACAATCGGGACGAAACTTGGTAGGTGTGTGTAGTTTGACCAGGCGGTGGACGTTGTCGTATTGGCGAGCCCGTGCGGCGACCGCTTCGCGCATGCGCAGACGAGATCTCGGAAACGGGTGGAGCTATCGACTTGAAATTTGGTATGTGAATGTACCTTGCCCCGGATACGAATTTTATCAGGTCGCCGAGCCAGTGCGACGCCAGCTTCGCGCATGCGCAGACGAGATCTTGGAAACGGGTGGAGATATCGACTTGAAATTTGTTATGCGAATGTATCTTGTCCCGGATACGAATTTTATCGGGTCGCCGAGCCCGTGCGACGCCAGCTTCGCACATGCGCAGACGAGATCACGGAAACGGGTGGAGCTATCGACTTGAAATTTGCTATGTGAATGTATCTTGCCCCGGATACGAAATATATCGGGTCGCCGATCCCGTGCGACGCCAGCTTCGCGCATGCGCAGACGAGATATCGGAAACGGTTGGAGCTATCGACTTGAAATTTGGTATGTGAATGTATCTTGCCCCGGATACGAATTTTATCGGGTCGCCGAGCACATGCGACGCCAGCTTCGCGCATGCGCAGACCAGATCTCGGAAACGGGTGGAGCTATCGACTTGAAATTTGGTTTTTGAATAGCCCGGACAACGTCGGGCTCATCGGCTAGTCTCATATATATTTTGAAGACCTCTGTCTGTATGTTTGTTTGTATGTTTGTTTGTCATTAATACAAAATCTACGATTCTCGACCGATCGGGACGAAACTTGGTACGTGTGTGTAGTTTGACCAGGCGGTGGTCGTTGTCGTATTGGCGAGCTCGTGCGACGCCCGTGCAGCGCATGCGCAGACGAGATCTAGGAAACGGGTGGAGCTATCGACTTGAAATTTGGTATGTGAATGTATCTTGCCCCGAGTACGAATTTTATCGGGTCGCCGAGCCCGTGCGACGCCAGCTTCGCGCATGCGCAGATATCGGAAACGGGTGGAGCTATCGACTTGAAATTTGGTATGTGAATGTATCTTGCACCGGATACGAATTTTATCGGGTCGCCGAGCCCGTGCGACGCCAGCTTCGCGCATGCGCAGACGAGATCTCGGAAACTGGTGGAGCTATCGACTTGAAATTTGGTATGTGAATGTATCTTGCCCCGGATACGAATTTTATCGGGTCGCCGAGCACATGCGACGCCAGCTTCGCGCATGCGCAGACCAGATCTCGGAAACGGGTGGAGCTATCGACTTGAAATTTGGTTTTTGAATAGCCAACGTCGGGCTCATCGGCTAGTCTCTTATATATTTTGAAACAATCTGTCTGTCTGTTTGTCTGTCTGTGTGTCTGTCCTTTATACAAATCTACGATTCTCGACCGATCGGGACGAAACTTGGTATGTGTGTGTAGTTTGACCAGGCGGTGGTCGTTATCGTATTGGCGAGCCCGTGCGACGCCCGTGCAGCGCATGCGCAGACGAGATCTCGGAAACGGGTGGAGCTATCGACTTGAAATTTGGTTTTTGAATAGCCCGGACAACGTCGGGCTCATCGGCTAGTCTCATATATATTTTGAAGACCTCTGTCTGTTTGTTTGTCTGTTTGTTTGTCATTTATACAAATCTACGATTCTCGAACAATCGGGACGAAACTTGGTACGTGTGTGTAGTTTGACCAGGCGGTGGACGTTGTCGTATTGGCGAGCCCGTGCGGCGCCCGCTTCGCGCATGCGCAGACGAGATCTCGGAAACGGGTGGAGCTATCGACTTGAAATTTGGTATGTGAATGTACCTTACCCCGGATACGAATTTTATCAGGTCGCCGAGCCAGTGCGACGCCAGCTTCGCGCATGCGCAGACGAGATCTTGGAAACGGGTAGAGCTATCGACTTGAAATTTGGTTTTTGAATAGCCCGGACAACGTCGGGCTCATCGGCTAGTCTCATATATATTTTGAAGACCTCTGTCTGTATGTTTGTTTGTATGTTTGTTTGTCATTAATACAAAATCTACGATTCTCGACCGATCGGGACGAAACTTGGTACGTGTGTGTAGTTTGACCAGGCGGTGGTCGTTGTCGTATTGGCGAGCTCGTGCGACGCCCGTGCAGCGCATGCGCAGACGAGATCTAGGAAACGGGTGGAGCTATCGACTTGAAATTTGGTATGTGAATGTATCTTGCCCCGAGTACGAATTTTATCAAGTCGCCGAGCCCGTGCGACGCCAGCTTCGCGCATGCGCAGACCAGATCTCGGAAACGGGTGGAGCTATCGACTTGAAATTTGGTTTTTGAATAGCCAACGTCGGGCTCATCGGCTAGTCTCATATATATTTTGAAGACCTCTGTCTGTATGTTTGTTTGTCTGTCTGTCTGTCTGTCTGTCTGTCATTAATACAAATCTACGATTCTCGACCGATCGGGACGAAACTTGGTACGTGTGTGTAGTTTGACCAGGCGGTGAACGTTGTCGTATTGGCGAGCCCGTGCGGCGCCCGCTTCGCGCATGCGCAGACGAGATCTCGGAAACGGGTGGAGCTATCGACTTGAAATTTGCTATGTGAATGTATCTTGCCCCGGATACGAATTTTATCGGGTCGCCGAGCCCGTGCGACACCAGCTTCGCGCATGCGCAGACGATATCTCGGAAACGGGTGGAGCTATCGACTTGAAATTTGCTATGTGAATGCATCTTGCCCCGGATACGAATTTTATCGGGTCGCCGAGTCCGTGCGACGCCAGCTTCGCGCATGCGCAGACCAGATCTCGGAAACGGGTAGAGCTATCGACTTGAAATTTTGTTTTTGAATAGCCCGGACAACGTCGGGCTCATCGGCTAGTCTCTTATATATTTTGAAACAATCTGTCTGTCTGTTTGTCTGTCTGTCTGTCTGTCCTTTATACAAATCTACGATTCTCGACCGATCGGGACAAAACTTGGTACGTGTGTGTAGTTTGACCAGGCGGTGGTCGTTATCGTATTGGCGAGCCCGTGCGATGCCCGTGCAGCGCATGCGCAGACGAGATCTCGGAAACGGGTGGAGCTATCGACTTGAAATTTGGTTTTTGAATAGCCCGGACAACGTCGGGCTCATCGGCTAGTCTCATGTATATTTTGAAGACCTCTGTCTGTTTGTTTGTCTGTTTGTTTGTCATTTATACAAATCTACGATTCTCGAACAATCGGGACGAAACTTGGTACGTGTGTGTAGTTTGACCAGGCGGTGGACGTTGTCGTATTGGCGAGCCCGTGCGACGCCAGCTTCGCGCATGCGCAGACGAGATCTCGGAAACGGGTTGAGCTATCGACTTGAAATTTGGTATGTGAATGTATCTTGCCCCGGATACGAATTTTATCGGGTCGCCGAGCCCGTGCGACGCCAGCTTCGCGCATGCGCAGACGAGATCTCGGAAACGGGTGGAGCTATCGACTTGAAATTTGGTATGTGAATGTATCTTTCCCCGGATACGAATTTTATCGGGTCGCCGAGCACATGCGACGCCAGCTTCGCGCATGCGCAGACCAGATCTCGGAAACGGGTGGAGCTATCGACTTGAAATTTGGTTTTTGAATAGCCAACGTCGGGCTCATCGGCTAGTCTCTTATATATTTTGAAACAATCTGTCTGTCTGTTTGTCTGTCTGTCTGTCTGTCCTTTATACAAATCTACGATTCTCGACCGATCGGGTCGAAACTTGGTACATGTGTGTAGTTTGACCAGGCGGTGGTCGTTATCGCATTGGCGAGCCCGTGCGACGCCCGTGCAGCGCATGCGCAGACGAGATCTCGGAAACGGGTGGAGCTATCGACTTGAAATTTGGTTTTTGAATAGCCCGGACAACGTCGGGCTCATCGGCTAGTCTCATATATATTTTGAAGACCTCTGTCTGTTTGTTTGTCTGTTTGTTTGTCATTTATACAAATCTACGATTCTGGAACAATCGGGACGAAACTTGGTACGTGTGTGTAGTTTGACCAGGCGGTGGACGTTGTCGTATTGGCGAGCCCGTGCGGCGCCCGCTTCGCGCATGCGCAGACGAGATCTCGGAAACGGGTGGAGCTATCGACTTGAAATTTGGTATGTGAATGTACCTTGCCCCGGATACGAATTTTATCAGGTCGCCGAGCCAGTGCGACGCCAGCTTCGCGCATGCGCAGACGAGATCTTGGAAACGGGTAGAGCTATCGACTTGAAATTTGGTTTTTGAATAGCCCGGACAACGTCGGGCTCATCGGCTAGTCTCATATATATTTTGAAGACCTCTGTCTGTATGTTTGTTTGTATGTTTGTTTGTCATTAATACAAAATCTACGATTCTCGACCGATCGGGACGAAACTTGGTACGTGTGTGTAGTTTGACCAGGCGGTGGTCGTTGTCGTATTGGCGAGCTCGTGCGACGCCCGTGCAGCGCATGCGCAGACGAGATCTAGGAAACGGGTGGAGCTATCGACTTGAAATTTGGTATGTGAATGTATCTTGCCCCGAGTACGAATTTTATCGGGTCGCCGAGCCCGTGCGACGCCAGCTACGCGCATGCGCAGACGAGATCTCGGAAACGGGTGGAGCTATCGACTTGAAATTTGGTATGTGAATGTATCTTGCCCCGGATACGAATTTTATCGGGTCGCCGAGCCCGTGCGACGCCAGCTTCGCGCATGCGCAGACGAGATCTCGGAAACGGGTGGAGCTATCGACTTGAAATTTGGTATGTGAATGTATCTTGCCCCGGATACGAATTGAAATCGGGTAAATTCAAGGTCAAATCGCCAATTTTGATGGGATTTCGACAAAAGTTTATACATAGGGTTACTTTTGGCCACTGAGTGTTTTGGACGGGTCAAATCGTGACCCCGACCTGACCTTGACCTTCATAATTATCAATTCAAGGTCAAATCGGGTAAAACCGGATGTATTTCGACGGGTACTTTTGTCGGGTTCTTTTGTCCGGGCAGTGTTTTGGACGGGTCAAATCGTTACCCCACATGACCTTGACCTTTAAAATGGTCAATTCAAGGTCAAAGCCCGGACGAAGTCGGGTCACCTTCTAGTCTATTATATATTTTGGAAGATCTGTCTGTGTGTGTGTTCGCGATGAACTCGAAAACGGCCGACCCGATTTCGATGAAACTTCGTATGTGTGGGTATTTTCGGCCGGGGGGTGGCATGGGCCTATTAATTTGTCCGTGCAACGTGACCTTGACCTTGAAATCGGGTCATTTCAAGGTCAAACGCCCGAATATCACGGAATTTCGATGAAACTTGGTATGTGGGGTATTTTCGGCCAGGAAGTAGCATAGGCCTATTAAATTGCCCTTGCGACGTGACATTGACCTTGAAATCTGGTAATTTCAAGGTCAAACGCCCGAATATCACGGGATTTCGATGAAACTTGGTATATGGGGGTACCTTCAGCCGGGGAATGGCATAAACCTATTAATTTGCCCGTGCGACGTGACCTTGACCTTGAAATCGAGTCATTTCAAGGTCAAACGCCCGAATATCACGGGATTTCGATGAAACTTGGTATGTGGGGGTACTTTCATATGGGGAGTCTCATAATCATATTCATTTGCCCGTGCGACGTGACCTTGACCTTGAAATCGGGTCAATTCAAGGTCAAATCGCCAATTTTGATGGGATTTCGACGAAATTTTATACATAGGGGTACTTTTGTCCGGGCAGTGTTTTGGACTGGTCAAATCGTGACCCCGACCTGACATTGACCTTCAAAATGGACAAGTACGGGTACTTTTGGACGGGACAAATCGTTACCCCACCTGACCTTGACCTTCAAAATGGTAAATTTATGGTCAAAGCCCGGACGAAGTCGGGTCACCTTCTAGTATATATATATATAGATAGATGTACGCGCACGCAGGCTCATACGTACACCCGCTATATATGTCGTTCACGAAGGGGATCACTGTTACAAATTTGTTGGATGATAATTATAATGGTTACTTATTGTCTAGACTAAGCTCTCAGATACCCATATATTCCAAAGATGACCAGTATGATGAATGAAAAAATATATCAATTCAACGCCACCTCCTATTTTATTTCTGATGACGTCTGGAATCTTTCCCAGTAAAAGTATGATCTTGTCCTTTTTGGATAAGCTCTCTAGTGTTAGAAACAGGTCGACGCCAAAGCGGTCTAAGCAAGTAAACCAAAATGCATTTCTATGCCCCTCTAAGACGGAACAGTCGCAAATAACATGTTCTGCAATATTTATGTAACTACGATGACATTTTGAACAAATTGCATCGCAAATATCAGACGGTGAGCAAATCAGCTGAGCGACCAAATAAAATGTTGATTTCTCTTCGGGATATTTTTGACAGACTGTCCATAAATTTGACATACGAATATTGTTGTGTACAGATATAAATCTACTAAATGAGGGGTCATTTCCAACCCGGGTCTGCCATGCAGATTCAAATACGGTCCGCGAGTGGTTAATGATTTGCTTCCATGCCAGCTGTTTTGGAAAGTTTGATGATGAAACGTAGTCTTTCAAGTAATCCAAAAGTTGACGATTTTCTAGAACGGTGATAACATTGTGCATCCAACTGTGGGTGACTGGTTGATTATGTATGTAATCAAGAACCCTGTATACGAAAACGTGTTTGACAGTTTTCTCTGTTCCCAGGTTGCACAGGGCCCTAAACAATCTAAGCGTTCTGTCGTCGATGATTTCCTTTATCGGACGGGTGCCTACAAGAGCGAGAGCCATATCTGTGCGAGTTTGAATGTGTAGGCCCTGTATGTTTTTCACACACATACGATGAACTTTCTCCAATTTTGTACAGTTCACTTCTATCTGATTATGAAGCAGTTCCGATCCATATAAACCACGGGGAAGAACGACGCTGTTATAAATTTTCATCGCACTAGCGGGAGTAATACCGCCTGCATAAAGACCGGCGTTGGACATCATGAAAAATGTTGAGCGTATTTTACTTACTATCATATCAGTGAATACGTTATTGAATTTATATTTGGTTATTGGTATACCAAGGTGTGTTACTTGATCTACCTCTGCAATGGCGCTTGATCCTAATAACCAATGCCGGTTGTTTTTTGAAGCTTCACATTTTGACTCATTAAATACTAGAACGAATGTTTTGTTGGGATTAAATTGATATCGCCTTGTATTACTGTACCTTACACAGATATCACATAGCCCTTGTAGTCCAGTCTGCGATAATGAAAAAAGGGCCATATCGTCAGCATTTGTGAGACAAGAACAGTTTATGTTCTTCATGAACAAACCAAAATGAGATCTTTCTAACTCATAAAGTAAATTATCAATGTAAATTGTGTATAAGAATGGGGAGACATAGCCCCCTTGTCTGGCGCCGTGCGTAACATCAAACCAACGTGAGGAAATTCCAGAAAAAGACGTTCTGCACCATAAGGCAGTTGAGTATTTTTAATGTATTTTCTCTGACCTGGCGGTCATAAAGTTTGAATAGTAATCCATTAATCCAAACGGTATCAAATGCTTTCCACACGTCAAAGAAGCACGCATATAATTTGCTATGCTTCTCGGACGTGTAAGAAATGCATTCCTGTACCATGAAGGACGACATCATACAGCTAATATTCTGTTGAAAACCATTTTGTAACGGGTTAGGGTTGAAGGAGAGTTATTTTGTAATCGAAGAAGGATAACACTTTCAAACATTTTGTAAATTACTGGTAATAGAGTTATCGCTCTGTAACTGTCAAAATTGTCACGAGGCTTAGGCGTTCCTTTATATAATGAGCAAATGACACCCAATTTTGCATTTTGTGGAACATACACAAGTTCAATTATCTTTGAAAATAAAAATGCACTGTACAATCGAATCACCACCGTATATAAAGTGTTCATAATTTATGTTGTCCCATCCTGCAGCTTTTTTATGCGGCAGAGATTTGAGAAGGGAGCTAACTTCAGACGAGGTTACTGGATATATTACTCGTTCATCTATTGGGCTGAATGAATGTTCAGAAAGTTCTTTGGTTATAACTACATTGATTTTCTTAAAGTGGTGGTTTTGATCAAACTCAGGGCTCACCAGTGGGTTAGAAAAGATTGTTTCATAATATGATGCCCATCCCTCGACTATTTCAGCCGGGGCTCTCAGAATATTACCATTGTGTTTAAAAACTGAATTTGAAAGAATATCGTTAGATTTTCGTTTAGCATTGAACAATTTGAAAAACGCACTTTGGTCTGCCTCGGCACACCTATCAATGTCTGCGTTAATTGAATCTAAATGTTGTTTTGAGTATTTGCGATATTCTCTGCGAAAGGTGCGCTTTGCCTCTTTATAACATGATAATTCAATGCTAACCTCTCCTCTGGGGCGACCTGCCTTCAACCAAAGAGAACGATAATATGTTAGTGTATTTCGTAAGCTATTTAGGTGTGAGTTCCAAAATTATTTAAGGAAGGATTTGAATGATGTCTGATGTATGTTCATCTGAGCCGAGGTACATATCGCGCTTATGAGATCATTGTAATAATTGTCTAGTAAGTGTGTGTTCTTAACCTCATAATGAGGTAGTAATTTCTCTAAGTCACTTTGATAAGTTTGAATATTTTCTTGCATTGAGGAAAATTGTTTCCATTTGAATCGGGATCTATCGGTGTTAGTGTTGAGTTCAGGTTCAATGCTTACTAGTAGTTCAATGTTGAGTATTGTTGTGATAGGTCGATGATTCGATACATTTAGTGCATCATCATCGAGAACATCAAAGCAAAATATGTTGTATTTATCCATTTTGGGAACCAAAATGTGGTCAATTATACGGAGCCACTTAATCCCGAGGGAGATACAAATGTTGGCAATTGAGCTGAATCTTGAGCAAATATATGTGTTGAGACTAGCTCAAGTTCGTCAACGAGACACTTTAGTACTTTACAGCGTTCATCGCCTTTATAGAGGGTAGCATTGAAGTCGCCCATGAGTATAATTTTACCTAATGCCCGATAGCTGCCACACAGCGTTGATAATTTTTCGATATATTCCTTTTAAAAGTCAAGTGTGTAATTGGTCGAAGGTAGATAAACGTGAAAAATGTAAATGTAACTAGTTTTCGAAATTTGGACCTGAATGCCTATAATTCTATCATCATTTATATCAATGGTCGATATCCGACCTCCGAGGGTCCTCCTGTTCCAGCAGAGTAAAAAAAACACCCCCTTTGTTTCTCCCTTTCTGCAATGGCAGCAAAATTTTGAGTTGCGGAAAAAAATGTTTGTTGGTCCCATCGACCACCCACCTACCCCGGCATAGGGCCTACATGCCCGGAAAAAAATCTCCCCGGCAGAAGCATAAATTTTATTGCCATAAAATAAATTCAGATAATCGAGTCCATAAATTCCGCTATCTGAAGTCAACTGTCCATTGCCCAGTGATGACGTGATGTCAGTGATGGGGTCGTTGACGGAGTTATGCCTCTTTTTGTCCCGGAAAAACTTCGGAGGACTACATGTATTATAATCAGCATGTCCGTACATCCGTGCGTCCGTCCATCCATACTTGTCTCCATGATAACTTGAGCGATATATATTGGAGCGGGCGGAACCGATTTCAAATAGTTTAGTCCATCGGGACCACACACAAGCTTGTAATACATCATTTTGAAGGTTATGACATTCCGCAGCGGGTAGGACCCGGTGTGAAATATACAAATGATGCAAAAGATGATTTTTAGAGGATTAAGTGCCAACATTCAGCAAAAGTCCCTGTTTTTGTAAAATGCGGCAAACTGAGAAATAAAATTATAGAAACGCAATCATTTTGCGCTAAAATATTGTAGTCTACATACCTCTAGATATTTACTATGATAGTGTTACGATTTCTCTGATATAACGAAGATTTATTTTAGATTTATTGTAAAAATAGACAAAACAGCGCAATTTTTCAATTTTTTTTTGCCTCACGTAATGGGCGATAGATCAATATTAATTTGACCAGGAATATCGTATATAGTCTAGAAAAGTGCATATCATACGACTGAATGCTGAATATGTCATTATATTTAACACGTGCTGTGTTACGTAAGATTATTCCAACACACACGCCAAAATTCATCAAAAAGTCACTGTTTTAGGAAAATTCGACACAAATGAATACAAAAGAACAGATATACGATATAGCAGGTTACATACTTATAAATACAAAGTATTGAAATGCCATGATTTCGGTGATAGATGTAAAAATTTCTTAAATTTACTTGGAAAATAGACAAAAAATCATTCATTTTCAGTTGTTTCGCCCCTCTTAATAGGCGATTATTCAATATTGCTTTGAATTGAGATCCCATATATAATCTAGAAACTTGTGGAAATATATACCGCATATGATTGTAGGATAAAGATGTCATTCTTTGTCATATGTGATATGTGGTGGTAGATTGTGTCACCTCCACCCCAAAATTCAGAAGAAAAAAAATCAGTTTTAGAAATTTCTGTATGGCAGAATACAAAAGCACAACAACTCTCTGATTATTTTGTGCTATTATATTGCAGTCTACCACTTCGAGATATACATTTTGATAACGACACGGTATCATTTACAGATGGCAATATTTCGTAGTGTTCTGGTGAAAGTAGACCGAAAATCGTGAAATTTAAACTTGTTTTGCCCCTCTACATGGGTGATAATTCAATTCCATTTTGAACAATGATCTAGGACAAACTCTCAAGAATTGACGAGACACATGTATATGAATGTTGTCGGATTGTATCATCTTCTATCGCATTTGTTTGATTACGTTATTGCACCCCTCGCCCCAATAATACAATACATCGCAAGATGAGACAAACACGGAATGATATGCATTATACACATACCTTATCAAGTTGAGGCGTTTGATAGTTACTTGAGTTGAAGAAATTACGTCATTGTATATGTTTGCTTCGCATAATATAGCTTCACAGTTATATACGATTATACGTATTGGGAGGTTTAGTGATTGTTAATAGCCATGTTCAGCCACACGTACATGTAACTTGTAACGTGTGTTGTCATTGCCAACGAAATTTTAATCACCTGACTCACATGACCATTCCGCCTACACCGTCAAACAACCGTTTAGACGTTTTGTGTCAAATGTACAGAATTGCCAAATGTGTATCAGAGAGGTGTCCATACCTTATGTCAATCGACGAACCTGTGCTTTGTGAACTTTAGTCTCGTACCTGGCTCAGACACTCCGCTCACTGTTCCGTCCAACCCCACGAAGTAACGTTGCGCCTTAGCGCAGTGGAGGCTGAGCGCTAGGAACGAGTCCAAATGAACTTTTGTTAAATTCTTCAGCAGCGGTGACCACGCCGTTACTTTTCCCAAAAGGGTTGTTGGTACGACTTCCTTTACATATCGTAGGTCGTCTGCACCCTGGAACCGGTGGAAGCCAAAGTTTGTTTGCATCTGGGTGCAGAAATGTTCTCCAATGCGAGCGCATAGCCTACTCTTCTTCGATACACATGGAGGGGATTTAACGTCCAATGGGCATGAACCACCCACGAGACGACACAGCCATTAAGGTGAGCTCGCGATATCGCCACATCTAGTCATGGCTCAAAACCTGCAAGTTGAGCCAAGGGGTCGTGTTTGGAATGAACATCCAGCCACATGGGACGCGATGTTGCCCCAAGGGCTGCCAATTCCCTTTAATCATATAATAGACTATTTTTTTTACATCAACAATACTATGCAAACATTATATACACTGTCTGTCTGTGGCTCTCCTATCTGGGAGTCATCATCCACGATTTTGCCCTATGGTGACCTTCCCACAGTATTTGGAGTTTTGATGCGTCACGACCTTCTTGGTCACAGCCATAAAATCCAACCTTGTCATCAGCCTTGCGATGCTCTTTAAATCTATCTATCGTCCTTGAATCTCCATTGGAGTACCCATGGCGCCGTTTCTGGGTTGGACCATATTTTTTGGGTTTACCGTCGTGCTTTCTGGTTCATTTCCGTCTCCACCGCTTGCGGTGCCTATTCCACTTTGGAATATGATGAGGATCAGATGCCGTAATATCTCCAAGGTCTTGATCATTACATGTCGAATTTCTCTGACCATGTATGTCTGTCAATGTGTCAGGAAGAATATATTTCTCCTGTGCATTTGGTTGCCCTTCAAGATAGGGTGGTTTTAGTTAAGCTCTTTGGAACTCATCCCCATTCCTTATGGTAGCAGAAACTACTGCTGTATTGCCATGTGATCATGGAGACCCATAACAGGTTCTGTAAGCTTTCTGAGCATTTGTGAATTTCCAGAACTTCCAGGAGTCACGTGGCATATTCTGCCGATATCTGTGTTCTCTCCCATAGCTGGTGCCTTATCTGTGCTGTTTATCGCGATATAAGTGGGCTCATGATCATCAGTTTCAACAGTTCCAATTCCTTCTGGGGAATTTGTGTTGATGTGCTCTGACAAGTGACGAGAAGATTCTATCTCTGACAGAGTTTCCGATGAGTCAGAAGATACAACTCGGTATGCCTTATTCGTTTCGTTGGACTCAATGATCTACAGCTCGTGCACGCGTGTGCTACATCATTTATGTAACATATGGCATATGGGGCGTCCACAACAAAATGATGCTTTCTTATAACATTTAGGCAAGAACTCCGTCCAGGCTTATGTCAACCACTATCATGCGCTGTTTGATAGTATCATCTTCGACCACCATTTCACATTCTGCTGCACCATGGTAATCTATTTTGATTCCATTTACTGTCTCCAAATGACCATATAGATGGGTATCCATTTTGGGTTTATCTTCCGATAAGTAGTCACACAGTTTCTTCGAGAGCATGAAAACTGTTGCTCCAGTATCAATTAGAAACCGCACTGGCTGCCCATATAGATTGCAATCTAAATACAGGCCTCCTTCTTCAGAAGAGCTGTATCTAACAAACTCCTTGGAGTTACGATATCCACTTGTGTTCTGCTGGTCTCCCCTACCACGATAGGCATTAGGACACATGTCGCTTGGATTGTGAGCATTTCTGCATCTTGTGCATTCTTTGTATTCGTTTGTGTTATAATCAGGACTATAATTATAATTATGTCTCCATTGTCTATCGCCACGACAGTCCCTCCAGGACTCATTTGTGTTACTCTTTTTCTCCTTGTTTTGGTTCTCCAAGTTTGTCATGCTTAGCTTAATCTCCCCATTACTCATCTTCACATCAGTCAACATTTGTTTTATCTCCTTCATCTCAACAATGGACTGTGATGCCTGGGATGGTTGTGAGCTACCCTGAGTTTTCCCATTAGAACCAGTTTGGGGCTTCAGTTCATATATTATCTGTTTGAGTTCTTCAAACTCTATAGTTTTGCTTTGTGTTTGGTCTGCTTCATTTACTGCCATAGCATAATCTTTAGCCCTATGTTTTTAAGACTTGGAAAAAGCCTCTAATTCAACTGCATGTCTTACGCTCTCATGAGCCCGGTCGTGCTTGTTTTACCCTGAGCCGTATATCTGGATCACACAACCCACCAATGAATTGGTCCTTTGCCAAGGTGTCTCTAAATTCATGTGATGCAGTATGATATGCCATATTGGCCAGACGTCGGATGCTCAATCCCATTTCAGGTAGGCTCTCTCCTGCCATTTATCGTCGTTCACGCAATTGTACCATATAAAAGTCAGTCTGGTTTTATGAAAAATTGCTATTTTGCTGATTTTGACCGCTTAAACCTCTCAAAATAATCTTTTGCATTATTTCTATGTTTCACACCGGGTCATATCCGGTGCACAATGTCATAACCTTCAAAATGATGTATCACAAGCCCGTGTGTAGTGCCGATGGACTAAACTCCTACTTCTAGTGAGCTTTTTGAGTTTGTCCGTTCTACTAATAATATGGCATCGAGTTGACTCCATTCATTATAAAACATCATTGATACTCCATTGAAATTTGGCAGAAACAATCTAATTTAGATCAAATTTGATTTCAGTTGGGATATCGACTTTCTTATTGGGTTTAGATGAATTAAAATGTTTTTAATTTATTAATCGGGAAACAAATATCCGTCCTGGTTTTACACAATTCGATACAAAATTCAGCTTTCCCAAAAGACTTTGTAATTCCTGCTATAAAGCCTTCGGCTTGATTAACCATTCGTCTACTAACTGTAATATTTCATGGAGTCTTTCTTTTGTTATTGTTAGTGATTTCTGAACACTATCGAAATGTACCCCAAGAAATACCATTTTTTGTGGACGATGCACAAGCTTTTGATTTGGATTCCTCCAATCCACATTTCTCCATTATGTCACCCAACAATTGGAATGAGCTTTCCGCCTCATTAATTGTCTGTCCCGATGCCATATCATCCAGATAATTTATAATTGTGATTCCATGCTTAAGTGCTATGAATGCAAATGCATTCGAAATTCTCTGAAAAATGTATGCACTTGATCTCAAACCCATCGTCAAGACATGATCAAAGTATAATTTTCCTTGGAATTGAGATGGATATCCCCTGGACAACAAGGTACTTGTCTGTATCCTTTACGTAAGTCCCTTTTCCACATTAACACAGTTCCATTTCCTTGAGATTTGATTACTTATACTAGATCAGCAACCGTTGGAAACTTAATTGTGATGTTTGGGAATAAATGAGTTTACTGAGTTATTCGGAAGAAAACTTAAATCCAAAATTATCCTCCGTTCAACCGAATCTCTCTTTGAAACCGTGTTGAGCGGAGATAACACCACCTTTGATTTTAATGGATTGTCAGCAAAGGGGCTTATCACTGCCTTATTTCTATCTCATTTTTCAGATAGTTCTCAATTTCTAACGTGTGTTCCCTCGCCCCTTTGTGGTTCATTGTGTGTTTAAATTGAATTCAATCTATGTTCCCTTCCAAATTAATAGGAAATCCATACTTCAAGAATTTAAGTATTTCCCTATCATTGTAACCATATAAGAATTCCTGAATGAATTCTATATTTAACCTTGAATAAATTAGAATCTTACATCCAAGTGCATTACAACGGCCAGACTAAAAAACTTCATTGTGTACTTCAATTATTTTGTGAATCAATCTATTATTTGTTTCTGCTCCCTTTGCATTAATATCCAATTAATAAATTTGATAATTTGGCTCATCATTATTGTCAATATTGCTACCAGATGGATTATCGCATTCCCGATTGTTGTCAGAAATTAGTGCGACTGCACCTATTCGATTCGCGAATTATGTATTGTGTACAAATGAACAATGACAGCGATTCGTTTTTCGCGGGAATTTTATAAACCAATCAAAAGCTGCCATTTGGTAGGCTAGTTCCAGTTAGTAACGAATTCCGAATTATTTAGCTAATTTACTGTAATATTTCGTTGTTATTTTCTCACAAATTAATGTGATCAAATCAATAAAGATTTTCTAAATTTAATAACTCTTTATTTCATCAAATCGTTCTATTTAAGCCTGCCGCACACGTCGCAACAATGTTGCACGTGGTGCAACATTGTTGGGACGTGTGCGGTGCCCCGTCTTTTGTTGGAGGCAACAAAATTTTGTTGCACAACAATTTTGCCATTGCGATCAAATTATTTTGATTGTGTTGCTTGTTGTAGCCAATGCGTGGACAGCGTTCTATTTTTAGTCTATGCCGTCCAGCGTCAAATCACATGACTCAATGTGAAGAGAAAAATGGCGGCTTCCACTTCGATATTTATTAAAGTCGATATTCTGAACTAACATTGAAAACTGAAGCATGCTTTTCAAACAAAATAGACGCAGACATCGAGAAATGATATAGTATGACCGAGCGGAGTGGTTCCTGGGTTCGAAATGTGATTTGATTTTATTTACCAGCCGATGGAATTTGTGCACATCGCATTCTGCATGAGAATGATTCTCAATCTCCTGTTCACAGGTTCAGACTTCAGTTCAGTTCTCCAGTACCGTACTGCATAATGTAGGTATTGGTGAATACATTTTCTACCCAATGGTGTTCCACTTCCCATCTCTTGACAATATTGTAATTTGTACAAACTACACTGTCTACACTCTACAGCCTGTACAGATCTGAAAATTAAAATTGACTGAATCTGATTGAACCACCGGCACCGATTCGGCCATTGATCTATAATAGCCAAACTTGACTATAAATTATATGCCGGTTCCTACTTACACCTAGAATTGATGGATGTTTACCGTGAACATTTATAGTTAAATTATACCAATGGAGACAAAAACAAATATTTTAGAGAGCGAAACATCTGTTATGCAACCGTTATGGCTGCGAAAGATCCATCAGTCGATTATTGGCCGATCGGGATATTGTCGATCAATATGCCCTGTCTCTGACTCATGCGAGTCATGTCCATATTGGAACCACCATGCCCGGTTCTGTGGTTTTGGTGGGTCGGGGTTATGGAGTGGTATTCTCTGTGTGGAAGTCATGAATTATTCATGACTTCCACATATGGAAATGCTGCCCAAGAACGTTGACCTGAGCCCTATAGAGCCGGAGCTGGATGAATCTCTGAAACCATCGATCGGAGCTGGATGAATCAATATCGCCACGACTCAGTGATCTCGCTTTAAAATTGGTGATTGACCCAGACCTGTACAATTTTCAAGATGTGGATGTGTCATTCCTTTTGATAGGGAGATAATTCACCAAGACATAGAAGTGAAAATAACAATATATTCAAAACAGAAGTTGGCTATAGCTCAAGCGGCTGGTAAATACAATTAAATCATATTTTGAATCTAATAACCTGTTCCGCTCGGTCATGTATCATTGGTCGAAGCCTGCACCAATTTCAAAAAAGTTAATATGAACAAAGGTTCGACATCCATGTCCACGACTACATGCTCCTTCCAAAATTCCCAATACTAATGAAAGGACATGAGATTTACTCATAAACAATTGTAAGAGGAACTCTGTCCAAATAAAACAAAAAACAAGGTCCATGTTTGGCGTACCTGTATATTATGCCCCCCACCCACCATGATAACTCCATATAATTTAATAAAGGAGGTATACTAATAACTCCTGATACCCCCTCCCAAATAACACAGGAGGTACAAAATAACCAAAGTAGGAAGAAATGCAAATGTTGGTCTAAAACCACTAACTCCACATACATTAATGATTGAAAAATCAGAATCAATTTCAAACCATTGTTGGTGTGAAATTTCCATCTAATATTGTTTCCAACTGGTGAAAACTTTGGCCATAGTTGGCGGCGGTCTCATGTCCCCACATGCACCCATGTAAGTTCGGTAACGTAATGTACACCACAGCCCCACGAACCAAGAAAAAATCTCCTGAAAACTTCATATGGGGTCTCAATGGTGGTGGGGTCATCCAATTTGCCACAAAACCATAATAACATTTGTCACCACACATATGCATGCACTATGAAATTATAACATTTCCAAATTTCCAAATAACATGACCACTTTCTCATTATGCAGAAGGTCTTTATGCATGAGACCAGCAACGTTGCTACAGGTCGGTGGGTGCCTAATCACACCCGACATCGGTAATACATGTCAACAGTTGGAAATTTCACAAAGCTATGAATTGCCAAAATGGACTATAGGTTATTTACCTGAAGCAATTCACTTGAACCAGCATGACTAATATTGTTCTGATTCAGCTCAATCAACGCCGTCTAAACCACCGCGGGCGTAATCTTTGCAGCAAGAAAATATCAGTGTGCAATTTAATTTACCTGATATTTTCTTGCAGCTTAATGTGTACGCGCCCTTAATCGTACCCCATAGTTGCTCGATTATGTCGCCCAAGACACAATCTAATCAACCTATTCTGAGAATTCTGTAATTTCCCTTTGGTTGTTATAGATAGTGCACTATACCAAAGGCAACAAGCATAATCAAAATAGCAATGAATCAAAGCGAGAACAAGTAATCTTTTTGTGAAGCTTGTTAAAAAGTCAGGTTTTCTATAAAGGAACTTAAGTCTTGAGCATGATTTAGATAATACTGTTTGAGCTAAGGCTTCTCCACTTAGATGTTGGTCCAAAACAACTACCAGATAAGTAACGTGTTAGAGGGGCTGACACTAGTCTGATTACATTTGATGTTAAGCTGATTGCAGCGTCGAGTTCTTGGTTGGGACCAAAACAGAATAGTTTCGGACTTACCAAATGTAGGGATGGGAGGGTGTGGTGTGCATACTACATACTTTGTGTGGTGATAGGTTTGACGGTAGATTCTGAGCTCTCCGCTGGTTAAGTGGTCCTGCTAATGTGCTATTATGATGGTGGGTCCTGCTGAATTTCTACGATGATCTTAGGGTAAACTGATGCTGTTAAGAAAAAGTAGCGTTATTTTTTCTAAAGTTGTCATTTTCGCGGTGTTTTGATAATCTGAACATATCCAGGAAAAGCTATTATGTGTATCAAACATTAAAACATATGGATGTTGCGAAATATTTAAATACTGGTTGTATTAGTTGTTGCACATCAACTATAATCAAAATAGCTATTCATGTCGTTTGAAAACCAAACCCCAGCGCAGTCATTAAAGACATATTATGGACTTGTTCAGGTGCGTGAAACTGATTAATTAGTACTCAGGCGCGGTGCCAAACTGGGGGAATGTAACATTTTACTAAAACATCGTCGAAAATCTCATAGAAATCGACCATACCACCCCATAGAAAACATCGCGTTAACTGCCCTATATTGTAAATATTTAAATCTTGATTCGGGACGCAACTATCAGCGATAAAACTAACGCATATGATTTCTCCATCGAGAGTCATTGCATTTAAGTCATACATAAGAATGACGGTGTGTGTTGTAAATTTGGATTAATATTCGTAAAAATAACTACTTTGAGCAAGATTATTCTCCATTTCTATTTGATCACCATACCGGAGTGGTTCATATCACTTTAATACATTTTTCAAAAATATATATATTCTTGAATGTTTCATACAATCATTGGCTTTTCTCAAATCGCTCGGATTTTTTTTTTGATTGATTGTTTATTTACTCAATGCCACAATTAAGTGGCGAATACAGAATACAGCAGGACCAGCAGCATCATAGCACACTAGCAGGACCACTTGACCAGCGATGGTACCTCTTGTTCGGTCATAGTGCAGCACTCCATGTTTGAGAATGGGCTCGGGCAGCGTTATGACAAATGTTTGGAATCGTTCTATTTGTTTTTCACAACATCAACTAATGACAGTCTATTGAAAGAAACTGGGACAGATACAACTTAGACTATTGACATAGGCCCAACTAGCCTTGCACGAGGCAATGATATTCGCTGACAAAAATCGTTCTATCAAAGCGGTAATATTTATTGTTTATAGGATGGCCACCATTGGAGACTCGTAACAAAACGGTTTGCTAATAAATAACGTTACTTTTCTATATTTTGTCTAGAACCAATAACACAAAATCACACCCTACAATTTTTAACTGGCTGCAATTTCTCTTGTTGTATCTTCGCGACAGGTTACATTCGGTAAAACCCCTGATTATGCAAAAAGTACATTCTCAGCTAAGTGGGCCCAATGGACATGATGTTTCACCGAAAAATCGAAGTTAACCATAAGAGCCAATTCGGTTAGTTTCTTGAAGTAGAGTATCCATATAATTGAAATCTGTATTGGCGCACGTTTTAACAAATTATCCCCTGACGTACAACAGATGGAAATATGGGCCTCCAATTTCCCATGCGACAGAATACGTTACATACGTTACCACTGCCGACTAGGCTAACGTCATTATGTATAACACATCGAGATTGCATTCGAATTTGCAAAGTATTATAATAATCTGAAACTCGTTCAAGATCACAAAACTAGTGCTCTAATTCATTCTCTTCTCAATCCTTGGAAATTAAGCAAACATGTATTGTGGCGGATCAACATGATATATGATTATATGTTATTATAAACTAATGTATTTGGAAGTATATTATATGCGATGGCTGTCTATTCAAATCAAGATTTTACTATTAGCATGCGTCTCGTTCACGGTGGTAACGTATTATGTCGCTCACAAGCAATACATTACACATAAAATACTCATTTGACATTAACACAATCAATTTTATTCCATATCATGTCAAATGTACAAGCTTAATACTGTTAAATATGCACGCAATTAACAATTAAGCATGCAGTGACTGTGTAGTAGGTAGGTGCTACGGTGTCAGACCGGTTTTCCGAAGACCTATTACTACGAAGGCCCACAACTCCGAAGACCCGATTCTCCGAAGGCCCACAACTCCGAAGACCCGATTCTCCGACGGCCCATAACTCCGAAGACCCGATTCTCCGACGGCCCATAACTCCGAAGATCCGATTCTCCGAAAGCCCATAACTCCGAAGGGCCGATTCTCCGAAGACCTATAACTCCGAAGACCTATAACTCCGAAGGCCCGATTCTCCGACGGCCCATAACTCCGAAGGTCCGATTCTCCGAAGGTCCGATTCTCCGAAGATTTTGTTTTATCGGGGTATTATCGTTTACTAAATAGTGTACAGTCCAGTGGCGAAGCCAAGGGGTCCCAAAATTCCCACTGCCCCCATTAAACCTCTGCTTGCTATTTCAGACAATATGGGCCCCAACCAAAACATGTCCAATGTCATGTAAACGCCCGGAAATCGTTCATGGGGCATCAAAATATTCAAACTTTTCCTACTGCCCCCACCTAAATGGGAATCATGGCCCGCCACTGACTGTACACCAGATACTATAAAGTTACGTTGGCCCATGAGATGCCAGAGTAAAATGTACAGGGGTGAACGGGGAAGAACTTGTCGCCCCTGTGCATGTTAGGCTACTCTGACATTCTTGCAGCGTTTCGTTATAATATACCCGGTGCACACCAGTGGCGGAGCCAGGGTTCCCATTTAAGGGTGCACATTAATTAGCATATGTGGGGGATATGTGGGGGATATATCATGCATATGATATGCCGAAAGCATATTACGAAGGCCTGATTTGGGGAGCGCATACATGGGAGGGGTCGCCCCCAATCGTTGGTCCGGGGGCTTCCCTGGGCAGGAACACTGTGAATATTTGAATGCCTAGGAGAGATTTCCTGACGTTTACATGACATTTGACATGTTTTTTGGGGGCGGTCTTCCCTAGTGCCCCATTGACCCCGCCACTGGACTGGATTTAATAAGCGATAAAACATGATCTTCGGAGAATCGGACCTTCGGAGAATCGGACCTTCGGAGAATCGGCCCTTCGGAGTTATAGACCTTCGGAGTTATGGGCGTTCGGAGTTATAGGCCTTCGGAGTTATGGGCTTTCGGAGTTATGGGTCTTCGGAGTTATGGGATTTCGGAGAATCGGGACTTCGGAGTTATGGGCTTTCGGAGAATCGGGGCGTCGGAGAATCTGACCTTCGGAGAATCTGACCTTCGGAGTTATGGGTCTTCGGAAAAACGCTACGTAACCGGTGCTACTTATACGTTCAATATTGTTTATATAGGCTAAATCTGACGTCTGCGTGGTATGGATGGGGTATCGACGTGATATATATGAACGTTGTGAAGTCAGTTACACGATTGTACATTGACGCACACATCAGCCGTGCTCTTTAGTATGAAAGCAAGTGATTCCAATCGACTAGTCCACGCAACCGTGTATATATATACCTTCCCAAGAAACAACCAACACGCATTTCCTAATAAATAAACAACTCCGGGCATGTCAGGCACGAAGGCTATTGAAGCTGCCGAGCATTCCACAAATACACGGATCACATGTGAGATACTGCTTTGAGCTTACGATATATACATGTATGTTTAAAAAATACGATTTTTTCACGCTGTCACGATTGAAACAACGGCTCTTTATTTCTACCATATCAAGAATAGACTAACACGGAACGCTCTTTTCTGTTCCGTGTCGTGCAAATGGCTGTTTTTGTTTGGGACCCAAACATCGGGTTCAAAGTTGTATTTTTCATGACTCCAATGTGTCTTTCTGTGACATTATTATACTGCTTATAGAAAGGTATTTCATGTGTTTATCGAGCTATTTATATATCGGGAAAACTTAAAAAGCGACTATTATTACGCCTATTTTGGAGCGCAAACCACCAAGTGACTTTTTTTGATAAATGAAGGTCTGTTGTTGAAAGTTTTAGGTGGGATATGTGTTCAATTCTAGCCAGGGTTGGGGCGATTACATGCCAATGTAATTGATTACGATTACAATTACTTTTGATTTACATGATTACGATTATTGATTACATTTTGTTCAAATGTAATTGATTACGATTACATTACTTTAGTAAAATGTAACTGATTACTTTGGATTACATCTGTTTATAATGTTTAGTTTCCAATCATTTTGATCCCATAGGAATAAATAATGAAATAAATCAAATTAAAATATCAAATGTTATCTAATAACAAAACAAACCTATATAATACGTAAACAAGGAACGACTGAACAAATAAAACAACAAGCAATAAGCACATAAACGTTTTTAATTAATTTGTTATGTTTTGTCATGGAGTTGTGCACCAACATATTGGAAATAGACCATGTTATATGTGTATTTATTTAATTTTATTAAGTATAGTTTTCATTTCGCTCGAATCATCCAAAATATCATCGAGTGAAATGTTAATACCCTCGTATATGCTTAGCTGCTAATTTGTATACGAAGCATTTATATAAATAACCCAAATTGAACACGTAAGCCCAAGATAGAGTTAAAACGAACTTAATTACAAACTATATACCGGTACACGGACTGGCTAAATCGACTAGGACTCACTTTATCGTTCATATTGCATCAAGGTGAAATGGCAACTGTGGACACAATGAAATTAAAACATGTGTCCACAAGATACTATAAACACTCCCCCCAATCCAAATTCAGCTGACCGCCGTCAATTTTGATGGGGTTTGTGGTGACTGTTTAATGCGTCTTGGGGGGGGGGGGTAAATTACAGCACCCTTTGTTTGACCTTAATATATAAAGGAACCGAGAAATGGCATGGGTCACATACATGAACCGCTCTGCGTGGGCGGCGGCCATGTTCGAATAAGAAATGGAAGTCACGTGGTTCGTATAAGTTTAATAGAAGCTGAAAAATGCGACTTTTTGAAAAAACAGTGGCGGCCATTTTGAAAAATAAAGTTGTGTCCATATTGAAAAAAAGTGGCGGCCATTTTGAATCAGTCGACCATTATGATTGGTTTGTTGGGGGAAAAATCAGTCTTGGCAATTCACATTGACCATTCATGTCAAATTACATGCTTGGCGTCACAATAAAGTGAACTATTCTGTTACTACCGTTGACACATAATTATATGTATAAGAAGGCAGTGTAACTCACCGAAATTGATCATAAGTAATTGATATTTAATTTCGTTGTGTTCACTTGGTTATTTTCACGTATCGTTCCAAATAATAGTCATCGTATTTCCCGGACAGAACCGATTAAATTGGGAGAGAACCGACTCTAAAGGGAGAGAACCGATCGACATATCACAATTCGCAGTTTTCGTCGTTGTTATTACTCGCACAATAGGATTTTCATTATGACTACGTTATTTGAGACAATATATTATGAGGGGAATGGAAAAACGAATCGAATTATCACCTAGATGGCTCAAAAATTGCGTTTTAACAGTCAAAAACTCTCGAAAATGTATAATTTGGATCATCAGGAACCGTCACAAATCAGTGAAGAACCATCACAAATCGGCGATAGAACGACTTCTGATTTAACAGTTCCTACACAGTGGGTGACCATTTCAGTCCATAAAATTGGCCGAAATTATTTAAATTATCTAAATATGCTGGTTTATCTTTGAAAACAATTTTGGTGATATCACGTACACGGGGTGATCCAACTGGAACACAAACCATTTGCTAATTGTCATCTCAATACATCCAAAATAGTGTACACAAGCCTCAATAGAGTATTTAAGACCATCAAGTGTGTTCCATCCCATCCAATTGGTTTACGAAACCACGAGACACTCGCTGGTTGGTTTGAGATATTCGATGATGGTTTTGTACACTAATTAGGACACTCATTGGTTGGGTTGTGGGACATTTTGCATGGGATGGATTTAGACACCAGTTGTTTTAGACACTTCTGATTCTGATGGTTTGGGGTAATCGTCGTGATACACGGGACACCCATTTGGATGGTTATGAACAGTCATTAAATGGCGTGGGACACCCAGTGGATGGTTTGGGGTTCTCAATTGATGGTTTGAGACGCTCGTTGCGTTGTTTGCGATGTTTAGAACACTCGTTTGAGCGGGGTTGGACACCATTTGGATAGTTTGGGACACTAGTGGGGTTGATTTGGGTTACATATTGGGCGTTTCGAGACTCTAGTTGGCTGATTTGTGACACCATTCTATGAACTGTTTGTTTGGTATAACATATTAACTAAGATGTTGGATTGAGACACTCGTTACGTGGATTTACGCTCTTTGGGTGGTTTGAGACCCTCGGTAAGTGGGATTGGACACTCATTGGATATATTTGGATAATATTTATGTTGCTTTTGACACTCATCTGATGCATATATAAATTATAGTATAGCTTTGTGCAAATAGAAGTGATTCGCGTTTCAGAAATTGTGTATTGTTGATCAGTGATTCCTGGATCACTATTAATATTATAAAAATCAGCTTCTACTCATAAGTGCAAATATAGTTATTATGGGGGGGGGGGGGGTGGGGTTTCTGGAGGAATACGGAACCTAAAAAATCTGATTTATAGCCAGTTATGTTGGAAGGGCCACGTTAGAAGGTTTATCAATCTAAACCTCCCCATTATAAGAAAATATCAAAATGTCATAGTGTATATTTGTATCTTTCTTCTGCTCATATTACCTGAAAATCCCTCAGAATTAATATAATACACCCTTACACCAGTTTATTTTATAATTGAATGTCATTATTCCATTTAGTATAAAGAAAGGGCTAAATAATTAATCTCACATGGAGATACTTCGAATTGCGTAATGTCCAGGATATACCAGGGTATTATGCTTATCCGTGCATGCTTGACGAGTGTTTCTATCATATGGAAATTAAGGGAGGAGAAAATGACGCTTCGTTGGTGCAGGTAATATATGCGTACACAACAACGAACAAATCGAGCACATTAGACATTCGATTTAATGACCGTTTCATGCATAACATCGAGATGTTGGGCTATCATGTAGGTGTTTTATGGGCTGAAACGTTGGAATCTCGACATGAACCCCACGTAGCTATTAATTGTATGATGCTGCAATACTCGCTATATCTATATTTGCGAATGTTGGAAGAACCCGTTGTAAACTCGATGAAAACTCGAACCTAACACATCAAACCTAACATGGGGTGCAAATAGAAATTACTGGAAGGGGATGCATTTAGAAACTATAGGTGAACACCCCTAATAGGGACCCTCCAGCCACGTCCCTGCTAACTCGTGAGTTACACTGATTTAATGTTTCCATACATTGTACAGTTCCGGGCCTATAATGTCGAATAACACATCATAGCCTATACTATTAATGACATTAGAACATATATGAAACACAAACAAACATACATGTTTTCACTCTTACGCATGCACCCACACCCTAAAGATGATCCATGTGCCGGTCTGTCCGAATGATAATTGGGATATTTTCAAGCAGAAACGGTCAAAATGTGAAGCATATCATTCGCATCTTTGACATCCCAGCACTGGTTTGGCGAGATCGCATCGCAGGATCGATCTGCGGCTTTGATACCTGAAGTTATGATGGGTACCCACACTTGGACTTAGCTAGTATTTTTGCGAACCGCTCTGCAGGTTGGAAAGTTTTATGGTTAATTAAACATATATTTTTCTATTGATACACGCATTTTCCGCCATCTACGACTGATAATTATCGTTCAAACGAACCACCTAACGTCAGAATGTGTCTACTATTTATGATAAAAGCGGAAATGAGATGGAATTTCTATTAAAGTTATTGGGTGAGAGCAAGCTGTGGTCGATATCTCATTGAGGGGATATTCCGCTTTGCGAAGATATGTTTTTAATAGTGGATATCACCATTTAACTGAGAGTTATATAGCTTCATCTGACCGAAGATATGTTCATTTATCAAAACCGCATGGTCTGGTTTGGTGATACCCTCGGGATTGGCGATACCACGTACACGGGGGTGTACCTGGATTTTTGACGCTGTTGGGTGACAATATTCAGGGGTAAAAGATTTACTTTATATGCTATGGATGTAGAAATGGAATTGATGGGCGTTTGTGCATGCATGATTTTAATTGATAGAATAATCCATCGCCGACCCACCTGTAGCGATATCGATGCCATTGTTGGATAAATGGGATTAATTAGTCAGATTTCAGAGTGATGGTAAATGGAGGAAAATTGTATCGACCCCCTTGTCCTTAATATACTATTGTACTATTAGCGTAAAGTGGGCGCGTATATAGGGGCGGCGAATAGAGGCAGTTCAATCTGAGAGTCATTATTTCGTGAGAAAATCTGGATTCAGATTACGGATTAGACCCCGTACGACGTGGTTCGGTAAACGAACAGCCCAGAATCAGTAAACGAACAGACCGTAATCGTAATCAATCGTTATTTCGTTGTAATCTGGATTCAGATTCTGATTCCGATTACGGACTCAAACGTTCATAACGTAAACAAACCGAGATTTCGCTACCTCAAAGTTTAAAAACACAATAAAACATAAGAATCCGTCCCCTGTGTACAAATTATTGCACAACGTCTTCGGAATTTGATTCAGGAGATCTAGAGCTGTTAGAAATGCTTGCCCTCGTTAATAAACACTTTAACTTGAAAAAAAGTTAAGTGTTTAACCCATCCGTGGATATTGTCTACGTCTACTTAGCAGCATAGCACCGCTAGAATTCGGTTTGAAACTCTCTGTTTTAATATTTACATTCATTAGCAGTTTAGCAGCATAGCAACGCTAGAATTCAGTTTGAAACTCATGTTATTTAAATATTTTCATTCGTTAGTAGTTTAGCAGCATAGCACCGCCAGAATTCAGTTTGAAACTCTCTTTTCAATATTTTCATTCCTTAGCAGTATAGCAGCATAGCACCGCTAGAATTCAGTTTGAAACTCTCTTTTTTATCTTTTTCATTCCTTAGCAGTTTAGCAACATGGCACCGCTAGAATTCAGTTTGGAATTCTCTATTTTGACTTTTTCATTCCTTAGCAGTTTAGCAACATAGCACCGCTAGAATTCAGTTTGAAACTCTTGTTTTTTAATATGTTCATTCGTTAGCAGTTTAGCAGTCAGTATAGCACCGCAAGAATTCAGTTTGAAACTCTCTTTTTTAATATTTACATGCATTAGCAGTTTAACAGCATAGCACCGCTAGAATTCAGTTTGAAACTCTATGTTTTCATTCGTTAGCAGTTTAGCAGCATAGCACTGTTATAACTCAGTTTGAGATTAATTTGTCATATTTTCATGCATTAGCAGTTTAGCAGCATAGCGGTTCTAGAAACCAGTTTAAAACTCTATTTTCTTCATTTTTTCATTCGTTAGCAGTTAATGTTTAGCACTTTAGCAGCATAGCACTGCTAACATCGAGTCTAAAACTCCCTTTTCTACAGACTTCGCGTTTGGTCATCCATTTTGAATCGGGGGAAATGTGTGAATAAATGTACAGTTCGGAAACAAAAATACGAAACCGCTTTTCCGGCAATATATATCTTTGACTTTACATTCATGTAGCAGTTAGCACCTAACAATACGAACACCCAAACAATTTTGACCACGTTTCTTGCCATATATGCAAAAAACCTTTGTGACAAATTTCAAACATCTTTGCGATAAATCGAAAAATATAATCACCCAGTACGTAGTCTGAGAGTTATCGTAAAGATGTTTGAGATTTATCGTAAAGTTTGCGAGTTATCGCAAAGGTGTTTGTGATTTTTCGCAAAGTTGTTTTGTGATTTATCGCAAAGGTTTGCTTCCATTATCCCACATGAATGCTGGCTGTGAAAGACCGATCGTTCTATGTTAGCCCAACTGTGCTATTATAGATCGATTGGTGGTTTACCCAGACTTGTTGAAGATGTCTGGTTTATATTTATATTTATACGGTTCAAGCCCATTAGTGCCAATGCATAAAAATATATCTGCGATAAATCACAAACCATTGCGATTAATCGCAAACCTTTGTGATCAATCGAAAACCTTTGCAATAAATCGCATATATGTATTGCAAAGTACTTTAATATTATTGCACGCAAGTTAAGAAATTTGGCCGATTTTTTAGACATTCAGACCAATTTTACCCCACATGCAGGGAACAGTTCATGGAAATCCTGAAATCGATATACTAAACCTTGAATTAAGTAAAAAACACGATCAAGGTTCTATACTAATAACAGTAATACATGTAAAATTCGGATTATTTAATTTTGCACTATGCAAGTGAGTCCATGTAACTGATAACATGATCTCGAAGAAACTCGATCGTGGTTTTGTACTTAATTCGATGTTAAACGCCATAGCATTATTTGGAATCGAACATGTCACATTGTTAAATTTGCCGTCGGCCATTTATCGTAATTTCGAGTGCATTGGTATCTGGGCTGGTTCTCCAAATAGTACATCTATGTTTGGTTCTATGAAGTACCAAATTGCTAGGTACTATGCATAGTACCTAAATACTTCAGAGTAGCTGCCTTGATAGTTGGTACTTCAGATAATATAATGGGCGTGTAAAGAAAGCATGTGTGCGTGTATTTCTTGGAACTTCATATCGTTTGCGTCATCTCATCGGTGACATAAAGACGGGGTGGGTATTAGATGCATAATGCCCGGATAGGTACTCCACATAACCTAGATATAGGTACCCCACATAACCTAAATATTGGTACTCAACAGAACTTAAATATATAGGTACTCCAGATAACCTATATATAGGTACTCCAGAATACTTAAATATTTGGTAGGTACTCTGGAGTACCAACAATTAGGTACTCCCCCTGGAACAAATACTAGTACATACGTAGGTACACCAGGGTACCTATTGTTTTAAGAGTGTGGGCTGGGACGAGTCCACTCTCACCTAAGATAATAACGACGCACAAAACAGAGAGATGACAAGCTTTATATTCCATTGACCAGTCAAATTAAATGTTATAATATGAAATTGTTGTTCAAATGATATGTTTTTAAACTATATAATTATATCCTTATTTGTTCGCTTTTTGTCGAGGTTTTGCAAACATCGCGAAAATTCACAAAGTTACCCATCGGTTTTAGCTTGAAAACTAGTACAACAAATTAAATTGAGACTGCCTTTTATGATATACTGGCTTTGAGAAGCGAAATCATTACGCTTTGTATAGGCTATCAGTTAAATTGTGGCTGAAACAATTCAAACGTGCATAATATTCCTTTTATAAATCGATATTTGGTCATCAAATGGGCTCAGATATGTACGATTTAATTAAGTTCGATTATAGAAAACGTTAGTGTAGAATCTGTTAAGTCATTTTCAGGACTCCAGACTAATTCCCACACAAAGTGATGAACTCGAGACGAAAGCCGCTCGTGGGAATTGTTATATTCTTCTGCATCCACGCATGAGATAATGCCGGTATTCACTCGAGAACGGGAGGTGGCCTCCACAAATCAAACAACTCATACTGGTGCGCGAATTATTCCTACAACACTTGATATAGCAAGACAATATACAGTCACGTACACAAAATCAGAGCTGCTGTTAAAGCTACCAAATATGTCTAACTATCAAGCCTTCGAATTCATGTTGCACCAGATCCTCACAATGTTATACTCTACCGCGGGGAACCTGGAAATAAGGCCATGTCAGCGGGTTCACATTAAAAGCCGACCGCCTGCGAATGCACTCGACCATGCCGTCCCCACACACTAAATTCAAAGTTGGTAAATTAACGATAAAAGTAGTTAAATTTTACTACTTTAGGTAGTTCGTATTCATCCCGCTACCTTGGGTGGTTAATTTTACTACCTGATGGGTAGGTAAAAAATTAAATACCTTTGGTAGTTAAAATAACTACATTCGGTAGTTGAAATAACTACCCCCGGGGGGCTATTTTAACTACCCAACGGGAGGCAAATTTTTAACTACTTTGGGTAGGGGGATGAATACGAACTACCCAGTAGTTAATTTTACTACCTGTGGGTGGTTGGAATTTTAACTACCTACGGGTAGTTAATCTGATAACTACTATTGGTGGGAAAGTTTTCTACCTAGAATGGTTATTCTAACTATTTTAATTGGTAATTCAAAGGTGTCCCATCTAACCACTCCAAGCAGCTATTTTACCTCTAAAGATAGTAATGACATGTGGACCACAAAATAAGACAATGCAGAAAATAATTTCAATATTTATTAAAAACAAAACATAAATATTTATATATATAGTTCAGAGCATTTGTGCTTTTAGCAAATTGCAATACAAGGTTTCTTACCAGGAATAAGTACATTAGCCTGCACAAAACAATGTCAATTTTGTGAAAATCGATGGATTCTAATAGTTGAAAATTTGACCCAATGCCAGGGAATCTCATCAGACTTCAAATGTCTTAAAAGGACACTAAAACTTATTTCATCCAAATTGATTATATAACCAAAATGGTTGTTGCAATCTGATTTGTCAATTTTTTTAAAACAGCGATAAACTGAAATGGAGTGTCATTTGACCTCAGACGTCTTTAAAAATCAAAAATGAGCAATAAAGAGCGTTCCTTTAAACATATGTAGCAAAATTGGACAAAAGTAAAACTAGTAATGCATGGTTAATATTTTGGATAGGTGCTGTGGGCATCAAATTATTTATAAATGGGCTAATAATCAGCAATAAAGAGCTTTATTATATTCTTAAAACATAGATGTAACTTTGTCAGGAGTTATATTTCAGCTGCTGTTTATCCCAGATACTTAATTATTTAAATGACTTGAAGGGTCGCAAATAACGCATTCTTAACATGAGCACTGATGCTACCCAGCTAAGGTTGTGCATAAAAAATTGCCCTAGGTCAAGTTATTTTTGGTTGCTCATATTAGAGTGAATCTGTTTTACCAAGAATCAATAAATTTATGTATATATAAAAAAAATGGAAGAACTAAGTGCCATAACTCTGGTAGAAAAGATATCTGACAATCCCTACTTTTGAACTCAAATGAGATATTGTTGTGAAAGTTTGTTCATGTTATCATGCCAAAGGTCATATATAACAATACAAAACTGATATACTAAGGGCTATAATTCAGGTAAAATAAATCTTCAAACTCAATTGATATATTCATGTGAAAGGTCCGCATAAAAAATTACTGGTCTTTCACTGGGTCTCTACTTTATTCCAAAAAAATCACGTATTGCGACGTTTTTATCTATTTTAGAGATTTTTATTTGTTCAAACATATTTATATATATTAAAAAAATTCACTTTGTGGGCTTTGCAATACTAATGGGAGTGCATGAACTAATGGTTGTATTGTTTATATGCAGTTGTGGACTACACAAGAGTCGATAAATAATTCCAAAGAACATAACATGTTCATGTTCAAAATATTGTTTTATAGCTTTAACCAATAATAAAAAATACGGAAGCACCCTTCAGACATGATATCAGTCTTCAACCCAGAGAACATTACGGGCATGGATTAGTATCCCTCGTCACAACTGGGTGGAGCCACTCTCCCGTATCATTCATTACGAGCATCGAGACACCAGGTGCGTGGCATCCGAAATAGTATTGTAGCCTCTTTCATACCATTTCAGTCGAGTAGAGTCACAACAGCCCTCGCACCTCGCATAGCCATTAGCCAAAAGATAATTTTATAATTTTGTGTAGTCCACTTGAGGTATCGTTATATGCAGTGAAAGAATATATTAATCACCAAATTTGCCAAAATTGCCTTAGATAATGTTCGGCTTACAAGGAAAAATACTTGGCATCACCATTTTTTGTATGGGTATCACGTAAATCCACAAAAGCAAAGAGTATAGACAATCATAATTGAGAACGCTCTTGTGTACTGCTTTTTTAGCCAACAATTGCACATTATTTCATTATATTTAAAATGGATAAAAATAATACCCATATAGTTTGACGAGATACAAGGCTTATTTTCGCTCGAATGTATAATTCAGCAAATGGGGGAACTTCGCTAAAGCTCGGTTCCCATTTGGAATTTATTTACTGAATCATACTCGCGAAAATAAACGATGTATCTCGTCAACAGTATTTATGGATATTCTATATTTAACCACTCAATCAACTCATCGATGCGATGCCCGAGAGTGATAACAACTTCCCCCCCCCCCCTTGTGTCGTCATTCTCTGGGGATCAATTCCACCAAGTACAG
The DNA here is from genome assembly GCA_032622095.1 of Siphonodentalium dalli. Classification (NCBI taxonomy): domain Eukaryota; kingdom Metazoa; phylum Mollusca; class Scaphopoda; order Gadilida; family Siphonodentaliidae; genus Siphonodentalium; species Siphonodentalium dalli. Next base: position 64,487,029 of record CP136069.1, read on the forward strand.
AATCGCAAACAAGTACTTGTAAGGGCAATTGAACATCATCACCATTATCAAAATGAAACTGTTTCCACATAAATGCGGCCGACCTAACCAGCAAGCGAGTCAGATTGTCAGTGATCATCTGACAGGTAGAGAAAACATTCAATACCATATTGGTCAATGACATGGTACCACACGTCATTCGGAATATGTAGCAATGACTGGCAGTCTAACAAAATGTGTTGTAATTCATGTCAGGAGCATTGATGATATCGGCTAGCTTGTGTGGGTATCGTGCTTTGCTTTCCCAGTATATACCAAAATCAACAAATAAAATCACAAATGTGGCATCAGATTTCTCCCCAGATGTACCGTTACTAAACTACTGAAATGTGCCAATATTTGGTATAAAACAAAACAATGAGTATGAGGCTCTTGGGTTTGGGAGAAAATTAATCCATTATGACCTGGGATGTGGGCATAGAAAAATCTTATCTTCGGGGCCAGCTATTGGGTCCGAACAATCGGTCGAAATATCTTGTCCCTCGGGTGAGATCTTTCCATCCCCACGCCCCAGATCATGATGGATAATATTATTCTGGTCTCAACTTAATTTCAGCTGAACACGCACTGCGCCCATAATTTTTTGCATTCAGAATTTGTATTTCTGTTAAAGTTACAAAGAGCATATATAGTTAATGAAAATGTCCCTGGATTCTAATCACATGTTCACGGCATGCATGTGTTATCAACTGCTACAGATGACCAATCAGCCATGACATGAGGATACACCTGTTGTGTCTTGTCAATACATACGAACGAATAAGTTTTCAATGTGTACATCACCTCCATACACATACTTCTTTTACTGGTCAAATCCTATCATTGGCTCTGTATCCAATTATAAGATACACTTTGTAAAAGAATAAATACATGTATCACTTGACTTATCATCTTGCTGAAATATGATATGTGTTGGGAGAAATAAACAGCGATTGCTTTAACCTCAATCAGTGATGTCACAAAAATTTGGGGAGATAGGTAATGAAGTTTTCGGTCAAAATGCAAAACCTATCTCAAAACATTGACATGTTACGCTGCACATCAGCAGATAAGCGCATTTATAAAATAGCACGATTGCAGGATATGTTGGCTGACCAAATGGGCAACCAATTAAATTCATTATTTTGGCAAATGATGAAACCAGTTGCATATGTCCCATTTAACTGTAGATTCAATATCCAAACATTTTCAACGTATTATTCAGGTTTCTAAATGTATGCATTCAATATGTGATTACATGGTAATTTCAATTATAATGTCTAAGAACGTTTCATAATTTTATAGCGAACTGCTTGGTTCAGTAAAACGTTTTTAGTTTAGTTGTGGTGGATTGATGGTAACATGGTGTGACATTGACGACTTCGGGTTTATGTTCAACCAATTCGCAAAGCAATGAGGTTGAACATACACTAGAAGCGGTCAATGTCATGCCATGTTACCGCCAATCCACCACAATAGCGTATATGTTCTACCAACAGTCCTGGTCATTCACATTAATTTGGCACTTATTCCGAAGAATGATCAGCAGAAAATGTCAAAATCTCCTATACCTCTCTCCAACATAAATGACGTCATGAAAAGGCCATCAAGAGACGATGGAACGGTCTTGGTTTCCGTTATGTTGATGCTCCAGATGTAAACATAGAATATGTTGCGCAACTCTTTGATCAAAGACACGGTTTCTTACTGGGAGCGGAACATTGAATGATTTTTAACCTGGTCACCATGTTAAGAGAATTTCCTGCAGTACATACACATGTACATAAGTGCAAACTGTGCGATGCTGAACCTTTAATTCTTAGTACGAACACCAAACTACACTGACTCAAGCTCAGAATCATTTAGGTGCTTGTTGTGTTGAACTTCTTCTCTGTACTTCCAATGTAGTTCCAAACATGTTTCCGTTATGTTGATGGCTCCAGATGTAAACATGGGATATGTTGCGCGACTTTCTTACCAACCAAAGATGTGGTTTCTTACTGGAAGCGGAACATTGTATGACTTTCATCCTAGTCACCATGTTAGAGAATTTCCTGCTATACATACACATGTACATGGATGCAACCTGTGGGTATGATGTTGAGCCTTTAATTCTTAGTATGAACATCGAATTACACTACCCGAAGCTCAGAGATCGGGATAATATTCTTCTCTGTAGTTCCAATGTAGTTCCAAACATGTTCCTACCTGCAAATAAGGGCCAAACGAGATGATGTACATGTACATTAATAAAAGTGTTAATGTAGCTCAGCTTGGACATGAGATATAATTCTCACAGAACATCATGGAATGATGAAGGTGGAAATTTCCAGTGATGGATTGAAGCGTATACCTTCGGTTAAGCAGATTCATATATCACACATTGTTCTAGGCCTTTGCCGAACCATTACAACAGGATTGGGTGCCCAAAATTGGTTATAACCAAACCGTAATATTCAGAATTTGTCATGTTTTTGTACATTAATTATATTTCGGAAAATGCTCAAAGATCTAATTAAATCTAAAACAGCATTGGACGTAACAATAATCAGTGCCATTGTAGCTACATGTACATATAACATTAAATACTAGCAGAGCATTATTTTTGTAAATATCTGGTGGAATTTCTGAAGATATTTTTGGCATGCCTGCATTATTGATTTGAGTACCTGTACACAAAAACCGATGTGGCTCTATGTCAGGGTTAATGGAAGAGCTACTGGACATTCGTAAACTAGATGCCAAGATGGTCAAGGGCATAACCCGGGACCATTTAGTTTATGAATGTCCGGTAGCGAGTCCAATAAGTTATAACCGACTTAAACAGTTTTATAATATGCAAGGAGAAAGTACATTGATCCAATACATGCATAAATTTCAGGCACGTATGGCATTTTTTCCCTTTCGATAATATTTTGTACCCACCCACCCCCACCGCCAAATTTGTTTCCATTTTCGGCAGTTTTTTCCGACAATTTTTTGACACCCACCCCCCCTTTTAACACTAAAACAGAGATTTGCGGGGGGAAATTCACTGTAAACAGCTGTATATGAATTTATGTGCATACTATTTATCATGGATGTTAACATGGACATGTAAATAGGAATGAGTCATTTTTAGGTTATTCGGCCAAAAAAACATGGCTGCCAGCGGCCATCTTGGATTTCAAAATTTGCAACAAAATACAACACGATAACTGCCTGCAGTCAGTTTACAGTTAGAATTACATTATTTCTCTCATTCAAAGTGGTTTTGAAGCTCAACTCATTGCCAAAACACTAAAAAACAAGCAGGATTTTTTAGTTGCGGAATAAATTGCCACCCTGGCATACTCGTCAAAAAAAAAATTCACCCCCCCCCCCGATACATGCTGCTTTTTCTGACAAGGAATTGTATTACATAAACAAGGGCGTTTATAAGCAATATGCTGATGATTGATATTTCTTGAATAGAGATCCCCGTGGCGTGGGAGTTCGTAGTGCAAACATTGGGAGACATGACCATTCTAGATTACAAAATGACGGTAGGGGTAACAATATCATGAATATAACGAAACATATACAATAAATGGTACATGTAATTATTTCTCATTAGATAGTAGCACAAATGATGTGAGCTGTTTTTAAAGCTCATTTGGTTGTGATTTAAGGAACGATTTTTAAGTTATGACCATTGAAATTTCGTCAAATATATATGCCAAAATTTTTTCGACTTTTTTTCAAAATACGTCTATCCTTTTGTGATATTTCTTTTTGTTCATAATAAGTAGACTAATTGGGGTCAGTTAAGTGGATATTTCGTTTCATTTATCACAATTTTAACTATCATTGATTGATTTTATAGAATATAGCCATTTTCAAGGAATTTTGACACGAGTTTGACCATTTAAAAACAAAATTCTGGGCTTTGCCCCATACACCTCAGAAATTCTGATGTAGAATAGTACACAGAAATAGAAAATCAAAATAGGAATTTCTCCATCTCCGGGTGACAGCTACCTCAGCCACAACACGGTCTAATCAGTAAAGATCACTGGCATATGGAGCCTCACATATTATTAATTGATATATAAGAGAATGCACTGGCTTACAAGGTCATGGTAAATATTGTTAGGCCAATGTATTATCTTGTATTGGCGGGGGAGACTCTTATATAAGAGAATGCATTGGCACAGGATTTTCCCAACTCAATATCATCAAATGATAGACCCCCCCCTTTACCCTAGATGGGAAGATTCAACAGATCTATCATGTTTGTTGCATAAATTCGCTCCATTGATAGTAGACCTTGTCTGTGCAAGAATTTGCTGATGATAATGGGATTTGACATGAAAGTCATCTGATACTCAGTATTATCTGGAGAACATTAAAGGCAAGAGCGGCGTTCGTTGCAGGAATATTTCTATTTGTTCAAATCGCCATCAACGGAAGGAACACCAAAATACATACAGTTCCGCTCATATGCCAAACATAATCAGAGCGTAAATATAACATTGTCGTCAAGACGTACGATGGTGTACAAAAACAAGAACCTGCTTGTGTTACAGCAGTTGTGCTTCTGTTTACACAACACAACGTAATTTATTGGTTAATCACACAAAAATTATATAAACGCTCTTTATTATTTCCATATCGGGAAAAGAGTAACAAATAACGCTCTTTATGTTTACCATATCCGGATCTAAACAAAAGTCAGAAAACGTAACTTTTTTTGCTTCTGTTTACATAACAAGGGGAAAACATTTACAATAGCATACTGTTTTTGCCATATTTCTGATTGGGATAAGAACAAAGTCTGTCTATATTTTACTATTATTTCTGTTTATGGTGGTTTTTGACCGAGGTGAATATTTAAACAGCAAACCCACCTCCAAGGCCGCCCATATCTTCAACTCTTTCTATACCGGTACTTATGTATTTTCCCTAAGTTATGAAAGAGACCGAATATATATGATATAGAGATAATGAAATCATATATAATCATATATATATACTGCATCCAATTTGGGTTGATATGGGTGACTTTCATGTAGTTTTGTGGTTATGAGACCACATGCATGCCTTGTTATTGGCCCCCCTGATTTCTGCTCTGTTGTCTTTAATTTGTTTTATATCTTTTGCAACATGGGTGCCACCAGGATATCTCCAGATTATAATACCGGGCTGACTATTGCAGATCTCCCCAATGGGTGCAGCTAACCCTCATGGACAAGGGGTTGTATCCCCTCCCTGACGAGATCAAACCCTGTTTTCCAATGAGATCTAATATTGACAATTTCTCATCATCAGTGATGAATGCAAGACCACCCTCTTGGGACGGGGCATCAGAGTGGGACGTGGGCTGGTTATGCATGGGTCTTAATCCCACCAACTGCAGTCAAACATCACTCAACATTTAGTTGGAAACTTTATACCAAAAATAGGTTGAAATTGTGGTCATAGATTTTCCAACAATTTATTAGTGACATACACAGCTGACATACATGTATATTCCTTTCAAATTGCAAATCGTCTCACTGCGTGTATAAACCACCGACCCCCCGGAAAGCAACTGACAAACTTGCCCAGATACATGATTCCAGTCACTCTACCTATGACAGGGTTCGAACCAGCTTCGTCGGCACTGGACAGAGTAATTCACCTGGCACTCTACCGACTGTACCACCGGGAGCCCCTGAGTTATAATAATGCATAATGTGTTTACGGATGGAACAAGACCGGAAACTCTGGTATGCATTGACAGGCAAAACCTGTGATATGCAGTAATATATGCATATGTCCTTCCCTATCATTCTGGTCGATCACCATACCAAACCAAATCGGAAATTCGACAACAGACACTTACATGTATATTGCAAAAACTTTGAACGGACTGAATTTCATAAAGCCGAACAGGGCCCATAACTCTGGTAGGCATCGATGGTCACAACCCGTGATAATAACCATACATGTATATCTCTGTGTATACCTAACCAAAAACAATTCCCCTCCACCACCCCACCTTTGGTGAATAAGACTGAAAAAAACAAAACAATTCCCCTCCACCACCCCACCTCGGTGAATAAGACTGAAGAGTTTTTTGGTCATGTACAAATAATTGTGGAACCCCTGACTTGTTTACCACTATTTACACTGGCCAGTGTTCTGTCACACACAACACACTCGATATATTAAGGCTACAGTAATGCCCTATTAAAGTAATCGACATCTTTAAATAACCAGCAGAATTATGGGTAACTTTTCAGGATTTAGTAGGAAATATGGCTTGTTGCCATTCATTGGAAAGCTTACGGCGAGAGCTTTCCGATGAAAGGCAACAAGCCATATTCCGACTAAATCCTGAACGTTACCCATAATTCTGCTTTGGTTAAGAGGTTGATTACTTAGGGCATTACTGTATAATGGGGTCTAGGACTATTTGTGACATACCCCGCTGGACAAAACAAGTGTCCATTGGCACCGCTGTGTATTTGCCGTTCGGCCGCGGTGTCAGAGTTTGTAACTGCAGTTGAGCACCGCGGCCGAACGGCAAGTACACCGTGGCCCAACAGCAAGTACACTGCGGCCGAAAGGCAACTACACCGCAGCCGAACGGCATGTACACCGTGGTTAGATTTCTGGTTTGCATCGTCTTTTTTCAGTTTAATGAACGTACAGTGTACACTGCGGCGCGGCAATTACACCATGGCCGAACGGCAAGTACACCGCGGCCCAACTGTAGTTAGCCGGTGGAGCCGCGGTGTACTAGTAGTTGCATTTCAGCCACGGTGGCAAAGCTAACTGCACCGCGGTTAGGTCGACTCTTGTTTTGTCAAGCAGGGTATTATAATGTACCTACATGCTTTATCATTGTTGTTAGATACAGGAAACACCTGGAAATACAGTTTGTTTTTCTGATCTGTGTTTACCAATTAAGCATGTTATTGCTCGAGTCTTAATGGTACACAGCAAGAGTTTGCACCAAAAAAGGATAGTGGAATGGGATTGAAAGGCAGTTAACACAGTTACCGTATTGATGAACGGCTAAAAAAAAACTCCGAAATTTTGAAAAAAAAACATGAAAAAGGGGGGTGGGCCCCCAAAATTTTGAGGATTTTTTTTGCACAAATGGGGTGATGGTTTTCTCATGGGTCTGAATTTTTTTTTTTTGGCCCTATATAGAGGATCTCACATGAGTTTCTATTTTATACGGAATTTATCAACCGAGTTCACTAAATTCGATTTGAGCCGAGGTTTACCGAGGCTCAAATAGAATTTAGTGGACGAGGTTGATAAATTACGTATAAAATAGGACGAGTGTGAGATACTTTTTATCACATGATCAAATAAACGCGAAGCAATGCGAAATATCCATCGAAAACAACGATAATAAATTGCAGCGATCGCAAGTCATTTGAAGAACGATGTGACGTCATCGCACTCGATATATTAAGGCTACAGTAATGCCCTATTAAAGTAATCGACATCTTTAAATAACCAGCAGAATTATGGGTAACTTTTCAGGATTTAGTAGGAAATATGGCTTGTTGCCATTCATTGGAAAGCTTACGGCGAGAGCTTTCCGATGAAAGGCAACAAGCCATATTCCGACTAAATCCTGAACGTTACCCATAATTCTGCTTTGGTTAAGAGGTTGATTACTTAGGGCATTACTGTATAATGGGGTCTAGGACTATTTGTGACATACCCCGCTGGACAAAACAAGTGTCCATTGGCACCGCTGTGTATTTGCCGTTCGGCCGCGGTGTCAGAGTTTGTAACTGCAGTTGAGCACCGCGGCCGAACGGCAAGTACACCGTGGCCCAACAGCAAGTACACTGCGGCCGAAAGGCAACTACACCGCAGCCGAACGGCATGTACACCGTGGTTAGATTTCTGGTTTGCATCGTCTTTTTTCAGTTTAATGAACGTACAGTGTACACTGCGGCGCGGCAATTACACCATGGCCGAACGGCAAGTACACCGCGGCCCAACTGTAGTTAGCCGGTGGAGCCGCGGTGTACTAGTAGTTGCATTTCAGCCACGGTGGCAAAGCTAACTGCACCGCGGTTAGGTCGACTCTTGTTTTGTCAAGCAGGGTATTATAATGTACCTACATGCTTTATCATTGTTGTTAGATACAGGAAACACCTGGAAATACAGTTTGTTTTTCTGATCTGTGTTTACCAATTAAGCATGTTATTGCTCGAGTCTTAATGGTACACAGCAAGAGTTTGCACCAAAAAAGGATAGTGGAATGGGATTGAAAGGCAGTTAACACAGTTACCGTATTGATGAACGGCTAAAAAAAAACTCCGAAATTTTGAAAAAAAAACATGAAAAAGGGGGGTGGGCCCCCAAAATTTTGAGGATTTTTTTTGCACAAATGGGGTGATGGTTTTCTCGTGGGTCTGCTTTTATTGGCAAATTATGTGATAAACATGTATGTGCAATATTTTTCCAGACCCCCTGGTCTGAGGTTATTTTTAGGGTCGGTCGACGTGCGGAAACATGTATCTTTTTTCATTGGCCTAAGTACTAGTATATATCCACATAGTTTTTCACAGTTTACGTAGATCCGTCCACTGCGCGTTTATATGTTGAAATCAACTGTAAACAATAGAAAGATGGGGAGAGTGCGCAGTGTGCACATGCACGTAGCATTGGAACTGTTTTAATTATCTACTTGGATTAACTGTTTTAAAGAATTTTTTTCAACACACAGAAAAAATAGATATGATATGAAGTATAAGATATTAGCTTTGTGTTCCGCAATGCTGTATAATTTGAATGTTGTGTTGAGTGAACGGCGTGTAAACAATATACTGTAGACACATATTGAGGAAAAATAATTGAAAACAAATTTAATCCTATACTACCCCGATTCTACTACTATAACCGATGGTGAAGACACTGTTTTTGGTGTTATTTTTCATGTCTATTTTCTAACTATTCCAATATCAAATGGGGTAACAGCCTAACAGGTGTGTTATAGCCATGTTGGTACAGACATTCTACATAATTATATCGTTTACGACTATTAAAGCATTGTTTGTGTATATTTCATTTTATTACTAACTTGGCAATAGTTGATTCACCTAAAGCCACCTATCACAGAAAGTGATAGGCATTTTTCAATACCAATTGTCATCATGGATGCCATTTTGAATAGAACATTTTGCTCCAAGCAGGTTTATCAGATTTTGATTATGTTATAGAGGATATGATTATTATTCCTCTTCAAAATGGAATAAAAACCAACTTACATGTAGTCCAAATATTTTCTAGATCAAAACTTTTATCGACAAGACTATTTTGTCTTTTCAGCATTTATCCCTGACCTGGAGGTCTTACCATGTTTGCCATTTTCCCACATTTCATCTTGTGACTCAGAGGCAGGTGGTTTTAATTAAACTGATGGAGAAATAAAATTAAAAAAATTTGAGTGACAGTTTTCAATATCGTTCCTTTTTATTAGAAGTAGAAACATATTTTCCCAATTTTCATTTCGGTCCTAAATTAGTGTTTCTCCGGCTCGGGGGTTAACAAAATATTAGATATGAGTCGAGGACCCCACCAATCAAAGCTCAGAGTTATCAGATATCAATTTTTCATATCTTTTATTTTTCACCACCTGGGTAGGAGGTACTCAATCCGATGATCAGACACTCCTATATTACTATTTCTTTTGTTTTGGGGGCAAAAAAATTTTGCTTTGAGTCGAGGAACCCACCCATCAAAGCTCAGAGTGATCAGATATCAATTTTTGAAGTTTGTTATTTCTCGAGATGTAAGTGGTAATACGATCAAATTTTGATATACTTTAGTGATGATACTACCATATTTTGTGGAAAGAATGTTGGTAAACAACAAGTTTTGAGTAATTTGATACCATAGTTGACAGTGATTAGCATTATTTTATTGCAATACATCGATTCTGATAACTAAAGCATATTTTGAAGAAATGTTGTATCTTGATGATATGGGTACTGTTTGATTGGCTTGAGTATATTTAAAAACAACTACGGAATTTAACTAACTGCAGTTCATCGACAGCCAACTGAGAATTATTGACTACTAAATTGTGATTAGAGTATATTTGAGAAAAATCAATGTTTTCCAAGAATCAATGTAAATGACTAAAATTCATGTTGACATTGTGTAACAAACTGGAAAACTGATCTATTGTTACATCCATGTCAACAGAGGCTATTATTCTCGCATGGACAAATAAGATCCAATGGAAACACATTATCGCGTACCAAAAATGATAGGGATGCTGGTTTGCATATATGTTTTGAGACCCCTTTTCTCGAATTACGTAAACATAAATTTTAGGGTTCGAATGAGCCATGTCCGTTTAATGTCTACAACTGTCTTAATTATTTATAACCCTTCTATGACTGGAGCTTCTTGAAATTTTGCGAAAACCCTGTGCCAATCATGCATTCTCTTACATATGCGAAACTCCATTAGGGATCAATGACAAATATGTTTGTAGTAGATATGTGGTCAAGAAAATGATTTGATGTCTTTACTGTGCTGCTCAGAGCTTGTCACATAACTTGCAATGTGACACCGTAATTACACAACGCCTTAGATAGTGAACTATTCTGATAGACCTATTTTATTTGTTGAAAAATACTAGCGATATAACAAGATACACCAATGCATTCATAGATTCAAATTGAAAGTTTCAAATATATCATGGTTTTATGCGCAAAAACATATGAATGCATTGGTGTATCTTGTTATATCGCTAGTATTTTTCAACAAATTTGTAGAATTTCAAGGATTATGAGGAGGTACTAGTACATGTAGGTGGACATATTTCATCCATGGTTTACATTTAGGGTTTTAGATCTCACATGTTATATTAGCTTATAAGGAGGGCCTGGGAATTTTCCAAAATTCAAAATATTTGTTCGAGCTCACTGTCAAAGCAAGCACATGTGAAGCAATGAAAAATCATCCTAGTGCTGAGTACGTGCCTCCATAAATCTGATATAGAATTTTTTTTAGCATACATGTAACTCGCAGACTTGTACCATATACATGTACCTCGCAACCATGTAACACTAAGAGTGCAGTGCATTTCTCATCGATCACGCTAATGGGCATATTGAAAACTTTTCTGAATGTGAAAAATTAATGATTAACGATTAATCATTCAGAGATATCATAATATACATGTATGTTTGTCCAGGCATTCTTGAAATGTACTTGCAAAGTACAATAATTTGTCCACCTGGCAATTGCACCCAATTTGCCCCAGTACCAGGGACGTGGCAACAGGGTGATTGGGGGGGGGGAGTATCTTGTTCTCATTGCTTGATTTTCGAACCAGAAATTACAAGTGCCCATTTAGTAGGAAATTTCTATTTTTAGACTAACAGTAGCATATGTTTCTATGTCATTTTAGCACTGCTGCACGTTTCCAGTACCTGCAAATCATGTATATTGAACTTCCTTCCGTATTCATGTTTCAAAATTAGTTTTTTATCCAGCCAGAATGCACTTTTGAGATATCAACCCATATATAGAATTTGAGTAGTTTTTAGTACATGATACATGTACCTATGAAAGGGAGAAAAAAAAAAAATATATATTCAACCTCAATCGTACTAAAATCAATTGTTTTTGTCTTCCATTAAAGACATATTATGGACTTGTTTGGGTGCGTGAAGTGACCAGTTAGTATACTCAGGCATTACGCCAACCTGGGAAAGGTACCGTTCTGCTAACTTTCTACTAAATTTCAAAGAAATCAACGAAACCACTTCATAGAAAATATCGTCTGAACTACGATCAACTGTAAATATTTACATCTCGATTCGGGACGCAACTATCGACAATAAAAACATACAAATGATTTCTCCATCGAGAGTCATTGCATTGAATTAAAATAACAGAATGACGATGTGCGTTGTCAATTTGGATTAATATTCGTAAAAAATAACTATGGTACTTTGAGCAAGATTATTCTCTATTTCTATTTGATCACCCAACCGAAGTGTTTCACATCACTTTAATAATCATTCAGATTCTATATACAATGAAGATCTGCATAATTTTTTCACATAAAAGCAGAGAGAAATAGATATAACAACATAGAGATAATATATAGAGCATATATCGTTAAAGGAGGTGCCACAAATAGATGTGAGCTAAAAAGCTTTTTGTACCAGAAAAATGACTATGAAACAGTATATCTGCAATATTATGCCATTGTTTTGGCATTCAAATGTGAAAAACTATAACTTCAACAGTATCATTAGGCAGCCCATTATGATGAGTGACATACCGTTAAGAGCCAAGGAGCTATGCTTTAGATTAATGTTCACTGTATCGTTTGAAAAACGTCCGCTAAAACGTGTCAGTTTTTCTTGGGAGCCAGTCGCCATATTTCTATTGTAAACACATGTTCATGATGTTGTTGTCATGTTTTAATTCGCGGCAGGTACATGAAAATCGACAATAAAAGCAATTCGATCATGCAATCGGGCAAGTTTATGATATGAAATCGATGCTTTCAGTTTATTTAAGTTGTTGGAATTAATTTAGCTGCTTGATTACCCACGATTTATGAAGTTTTGTGCTGTTTAGAGATGGGAAATGTTGATATTTTATTTTTATAATTACCAGTCTATAGTCGAAAGCGAGATTACAAGATGTCGTATTATTACGCAAATCACATAAATAGAAAACTTACATGTTTCAGAATATTGTATTATTCTAAAATCAAATAGCCTACATGTATATAAAAACATATTTATGAATAGGAAAGTACCGTATTCCGACGAAATATGTCATATTTTACGACGGACTCCTTGTGCGAGTTCACTTCCGGTCAATTCTATTTTGGTGCACTGGGAGAAAAACATTGTGGAGAAAAAAATACGTTTAATAACATTTGAATGTAAATTAATCGAGAAATTGTCGGTTATCAGGTACAATCATACCGGTATAGCTTATAACCAATATATATTGATGGGCATAATCAAAAGCTTGATCCCATGCGCGATTGTCTATACTGATCGATTTCCATTCGTAATCGTATTCTAGTATTGACGGATGGGTTTGTTTGTAATCATGGCCGCCCCGCCCCCATGGCATGTGTATCGGCTATCGCAAAATAATGTTAGGATATTATGGTCTCCCATACCAAGAAAAATAGTTCCTAAGAATGTAAACAATGCAAATGGAGGACATTTTGCCATTATTCAGGATGACAGTACTATTTTCACAGGCAGGGTATTTGGGAAAGTTCTTGTTTTTCCTCAAAATGATGTCTCCTTGTCTCTAGCCAGATTCTTATAGGACCATTTTGACTGTTCAGTTTGTTAACCATTGGAACTGGAGAAACGCCGATTGGGGACATGATTTTTTGTCACTCTACCGCGAGTAAATTCTAACAGCTAAAATTTCTCTACTAATGACAAGATCTTTGTTTATTATTGATTATTATGTGTGAAAAATATGAAGTTGATCCATTATATGGCCGGTGAGTAATTATTGATCATCTGGAGGTAGGGTGCAATCCGCGGTGGCCATCTTGACCAAACTTTGCCATCCCCTCAAACTCGACATAATTGTGGATTGTTCTAATATTCCACAGGATTCATGAACGTGTGTAATGACATGTTGCGGTCACATACTATGGTAGACATGTCTGCCAGTGTTTACGTTCTGTTATTTGTCATTTTAAGGATAAATGACACATTGGTGAGTGGGTGGTTTCATACTTGTATTAGTATTTAGTTGATAAATACATGTGCCTTGGTCATAATTGTTACTTTTATTGAAAATCTACTCGCCTATAGCATTTAGACCCGATGGCACTAGAAATGTATTTCATCATTTCTAGTGCCACACGGCCCCCCATACCCTGCGTTGAGGTATCTATTTCACAACATTTTTCAACTAAACAATGAATGCTGGCCTTACTATCTCACCATATATTTTCAGTCGGTACTCCCCGCCACAAGTTGACGCCAAAAGTTCCCTGTGTCGGTGTATCTAAATCCTTTAATCGGACATTTTTAAACTGTCTAATGTTGGTGACCTCGATAAGTCGTCCACCTTCACGTTCTTGTTGACATTTTACACAAGGCCACGTGCTCGGAAGAACTACTGGGTAATTTACTACGTCCGGTTTGGCCTATAGTCCATTTCACGAATAACTATTGACTGTTGCGTTCAAGCTGCAGACATAGTTTAGTCTCCGCGCGAAGAGATGTCGTAACGCTGCGGCTGCAGGCAAGTGTTTTGTAATAATAATAAATAATAATAATTCATTCTGGCTTGACCTAGACCATTTTCAAACGAATATGGACATTTATGTTTCTCAGAATAATGCAGAATTAGCTGTAACCTACAAAAATCTAAAATAAATATGTATATATAGGAGGTATCAAATTAGCTTCTAAAATAAATAAATACGACATTGCTTCACATTCCATGTAGGTGCTAGCAGGGTAAGTCCTGTGTAGGAGACTGAACTCAGGATGGAGCTTATGTTGCGTTCTGGGATGGAAAGTATCCAAACACAGCGATCTGTAAATGACCAAGCTGAAAAGTTTTCGCGATCGCCGCACTGTTTTTTTTTTTTATTTACGCTCGCTATATAGTCAACAAAACTCAAATAAAATCACGTCATGTTGCATTATTATGGTTTATTTCTCCATTATACAGCACATAACATGATTTAAAGGTACTCAACCCGATAAAACTCCTCTCAATTACTATTTCAATGGCTTCGGGGGTCAAAAATATTTGATTCGAGTCGAGGAAGTCACCCATCAAAGCTCAGATTTGTTAGATATCGATTTTAGAAATCTATTATTTTTAATTATCGGGAATTCTTTCTGGCCCAGAAGATAGTCAAAAATTCGTTATTATTACCCACTTGATTATAGAGTTATCCATCCTTGTCTGTTTGAATAGAATTTTGGCGCAATATCTCGAGCAGGTTACCAAATTGACGGCAGTTATAAGTACTCATCTCGAGAACATAAGAATTTTCAAAAATCAATATCTAATAACTCTGAGCTTTGTTTGATGGGTTCCTCGACTCGAATCAAATATTTTTTACCCCCAAAGCCAAAGAAATAGTAATATAGGACCCTCTGATCGGATTGTTGTTGTTGGAATCTGTTGAGATGGGGACCCTCTTTACGGGTTGAGTACCTTTAAGTGTCATTTTCCGCCTTAGTTTTATCCAACTTGGTTCTGCTTGGTATTTCTACGCACCCCTGCATGCTTATCGTCGGCATGCATTTTCTATGGGATATTTAGAACGGGTCTATAAAACTAATTAGGCTATAACTTTGTTATCTTTCATATTTTCCTTGAAATTTCAAATATGTGCCAGGGACATATATCCCGTCCGGAATGTGCATAAACATTTCCAGTTTCTTATCGTATTTTTATTTATTTTATGCGACAAAATTGTCGTAAATGTCAGAAAACCAAACTGACCATGCAGTCTACCGGTATGTTTTGCGTTATGAGCCAACGCTCGATGAACATCTATATATAGTTTTATTGAGATTTTTTGACGTCCCTTTATACCCATAATCACTCAAATGAGATGTCTCTCACCCACCACACGATTTGTTAAAAGTGAAATTATAAGAAGTGAGATTGTTTTATCGGTTAGCAGATACATTTCCGGATAAAACGGAGTGATCTTCATATCCCGTATATTCAGGAGATGCATCTTTCAATGATATATGTAATTTTTGTTTTGCTGATATATATAAAAAATATCAAAAATCGACATCACTGTACCCCGTCATTACCGTCACGCGAAAATTTGAAGCTATTAAAGTTGTCCGTTTGTTAGACAAAAATGAAACTTATAGATTTATATCAATGTTCCATGCTTGTGTCGAATAGAAACCAGGTCCACATTTGTCAAGCCTTGAGTGCGTGGATAAATGATGATCACACTTACTCCGCTTATTTCTCGGCCAGAAATATGTGTTTTGAACTTTTGATAACAATTTATTTGAGATAAAAACTGCTGCGGGCATGTCAGTCGGTGTGAACTTATCAGTCGCTGGGCATCGTGCATGGTTCAATAAGATCTACTGATCGTTCCTTCGTCCATACATATGACTTAAATATTCCATTGTCCGATCTAACAACAAATTTGTCGAAAATGTCCAATTTAATGTCAGTTTGCATACCAAGCCAATAAAAAGAAACAAAATACGATGAATACTAATAGGTATCATGTCTATGACACATGCATGCAGCCATGGCGATTGGCGAACATCTACAAAGCCACATATACCATAAAATGAGATTTTGTATGTAGGCCTTCCTAGCTATAGATATGCAGGTAAATCTTCAAGGCCTACATAATTACTAACATTTAACACTATGCTGTGATACTATATACACAAGACAGAAGTTATATTGTTCGCTTGGTTCAACTAGGATGTTTCACTATATTACACACTCACACCGTTGTAATGGTTTGCTAACAATAAAATCTTGAAATCAGTTTAAAACGGTTATTCGTCAAATGGACTATAGGCCAAACCGGACGTAGTAAATTACCCAGTAGTTCTTCCGAGCATGTGGCCTTGTGTAAAATGTCAACAAGAACGTGAAGATGGACGACTTATCGAGGTCACCAACATTAGACAGTTTAGAAATGTCCGATTAAAGGATTTAGATACACCGACACAGGGAACTTTTGGCGTCAACTTGTGGCGGGGAGTACCGACTGAAAATATATGGTGAGGTAATAAGGCTAGCATTCATTGTTTACATGAAAAATGTTGTGAAATAGATAGTTCTACACAGGGTATGGCAGGCCGTCAGCCGCCCTAATGGGCAGTTTGAGCTGATCATTAGGGCGGCGTAGTGTCTAATAGCATTTAGGGCTAATGTTGGAACTTACAAGGCGTAAGCATTGATAGTTACCTTACGTTACCTTACGTCTGTAGTGGACGCTGGCGGTCTGCCACTACCGGGTATATCCACCTCACATTGTAATATTTCACCGTATTCGGCTGCATCTCTAGACATATTTGGGTTGTATGTTTGAAAATCAGTCACCAATTCCGCTTTATAGTTATATTTAATATCCTGATTCTTCCAATGATGATCTAGTCTGTTTTTGAATTGGTTAATATCTTCAGCATACACCACTTCGTCTGGTAGATTGTTCCAAGTTGTGACCACTCTCTGGCTGAATGTATATTTTCTAACGTCATAGTTAGATCTTTCCTTGTACAATTTATAGTTGTGGCCTCTGGTCCGAGAATCGGTGTTTCTTGTAAGAATGTTAGATACTTCCGGATCGTAGCAGTTGAATATCTTAAAGCATTCGATCATATCACCTCGGTGGCTTCTGTACATCAGGGTTGGTATTTCCATTTTTCTTAGTCTATCTTCGTATCCCATATCTTTTAGTCCTGGTACTAATTTTGTTGCTCGCTTTTGATAGTAAGTTCCAATGGATCCAACGATTGTGATGTTGTCGTACATGATATCGTAAGTTGTTCGTAAAGCATGTGATTGACTTCCCTACAATCATATCCAGCTATGATTTTTACATACATACATGTACGACAGCGATTATGCCACAATTAGTGGAAGTAGCCAAGGATATGCCACAATTTCGCATCTAAAATAAAACAGTGCCTAATATTCGAGGTACATGTATCACCCATGATCACTTCATAATTGGACGTTAAATGTCATATTTCCTATAAAAACCTCATGCATATGTGTTCATACGATAGTACAAAAGAAACTTACCATGGGAACGAATGCAATGTCATATTTTAATCATCTAAATCCAACACAGAGAAGTTCCGACCGCGTGGTGACGGTCCGGGCGCGGATACAGGACTTTTCGTACACGGACGTTTCGTACCATCTGGTACCATCTGGTCGTTTCGTAGCGTACTGCCAGAGGCAGAAAGACGTGGAACCTTGCTATTTCCACTGGAGTGACTGGACAGTTATCGAGAAAAGTCCGCCGTTAAAGTTTGGAATATTTTCAAACAGAGTTTAAACAACGATCACGTGGCATGCAGTTTAACCAATCAGGAATACGAACCGTTTAACACGAACATGACATTTGGAACTTATTCCCGACCCCAAATACCACCAAGAATCACCCCGACCCCCCACCCACCACCCCAGGGGGTGTTTCTATGTGGTATTTGTGGGTCGGCCACCCACTCATGCCGTCAAATCGGTCGAAATCCTTGCCGTTCTCGAGAATGGTCCATACCCCATTTTCACCCCTCGGGATGGCACCCCCCGGGGTGATGGTGGGGTCGGGGTGTTTCTATGTGGTATTTGGGGCCGGCCACACACCCATGCCGTCAAATCGGTCGAAATCCTTACCGTTCTCGAAAATTGTCCATATCCCAATTTTCACCCCCTCGGGGTGGCACCCCCGGGGGTGATGGGTGGGGGTCGGGGTGTGTCTAGGTGGTATTTGGGGCCGGCCACCCACCCATGCCGTCAACTCGGTCGAAATCCTTACCGTTCTCGAAAATTGTCCATATCCCCATTTTCAGGGCACCCCGGGGGTGATGGGTGGGGGTCGGGGTGTTTCTTGGTGATATTTGGGGCCGGCCACCCACCCATGCCGTCAAATCGGTCGAAATCCTTACCGTTCTCGAAAATTGTCCATATCCCAATTTTCACCCCCTCGGGGTGGCACCCTCCGGGGTGATGGGTGGGGGTCGGGGTGTTTCTAGGTGGTATTTGGGGCCGGCCACCCACCCATGCCGTCAACTCGGTCGAAATCCTTACCGTTCTCGAAAATTGTCCATATCCCAATTTTCACCCCCTCGGGGTGGCACCCCGGGGGTGATGGGTGGGGGTCGGGGTGTTTCTAGGTGGTATTTGGGGCCGGCCACCCACCCATGCCGTCAACTCGGTCGAAATCCTTACCGTTCTCGAAAATTGTCCATATCCCCATTTTCACCCCCTCGGGGTGGCACCCCCGGGGGTGATGGTGGGGGTCGGGGTGTTTCTTGGTGGTATTTGGGGCCGGCCTCCCACCCATGCCATGAAATCGGCCGAAAGCCACATTTTTGAAAATAAAGAATAGGGAATAAGTTCCAAATGTCATGTTCGTCCATTTAACTACCCATGTAAGAATCTTTGCTACCTAATCAGTATTTAAAATACCAGCTCCAGGTAGCTAAAGTGACTAGGAAAAGTAGCTAAAAAAACTAGGAGAGTAGTGAAAAAATTTTAACTACCCAAATCTATCTACTTTTTTTTTAGTGTGCATGCGTCAGAATGAGGTGGCTCATGTAGGTATATGTAGGCCGACCAGATACCGATTGATCTGTGATAACAAATGGAGATTAACCTGATTCCTGTATCTGGGCATGCTTGTGCAGAATAGACCTGCATGTACCAAAGTTCACATCCCCAAGTCAGTAGCTTGAGCGGAAACGGCATTGTTAACCCATAACTTACGGTCAATTCCGTCAGGTACGCAAAACAACAAGGCACGGATATCATATCGTGCAGCGAACACCCATATGCATCCATGTTTAAGTTGATAGCTATAGGTCGGTCATAATTATCCATATAAGCGCCGTATGCTATCCTATTGGTGTTATTGATCATATAACAGCGGTGGGAGGGGCTATACAGGGGGATATACAATGGTAAACATACGGGATCCTACATCACCCCTGTCTGGAAGTGCAGCTCCCAGTGTCGGAGAAATCCTGACCCCTGATATAAGACCCGCGTAAATTTTAGGAAATTACAATATTCAATTGAGAGTAGACAACAAAATGGGTGCGAATGGTTTTATTAAAAGTGGACTGGAAATACCAATCAAGTAAACTTAATGGAAACCACAAGACATTGTGGGATTTATTCCGAAATCGCTCAAAATGCATTTATACAAATTTCAACATCCATATCCACAGCTAATACCATAGAATGCATCTTATAAATATGGTTCGGATTGCACGGAAACAACATAAATCCCCCAAAACAAAAGTTGTTGTATAAAACAGTAAACATTAATGTTCAGGTATTGTGCCTATGCATTTGGACTAAGGGTCTCAACGTGCACTAATCAGTAAGGTCCATAGCACATTCACCGTTATATGTAGGCCGACCAGATACCGATTGATCTGTGATAACAAATGGAGATTAACCTGATTCCTGTATCTGGGCATGCTTGTGTGTTACTTTTCCTGGGGTCGTAGGCGTCAGCATATAGTGGTGAGATTTCGTATTGAAATTCAGGTTTTGTGCAATAAAACCGACGATATCATATATAGACAACTTTATTTGGGTATGATATACCAAGAGAAATTATTAAAATTATGATAAACATAGTACATAATTATTCACACATAACCATAAGTTGACAACTGATTAGGATGGAGATGGAATGGTGAAGCCCCATGTATAGTCCGAAGAGCGATCCCTTCCGTTTCCAATCCATTAATGTCACGTAGTTCTAACGTCATATTAGATGCTGGAAGTGTATTATATGTTCTAAATCACCACCCGTTCTTTACTCAATGGATCATCCCAGTCAGTTATATCACAAAAGGCCGATAGGCCATGAAACACACATGTCTTACAATGAAACAATAGTTTCCCATTCAAATTAAAAATGTTTATACAACATAACGAGATCTGATGCGTCATATTTTAAAACGCAATTTTAGAGTGAATGTGGAATGTAGAACGATTAGGATATATAACTAATTGATAACTAATGTAAAAAATGTACACGTGTATACGGCTATGTCCGAATCTCACCAATAATTAGAGCTTTTAAAGTATGCTTGAAATTCAAACACTTGTCCATAATAATGTGTCTTTGAAGTCGCCACGGTGGCACAATGTTGCATTTAGAACATATCCATGCATGACAAGTGCATGGGTATAAAGAAAGGTCTGAGTGAACCACATATTAACTATAATAGCCTGATCTGGCTACAATAGACTGAGCGGTCTTCCTGCCACAGTGCTCACTGTTGTAAGAGAGGGAACTCTAAATTTCTTAACAATTTGAATCTGCTAATTTGTTTGAATATCTGTATACATGTATGTTTGTTTTGAATATTCTCAGTAAATAATTATTTGGTGTCTTGCAAATGAAATCAGAATTAATTTTGTTTAAGTAGTGGTTGAATGATAACAATAAAAGAGTTTAGTACTTTAGAGTGACTTCCTTTATCCCAGATACAATCATGCTGGCTGTGAAAGAACGATCAGTCTATCTTAAGGTCGTTCCACACCGGGCGCGAGCAAGCGATTATAACGGATGTTTTCTAACGTCCTTAGCAGTTCAAAGCGCGCGATTTTTGTGTTCACACCACAAGCGACTGAAACGCTTCGTCGCGCGCGATAGTCAGGTTATTATTCGGTGTGTACGCTAATTTCAGGGGAGTCAGGTGGCTGCATGGGGGATACCCCCACCCCACACACTTATGACTAATGTGTAGGGTTTCTACACACAGCGTGTAGCCCTACTACACAACCATTATTCATTTTTTATCTTAAACATATTTTACACAATAAATGGGTCAATTTATACACATTTATACACACTGGTGTGCATAAAATCAACACCTATGCCTTACACATTTTGTGTAAATTCGTACACATATATATCGTAGACAAGAATGTAAAGTTCAGTATTCCGAACTGTGGGTATATAGTATTCATGGCAAATGGAGATTTATATGTTAAAACTTTCTTGGCGTACAATGGTACGTAATATTTTGCTCTGTCATGTGTGAGTTTTCGTTTTAAATGAACAAACCATGGTCGTGGCGTGGTTGCACGTGATTAGTATTAAAGTATTACAACAATCAGATAAACAAGAGTAAGAGCAGTATTCTTCATGAAAGTTTTAACAAATATATCCTCATGTATCATTAATAAAATACTCACAAGTCGGAATTCTGAATTACATTCCTTGTCTACAATTTGTTTATTCTTGTCACTCAAAATGATATGGGTATTGAGAAAACATATACTCAAACAATATCGCCGTCATGTAGCAGACTACGAAACTGAACGCACGCAATGCGCACGCTCTACGTTCTTACACAAGAGTGTGTAATAAAATGTACACATTATGTGTAGAACGGCACTTGGTCAATGTATGTGTATGTAAAACTACACATTGCTATGTGTATTAACCGGGTTTACACATTTGATGTGTAATCGTTTCTACACATTAGTTATAATAGTGCACCCACCCGGTAATACGCGATTATTATTAGTTGATGAATGCATTCTCTCATGTTTACCACAACGTCTTTTGGAATGAACTATATAGCCTCGTTATAATTCTTTATCATTTTCCCTGATTATACCAAAATATAATTCACCAGCCAATGGAGCAGATTATACGGTCCATGATTTTAGTTATTTACAAGGAATAAACTGAATATAGTAATCTAAGGTGGAATTTCAGTCACGAAAAATCACAAAAATAAATGGTTTAATTATTTGGTCATAGCGACATACAGTCATACAGACACACATGGCATACATACATACATACAGTCATACAGACACACAGAGTCATACAGACACACATGTGCCATACAGACACACATGGCGTTGTACTTCGATTATTAGCTTCTCGCTAAAGTCCTCCATTATCGCGGCGACAAATCAGTGTGCCGTCATCAAATAGAAAAATTACGGTCGTATAAACACCCTATTTGAGAGCCGTCCAATTATCTCGCTGGTTTGCAACAAAGCGAGAATTCGAGGAAGCATAAAATCACTGCTATAATCGCCTCGTGGTCAGAGAGTCGGTCGCTTGCGGTGTGAACATAAAAATCGCGCGCTTTGAACTGCTACGGACGTTAGAAAACGGCCGTTATAATCGCTCGCTCGCGCCCGGTGTGGAACGACCTTTAACTGGTCGGGCTATTGTGATAAATCTCAAACGTCTTTGCGATAAATCGCAAAGTATAATCACCAAGTAGTTAATTGAGAGTTATCGTAACGATGTTTGAGATTTATCGCAAAGGTTTGTGAGTTATCGTAAAGGTGTTTGTGATTTCACACAAAGTTGTTTTGTGATTTATCGCAAAGTTGTTTTAATTTTGAATATTCTCAGTAAATAATTATATGGTGTCCTGAAAAAGAGTTCAGAATTAATACTGTTTTAAGTATTGGTTTGCTACCCGTGTCGGGCGTGTCCCACATGCATGTTGGCTGTGAAAGACCGATCAGTCTATTTTAGCCCGACCATGCTATTATACATGTAGATCGATGTGTGGTTCATCAAAACCTGTTTAAGATGTCTGATTTATTATGTTTATACGGTTCAAGCCCATTAGTGTCAACGCATAACAATGTATCTGTGATAAATCTCAAACACGTTTGCGATAAATTGTAAACTATAATCACCAAGTAGTTTTAGAGTTATCGTAAAGATGCTTCAGATTTATCACAAAGGTTTGCGAGTTATCCCAAAGGTGTTTGTGATTTTTCGCAAAGTCATTTTCTTACTTTTCGCAAAGATTTGCCCCTTCATCACACATGCATGCTGGTAGTGAATGACCGATTGGTTTATTTTAGCCCGACCGTGCAATTATAGATTGATAGGTTGTTCACTCAGACCTGTTTAAGATATCTGATTTATAATGTTTACACAATAATTAAGAAATTTTGACGATTATTTCAGACAAATTTTGCTCCACGTGCAGGCAACAGGTCAGAGAAATGTCTGATTTATAATGTTTACAGAAGCCCATTAGTGCCAAAAAACTAGATATGGCAAGAAACGTGGTCAAATTGTGTTTGGTACCCATATTTCTAGGGGCTAATTGCTAAGTGCAACTGAATCAAGAAAAAAGAGTATCAAACCGTATTCTAGCATTGCTAAGCTACTAAACTGCTAATAAATGAAAACAAATGAAGAAAATGGAGTTCTAAACTGGGCTCTAGCACTGCTAAGCTGCTAATAAATTAAAAAGTTATAACATGTGAATTTTAAAACCAATTCTAGCGGTGCTATGCTGCTAAACTGCTAACAAATGAAAAAATGAAAGAAAACGGAGTTTTAAAAGGTCTCTAGGACTGCTAACGTGCCCACGCATTAAAAATAAATGGTTCAAACTGAATGCTAGCAGTGCTATGCTGCAAAACTGCTAATGAATGAAAATATTAAAAAAAGAGTTTCAAACTGAATTCTAGCGGCGCTATGCTGCTAATCTGCTAAGGAATTAAAATATTTAAAAAGAGAGTTTCAAACTGAATTCTAGCGGTGCTATGCTGCTAAACTGCTAAGGAATGAAAATATTAAATAAGAGAGTTTCAAACTGAATTCTAGCAGTGCTCTGCTGCTAAACTGCTAAGAAAAAAATATTAAAAAAGAGCACCAAACTGAATTCTAGCGGTGCTATGCTGCTAAACTGCTAAGGAAAGAATATATTAAAAACGAGAGTTTCAAACTGAATTCTAGCGGTGCTATGCTGCTAAACTGCTAACGAATGAAAACAATGAAAGAAAATGGAGTTTTAAAAGGGGTCTAGGACTGCTAAACTGCTAATGCATTAAGAAATAAATGGTTCACACTGAAAAAACTGCTAATGCATTAAGAAATAAATGGTTCACACTGAATTCTAGCGGTGCTATGCTGCAAAACTGCTAAGGAATGAAAATGTTAACAAAGAGAGTTTCAAACTGAATTCTAGCAGTGCTACGCTGCTAAACTGATAAGGAATGAAAATATTAAAAAAGAGAGCATCAAACTGAATTCTAGCAGTGCTACGCTGCTAAACTGCTAAGGAATGAAAATATAAAAAAAGTGTTTCAAACTGAATTATAGCGGTGCTATGCTGCAAAACTGCTAAGGAATGAAAATGTTAACAAAGACAGTTTCAAACTAAATGCTAGCAGTGCTACGCTGCCAAGGAATGCAAATATTAAAAAAGAGTTTCAAACTGAATTCTAGCGGTGCTACGCTGCTAAACTGCTAAGGAATGAAAATATTAAAAAAGATAGTTTCAAACTGAATTCTAGTTGTGCTATGCTGCTAAACTGCTAAGGAATGAAAATGTTAACAAAAACAGTTTCAAACTGAATTCTAGCAGTGCTACGCTACTAAACTGCTAAGAAATGAAAATAGTAAAAAAGAGAGTTCCAAACTGAATTCTAGCGGTGCTATGCTGCTAAGGAATGAAAATGTTAAAAAAGAGAGTTTCAAACTCAATTCTAGCGGTGCTATACTACTCACTAAACAATGATAGAATTAAGAAATAAGAGTTTCAAACTGGATTTTAGCGGCGCTATGCTGCTAAACTTCCAATGCCTGCAGCCTGTGCTGATGGATTGTGCAAAAGAGTTTAGTCAAACGCAGAGTAAAATTCGTGATGGCCTTGTTTGTTTGGCGATTGGCCATAAAATGGTCGTTCCCATGGTAATGTCAACAGCCATGACACATTTCAAAATGATCCGACAAGAGATCAGATCTGGATTACACCCGTGCTAAAGGAAGTAAAGTTGAGCTGAAAAACGAGTCGCTAACTCGATTCTAACAGTTCTATGCTGCTAAAGCCCTAAACAATGACCGAAGTAAGAAATATTTGTTTAACATTTTCAACAGTTTCAAAATCATGTCCTACATAAATTGGAAAGTTTACGCCTTGTTGTTTCTAGACCATCAGATCAACATCAGTTCATATGGAGTGTCAGATCGTAAATTTCATGGAAAGGTTGAGGTGCAAGTAGGAAAGTTCAAAATAAAGGTGAGGGTGCAAGTGTCATTTCGAAGCAAAGTTTGGTCTGGTGGTATGGGGGAAGTGGGGTGACTTTATGCCCAAATTGAAAAGAGTTAAAATGCAGAACGAATGTATCTTTAATTGTTTTATTTCAAAGAAATATGTATAAATACAAATTATATCAAGACAAAAACTTCAAGGTTATAACAGTACAAACTACCTTACATTATTTTAAGAACAATATAATAGTCACCAAGATATGTTTTTGTATAAACCAAAGACGATAAACAGTTTATGAGAAAAGAAAATGAGCAAACTATTTGAGTCATTCCCTAGAAATTTATGCCTTGAATGATAACAAGAAACATGGTAATAAATACTATCAATTTATACACAAAAGATCGTGTCAAACCAGATACAAGAAGTAAATGATGATCACGTTATGTATACTTATGAAATAGGTTTAAGATTTAATACACTTTGCATAGAAATTATTTGGTAGGGCAGATATTTTTTCTATTTTTCTATTTTTCTATTTTGAAATGAGGGAATTTATATTTATTTTCTCATAATCCTGCGTAATCTGGAAAACATATTCCGGGAAGGTGATGAGAGCTGAGAACACACAATTTGTAATTACTTGGCCTTATTCACCTGCGAATCTTGTAAACTCGTGAGCCGAATATATTGATTGTAGACAAAAATAAATAAATAAATAGTTGAGTGACTGGATCAGTTAACCCTTTTATGACTGGCGAAAACCCTGTGCCAATGATGCATTCTTGTATATATGCGAGTCGTCCCTATGGCGCCTCGCATATATACGAAAATACATTAGCCTAACAATATTTACCTTGTAAGCCAGCGCATTCCAATGGGAGACTCGCATATATAAGATAATGCATGGTATATAATCTGTAATGGTGCACCAGCGCAGCTCCTGTCATGAATGGGCTAAAACTGATGGACAACCATTCAGGCAAAATCAAATGCAACTTGAGCATTGTTCTTAAAAAATAACAACATACAATGTGCACAATCTGAAAAGTAATTAAAACAACAAGAGCACAGTAATTAGCCCAGTAATAACTTTCTATAAATTAATAACATTCAAGACAAATGAACATTTGTATAGCCTGAACAGTGCATGCGTTCTTTGTTACAAACTACAATCATGGCTGTTGTATATTATTATCATATGGAATAATGGAATTCCATATGATGATATACAACAGCCATTTAACAAGAAATAGAGCCTGGTATACCCAATGTTTTTACTGTTGAGTTTATATATCTTTAATTATCCTCCATTACTGAAGATTGTATATATGAACACAAACAACGGCCATACATGTAACAACAAATCAAAGTATTTACATATAAATACAATTCTCGAGTTGGGTCTGCGCTCTAGTCTGCATGTGCCGTCCAAATCAAAGCAGTTCAGCATGACTACATGCATTGCAATGCTTCAAGCGCAATTGCTAGCGCCATATGGGTGGGTACGCACACATAAGGGCACAAACGCAAACGCATTCGTTTGCGTATTCGCGTACGCACGTGCATCTGGACGCGCATTACATTCGGCCACGACATCCTGTCATTTCCCAATGACCAGAAGAATGACAATCGACTTGCATCGTCATTCCACTGGCCACTGAATCCGACAGAATGGGACGCGCTCATCCACATACACAGACGCACGTATACGCAACTCACGCCATATATGATTGGATATTGAATGCCTTTATATGGCGTGTGTGATTAATATATAATATAAATCATGTGGTTGTCAGAATTGGTTACACATATATATATATATATGGACGTCACGACAAGGTTACGCATATAACAAGTGAAGTATAGTGAGATATATAACTATACATCGAAATGTTACTTCGATTACAGTAGTTTAGTGTATATCTATAAAGTAAACATGAAGGGTACGTGTACTGGTCGATATATAGTGTATGAATAACAAGAATGTCGAGCGTGCACTATATTAAGTAATACCGGTCATACCAGCATACAGATAATAAGCCTGACACATTTTGACAACATGTTTGAAAATTTGAATTGGAATGTCATCATCTGTAATCAATTGATCGCCCTCAATTTCTTATAAGTTCCCAAGGAGCACACTTAATTTGGCTTCTCTTGATAACGTATCGTATTTGATGTAGGCGTTAATCCCAAGTGCATCCATAATAAAATATTCCATCTCATTTCTAAATGAATACATGGGTGTGCACTCAATGAATATTTGAGATAAAATATCGGTCGTTGTAGAACCACAATTCGTACAGGATATTTCTCTGTTAATTCCTATTTGGCTTATCAATTTGCCAATCGGTAGATAAATGGTCTTGTCTTCTGGATGCGATTTACATAGGCGCCAAACATAAGATATACATAAGTCTGTGTGTATTCTATTTAAGAGTCAGAGACTTGGGTCAGAATTTGTTCTTGATTTCCACGCATCATCGTGTGATGTTACCATTCCCATGTTAAAAATTTGTTTCCATGATTTTTTGTCCGGAAAACAAGACTCTGTGGCAAATTGGTTAAGGTAGTGCGAAAAATCATATCGTTCAAGTATTTGCATTATGTGCCAAAAATAGTTATGGACACGCGATGAACTAGTGGTAGGCAAAAGCATGTATTCATACATTCTATGGAGAAACACTTGTTTAACAGTTTTGTGATTGTTACATTCGACATTACACAGTGATGATAATAGTGACAATTTCTTTTTATGTATGTAGAATTCTAGTGAATGAATTCCAAGTAAGCCAAGAGCAATGTCGGTTCGGGTCCTGGGTTCAAATCCCTGTATCCTTTTGATGCAAAATCTATGAGTCCTCTCTAGTTTCATAATTTCATTTTGGGATAGATTCCATAAAAGTTCCGTACCGAACAATTCTCTTGGCAAGACGACTGATTTATAAATGAGTGAAGAACTCAGGGGAGTTAGACCTCCGGCACACAAACCAGAATTCGATAGCATAAGAAAAGTGCTTCTCAGTTTATCACATACATGTTCAATAAAATTATTTGTTTGCTTATACTTATCAATTGGGATTCCCAGATGAACTGTACTGTCCACTTCATTAAGGTGTTCAGACCCCATGATCCACTTGCGTTTATACTTGTTGGCTTGCTTCCTTGTCTCATTAAGCACCATTGCTACATATTTAGACGAATTATACTTATACCGCCACGTATAGCTATACCTCACACACATATCAATAAGTGAATTCAAACCACATTCAGTTAGTGATAGAAGTAGCATGTCGTATGCGTGGGTTGGACAAGTTCAATTAATTGATTCCATGTGAAAGCCATATATTGACTATGATAGTAATTTTATCAGTTCGTCAATGTAGACCATGTAAAATTTAGGTGAGCAGATTCCCCCTTGCCTTGTTCATTGATCTATTTTGATTAATCTTGATGTAGCATCATTATATCTCACATTACAATAAACATAGGATAGCAATTGGTGCACAAATTTGAAGGAAATTCCAGCTAGGCCCCTCTCATAAGTCTGTCTATCCAAACCGTATCAAATGCTTTCCATACATCTAGAAAGCAACAGTACAATTTTTGATTTCTTTCAGCATTGAAATGTATACATTCCTGGGTTAGATAAGAAGTCATGTTAGAACTAATGTGTTTTTGAAAACCGTGCTGAAGAGGATTAACTGATAAGACATGCGGTGTATGTTACTCAATACGATTCAGTAAAACTTTCTCCAGCAATTTGTATAAGGCAGGCATTAGAGTTAAGGCCCTGTAGCTGTCAAACGAGTGTTTTGGCTTGGATCCTCATTTATGTAATGTGATAATGACACATCGTTTGGCAGCAACAGGTATATAACCATGCCACAATAGAGCTGAGAATAATTGACAGAGGCTTTCGATTAGACTATCGCCACCATATATAATATTCTCTGGCGAAAACCCTGTGCCAATGATGCATTCTTGTATATATGCGAGTCGTCCATATGGCGCCTCGCATATATAAGAAAATGCATTAGCCTAACAATATTTACCTTGTAAGCCAGCGCATTCCCGATGGGAGACTCGCATATATAAGATAATGCATGGTATATAATCTGTAATGGTGCACCAGCGCAACTCCTGTCATGAATGGGTTAAAACTGATGGACAACCATTCAGGCAAAATCAAATGCAACTTGAGCATTGTTCTTAAAAAATAACAACATACAATGTGCACAATCTGAAAAGTAATTAAAACAACAAGAGCACAGTAATTAGCCCAGTAATAACTTTCTATAAAGTAATAACATTCAAGACAAATGAACATTTGTATAGCCTGAACAGTGCATGCGTTCTTTGTTACAAACTACAATCATGGCTGTTGTATATTATTATCATATGGAATAATGGAATTCCATATGATGATATACAACAGCCATTTAACAAGAAATAGAGCCTGGTATACCCAATGTTTTTACTGTTGAGTTTATGACTGATGTTCATTTTATTAATTAAATTTTATATCCTTAAATATGCCACTGAGTATTATTTATCTTGGAATATTTCTAGCTGTTAGTTTCACATCCAAAAAGTGTCCAGTAAATTAGCTCCGGACCTCGCCAAAGGCTCCACCCAGACCTCATTTAGTGGAGTCATTTAGTAAATTTGCTATAAATTATGGACAGTTGTAGATTATATTTGTCATGATATGATATTAAAGGGGCGCTGTGCACCAAATCCGACCATTTATAGGAACATCTCCCAACAGAATATATGCAACAAATGAATAAATTTTAGCCATTGATGACCGCAAAATACACTTGTGTGGTCTTTGAACGATGGAAACAACACAATCATTTTGAATGAAAATAAGTTTTAAATGCCCAAATTTAGTGTACAGTACCTTTTTAACATCTAATGACAGAAATGGTCAATTTTATGAACAGTCTTCACATTTCCAATCAATATTTGCCTTCCTCTTCCGCAGTCCAACAGAGTATCTGTGAAACTCTTTCTGACATCAATCACATTGTACTTGTAGCTTATTCTTCTGCTTTCCTATTTTACACAGTGCTGCTGCACACCCTCCTTGAACCTGTACGGCAACTGACATAGTCACTGAAGAGAAAGAAAAGCATGCATTGATACAATGTTATAACAATTATATCTTTACGCGCGCTCGCGCAACAGTATGGCGATCAGACAGATTCGTACGTTGGTGTCACCCTACTCCGTTTCACTCCATGACGTCACCAAAATCGACGTAAAACCTCGTGGCGTTCTGACATTTTTACTGTGCCACGTTTTTGCTATGTTTATTTTATGTGTTGTTTTCGATTATTAGTTTGTCGCCGATATCGCCATTTGTCGGATTCCCTATTTCTATATTTAAAACTGGCATGCTCGTAGTGAGCCTCGATTTCGATTTTTTCTCCCAGGTCAAATTACGTCAGAGTTATGACAAAAATAGATCGACCTACATTTTCTCCATCAGAACTATACATCAAAGAATCTATAGACTCCTTCGGGACTTACATAGACTCCTTCATTTGGGTATTTTTATTTATATTTGGGAAGTTTTATCATTTTTGGTTCGCGCGAAGACCTCTTTTCATCGTGCGGGAAAAGAGAGACATTCAAAACGCGATTCCGTAATTCGACGCAATAGGCTGAATAGCCTAACCTTCAGCCGAGTTCCGGGTCAAACACGACGAATAACGTAACACAAAACAAAACGCATTTGTTGACACAAATACCGTTTGAAGAGTTTATTATTACATTAAATGATCGTTATTGATTAATTATTGATATTTATTGTTGCATATTGGCTGCTATCAATATTTACACAAATAGTATTAATTATTTCTTATAATTACGTGCGCTCGCGCAACAGTATGGCGATCAGACAGATTCGTTCGTAGCTTGGTGTCACACCCCATGACGTCACCAAAAACGACGTAAAACCTCGTGGCGTTCTGACATTTTTACTGTGCCGCGTTTCTGCTATGTTTATTTTATGTGTTGTTTTCGATTATTTGTTTGTCGCCGATATCGCCATTTGTCAGGATTCCCTGTTTCTATATTTAAAACTGGCATGCTCGTAGTGAGCCTCGATTACGATTTTTTCTCCCAGGTCAAAATACGTCAGAGTTATGACAAAAATAGATCGACCTACATTTTCTCCATCAGAACTCTACATCAAAGAGTCTATAGACTCCTTCTGGACCTACATAGACTCCTTCATTTGGGTATTTTTACTTATAATTGGGAAGTTTTATCACTTTTGGTTCGTGCGAAGACCTCTTATTATCGTGCGGAAAAAGAGAGACATTCAAAACGCGATTTCGTAATTCGACGCAATAGACTGAATAGCCTAACATTCAGCCGAGTTCCGGGTCAAATACGACGAATGACGTAACACAAAACAAAACGCATTTGTTGACACAAACACCATTTGAAGAGTTTATTATTACATAAAATGATCGTTATTGATTAATTATTGATTATTTATTGATATTTATTGTTGCATATTGGCTGCTATCAATATTTACACAAATAGTATTAATTATTTCTTATAATGGCTCCTTTGGTCAACTTTGACTATCGGAAAATGAAAATGAAAATATGCCGCTGAAAAAAATGTAATCGATATTAAAGTCTCATCCTTTCGGCAACATGGAATTGGTTTTAATTACTTAAATGATTAATATAGTAATTTGCCTTTTATCTGTCATGAAATGAGAAATGAGAAATGGCAATTGTCTTTTTTTACTAACATTAAATTAAATTAAATAAATTAAGTAAAGTACAGTGAAATTATTTTTTAAATTATTGTTTATTACATTTTTGCGCACGTTGGCATCTCTCTGAGTGCATTCTAGTTGCTCCTTTGGTCAACTTTGACTATGGGAAAATGAAAATGAAAATATGCCGCTGAAAAAATGTAATCGATATTAAAGTCTCATCCTTTCGGCAACATGGAATTGGTTTTAATTACTTAAATGATTAATATAGTAATTTGGCTTTTATCTGTGATGAAATGAGAAATGGTAATTGTCTTTTTTTGCTAACATTAAATTAAATAAAATAAATTAAGTAAAATACAGTGAAATTATTTTTAAAATTATTGTTTATTACATTTTTGCTCACGTTGGCATCTCTCTGAGTGCATTCTAGTTCATACTTGCAATTGCAATCAATATTCGGCATATGACAACGGAATCTCATTCCATGGAATTACAGTAAATAGAGCACAGTGAAGAAAACTGAAGTAATCAACTTATCACAATTGAGTTAAAGGGCAGAATAAATTATTTACTTATTTCATTGTGAGAAGTGATAAAAAAATATTGATATTTGATATTGTTATTCATGGGACACCGCTATTTATTTAAATATCGTCAAGAAGTTTTCAAATGTGTTTACAGTTATATATAACACTAATTATTAATGTTTAAAGTGTTTTAAATACACATATTGGAGCCCTTGATTCCTGTGATCATGGTGTGGTGGACTGATTTCTGTGGAAGATGTGATATCTGAAATATAAAAGTAGTAAAATATTTGCACCAAATAGAAAATGGATATATTTGGAATATTTTTTTCAACATATTATTTGAAGAACTTGAGAAGGTGCATTTACTTCAACATATGCTCATGTCTAATTCTTTAAAGACATGTTGTGGACTAACTGCAGTGAAATAAAATCGCCAAATTATTATCCAGACACTATCAGCACTGGAATAATGTAGCAATAGAATAATATTATCAAAAATTCCTGCAAGATCAATGTCCCGTATATTATGGGTGATTATCGAATTTTGTCAGGACAAAACACAAATCTTGAGATGGGTGATAACTTCAATGTTCAGTTCATAATATGTTCAATACTCATCCATCATACAATACTATCAGACAAAAATATCCCACCATCTACATATAAATTTACCTCAGCTTGACTATAGCTTGCCAAAGCATCGGCAAGATAATAGCTTCCCTCTTCTGTCTGAGGACTTCTCGATGATGCTCTACTAGTGGGCCATATAGATAGTCCATCACTGGTGGCAACATATGTAGTAGACCAAACTCATTGATGATCTGCACAAATATAGCATATATTAAAAGACCTATGCAACTGCTTCAAGACAACAGTGAACAAAATGTCTTTAATACAGGACTGAACAATAGTCTGGTCGATAAAAGGTTTGACCCAGAAAACATTTGGACTAAGTTGGTTTGTATACTATTTTGAAGAGGAATTTATCTTCTATAACATACCCAAAATCCGCTTTGAGCATTTTTTGTAATTCAAGATGGCGTCCAATATGGCTGCCATTTTCCCATACGTCAGCTTGATGCAATTATAGGGAGAACATCTTGTCATATGTATACACATGTATACATGTTTGTGAAGCTACGACATAACGCCACCTTTATGTGCGAAAATTGGAACTCCCTCCAAGATGGCCGCCAAAATGGCGACCGGAAGTGAAATTTTAAAGTTGTTTTTACTAATATCTAACTAATATTCTAACAGGTAATGATGGACTGTCTCAACAGTACCGCATGCACAATGTGGGTCGGGCCTAACACAATTGGTCATGAGATCGAAGTTCAAATTACTACATTTCAGTCTCAATCGTGTGTGGTATACTTGGGATTTGCCACTATGGCAATGATAGTAGTATGGATGTGTATATATACGGTCGTCAGCAAGTGACTCCTTAAACTTGTCCAGGTTGGTACAATTTTTTACACACTCTGGTAGTCTATTCCAATCGCTTATTGCAGAAGGTAAAAATGTATCTTTATAGATATCCTTTGCTGCGTCCAATGGTAGTCGTATTGCATGATATCTAAGATTGTAACCGGTTTGATTTTCAGAGTGACAAATATAATTTCGTAGGTAAACGAGGGCTGTACTATTAACTATCTTGTTGAATTGTATTAGCTTTTGTTTTTTCCTCCTGGATGCCAGGGTCTCCCAACCAGTATCTAATAATAGGCTCTCTTTAATGGCGCTGTTCATCGCGCCAGTAACGACCCTTGCCATTTCAAATTGTATTGTCTCTATATCATTGCTGCGATAATCAGTCTACCTCTTCGCATGCAAAATAACATTGACCGAATGAGTGCCTCAATGACATCAATAGTTTGATGATGGGAACGATCCACCATATGGTAGATATTCAACCAGGTTCTGATTAAGTTAAACTTTAAAGTTTAAACTAAGTTCAACACATATAAATATCAGTTTTTGAATTGATGACTGATGTACAGTACTTCAGTACACATCAAATAGTAATATTAATAACATTATGATCTTGTAACTAAACATGTTAGAATATTGTGGTATGTACTCCCACTAGTACTACTAGTAGTACTATTCCTTCATAATGTATAATATGCACATGATTAATGGGAAAATAAGGACAATCACAATACATTTATAACAAATTGTGTAATTTGTAATTACCTTTTATTCTACGTAGATACCTCCTTTTGCAGGAAAACCGCCTTCCATGAGTCGTCAATAGTCTTATTCGCACTGCTACTTCAGGCCAAACAGAATTATATCTGTGTTTGGTGTCCAATCCTCTCTGAGAATTAGGGTAGGTAGGTAGATGTTTTAGTATTGTTTTTAATTTTAATTTTAATTGTTTTAATACTGTGGACATTGAAATTGTAATTGATCTGCACGTACTTAGGATGATACAAGTATACGTGTACCAATGTAAAGTTTAGGTATATATAATCCAATGGAGTTTCAAAATATATTGATTTGATAATTGTATTTGACAAAAGCTCAATAATGGACATAGAGGTCATGTAAATTTAATGGAGGCCCAATAAAAGTTTACGGTAGGCACCTTTAAGATAGGGTATGTAGGGAGACCCCAAAACGCACATATTTTTTTATTTTGGTCTCATATATGTATGTATGGTAATTCAAAATGTCAAACAATAAACATTGATTGATTGATACTGATGATCATAAGAACATCAACAATGTCTATAAGTATGATCAACGGCTTCATAGGCTATTATCAAGACGTGATTTAACATGAGTTACGCTGGTGACACAAATTCACACTCAAATATTTAAAAAAATATTTTAATTTTCACTTGACTCAAATTCAAAAGGCATGCGATGTAAATAAACACGGACATGGCTGGGTGCAGAACCGCTGAAATCATATCCAACAGGCATACTAAAATATTTTGAGGATGAAACACAGAATTATACAAGATAGTTTGTAAATACATACCAATTACCATAATAATAGGCCTAATCCATTATTATTGACATTAATATGCAGACTCGAGTCATAAATTTACCGACTCCAGCCTACACCCCACCGTGACTGTCTCCAGTCCAGTGAATTTGAAAAGAAAAATGAAATCGAGTTATCTGTATCACCGCGTGCACTATGACTGTGTTTATTGATATACAAGTAATCCAGAAATGCATGGTTCGGCGGGTACGGGAAACTAGCGGCTGGATACTAATAATCCAGTAATGCATGGTCCGTCGGGGCTACATCTTCTCGATAAACGTGCAGCTCATCACAATTAACCCTTTACCCAACAGAAGGGCCCTGTGCCAATGCATTCTCTTATATATGCGAGTCGACCATAGGTCGCCTCGCATATATAAGAGAATGCATTGGCTTAACACATTAAAAATTATAAAATTGTTAAAGAATGTAAGAAAAAATGGTAAAAAGTGTTAAAAAAAAGATTTTTTTTTAGGCCAATGCATTCTCTTATATATGCGAGGCGACCTATGGTCGACTCGCATATATAAGAGAATGCATTGGCACAGGGCATAACTGTAACTATCACAATGTGGCCAAGGAGCCGGTTCCAATGATATCCATATTTGTATGGTTTTATTGAGACAGACCGAAGATAATTTAGGCTGTTGCAGCTTTATTTGGCCGGTTTTGGCCGGTTTGTTGGGTAAAGGGTTAAATAAACATTGATGTGTGACAAGATCCACTAAAACCAAACATGCTTTTGACGAGGCGGTCTATTCCGATTCCACCCCAGTCGAGAATGCCTGTCCTCACTTGTACTCAGTGGCATCGCGACGGGAATTTCACTTCACTTCAACTGGTTCAACGTAATTTGTTCAAAGAACACTCAAGAAATATAATATTTTTGTTATAGTACATCATTCATCACAGTGTTAAGTACACATTCCCACATTTGATTCTTAGATATGGACTTTGTTTTTCTTGGACCATTGCCTGTAGTTATTGTCCCCCGTAAAATTTATTTTCGGGGGACTATTGTAATCAGCTCCGTCCGTCCTTCGTCCGTCCGTGCGTCTGTCCGTCCGGAGGTATAACTCCAGTAATGATCATCCGATTTGATTGCAACTTGGTATGTAAGTGTCTCAACCAAGAACACATGTGCTCTGCAATTCTGATCCGATGTTCTTTTGTGGAGTTATTTCCCTTTATTCAACTTTTTACTTAGAAAATTTCTCACTTTTTCGGTTTCTGGATGATATCTCAAGTTTTGATCCTTTAATTGCAAATACCGTTTTTATGTGGATCAGTCATAACTATATACAGTTTGAGTTCGAATTTGAGCTGAGTTTTCCTAGAGTTATGGACTTTTTTCGACAGAAAATTCAATTTTACTTCTTTTTTCTTTGGCTTCCGGATGATAACTCAAGTTTGGACTGTTCAATTGAAAATTCTGTTTTTTGTGAGTCATTGATATCATAATACAGGCCAAGTTCGAATTTGAGTTTGATCCGATGATTTTTCTCAGAGTTATGGGCTTTTCGACTTAGAAAATTCAATGTTTCTTGTTTTTTCTTTGATTTCCGGATGATAACTCAAGTTTGGACAGTTCAATTGAAAATTCCGTTTTTTTGTGTGTCATTGATATCAAAATACAGGTTAATTTCGAATTTGAGTTTGATCCGAAGATTTTTCTGAGAGTTATGGGCTTTTCGACTTAGAAAATTCAATTTTTCTTGCTTTTTCTTTGGTTTCCGGATGATAACTCAAGTTTGGATTGTTTAATTGGAAATTATGTTTTTTTTGTGGGTCGTTCATATCAAAATATAGGTCAAATTCGAATTTTTGATCCAATGATTTTTCCCAGAGATACGGGCCTTTCGACTTTGAAAATTGGTGTTTTATCATTTTCTGTATGAGGGTACCTTCATGGTGTAACCAACTCCTACAGTTTTGATCGTAGATATTTGAAACTTCAGAGTATTGTTAGCCACATATTGGAGATGTGCAACATGTATATAGATGATGGAA
The DNA here is from genome assembly GCA_032622095.1 of Siphonodentalium dalli. Lineage (NCBI taxonomy): Eukaryota > Metazoa > Mollusca > Scaphopoda > Gadilida > Siphonodentaliidae > Siphonodentalium > Siphonodentalium dalli. Next base: position 64,525,031 of record CP136069.1, read on the forward strand.
AAATTATTTCTTTGCGGAATTATTAACCCTTTCGACTTAGAACATTTCAACCTTTTTTTAATTTCTTTAACAAAGCGGCGTCGACTTGCCATGTTTTCGGGGACACTGTGGTCGGCCGACCTTTTATTATTTTTTAAATCTCTATAAAGTTCACATTTTGTATATCGATCATAATCCACCATGAAGTATATATACTCTTAAAATGTTGCATCAATTGGCAAAGTTTCTGTGATTACTAATATATGTGTACAGAATCCCTTATTTGGGAAAAAATTGGGCCCACAAATACCTTAATTAATTAGACTAGCCTGGTATGAAGAACTCAAACTGTTATAGTCCGATGGGGTGTTTTCCTGACGCCCGCACCGGTGATTACTGCCCGCAGCGGGATTAAATGCAAGATGACCAGCGGGGAATCACCACTGAGCGCTAAACGTTTTTAGTTGATCGATGGCTTTTAAAAAAATAATAGTAAGTTGCATGGATGGGGCGGAATTTCGAAAACAGGTGGTCACATCGTTTGAGTCACCTCTACCTCACCCCCGTGTACGTGGTATCGCCAAACCCGAGGGTATCACCAAACCAGATCATGCGGTTTTAATAAATGAACATATCTTCCATCAGATGAAGCTATATATCTCCCAGTTAAATGGTGATATCCGCTATTCAAAACATAATTTCGCAAAGCGGAATATTCCCTCAATGGGATAGCGACCATAGCTTGCTCTCACCCCGATAAATTTAATAGAAATTCCGACTCATTTCCGATTTTGTCATAAATAGTAGACACTTTTTGACGTTAGGTAGTTTGTCTGAAACGTAATTATCAGTCATAGATGGCGGATAATGCTTGCATCGTCATACACTCGATAGTAGGTTTAACTGGACGAGATTCTAAAGAACGTTTTAGAGACACGATGTTGGAATTAAGATGATTTAATCAAACGAAATATAATATAGAGTTATTCCTCTTGCAATGATAGCAAATGCATTTAACATAAAATTAGGAATAGGAACAAAATAATATGGAACGATATGGTGCAGTCTCTTTCCTTCTTATGCAATAAAAATATGAAAACAGAAAATGCAATTTGCAAGTATTACTCTATACATAAATGTACGGAAGCACTGTAGCGCCACAAATAAAATAATAATTACGGCGTTTAAACGCCCTAATACGGCGTTTAAACGCCCTATTACGGCGTTTAAACGCCCTAATACGGCGTTTAAACGCCCTAATTACGGCGTTTAAACGCCCTAATACGGCGTTTAAACGCCCTAATACGGCGTTTAAACGCCCTAATTACGGCGTTTAAACGCCCTAATGCGACATATATGGAATGACTAGTGAACCTTCGGACTACTGAACCCTACCCGATCAATGTCTGAACAGAATGAGGTCCCCTAGCAAAGGGTGAATTTGGTGATGCTAGCCGCTATGCGGGGTAATATCTCTAAATTCACCCTCTGGGGACCTCATTCTGCAAATGTCAGGCACCTTATTTCCGGGCTTGATACCATCACTGGTATATGCGTTGGTTTGGGTGCAATGTGTCTAACCGTGAAACATGTGGTCCCCTGCTATAAGCATATACCCTTCGCTATGTGCATGTTCGACTACATGGGGGTGTTTTGAGTGCATTCTAGTTCATTTTGGATTTTCGGAGAATCGGGCCTTCGGAGAATCGGGCCTTCGGAATTATGGGGTTTCGGAGAATCGGGCCTTCGGAGTTATGGGCTTTCCAGGGCTGGCATTCTCAGAAATCCGGGCGGGCTAAGACCAACCCTCCTCAATCAGCCTAGGTGGGCTATAGCCCTCCTCAGTGAATGATGTCATAGCATGGACATTTTAGCCAACTACAGCGAAATCACATTCACGACAATTGAAATAGTCATTATCTGAACTAAACTGCGTTAATACATTTTACAAAGGGAGCCATTCCAAAATGTACCTCACCCCATAGACTTTACCTACCCGAATAAAGGCCATCGGTTATAGGGTGATAGAGTCAGAAACATTAATCGTGAGTCACTACTCATATAATGCAGTGCTCTTGTTATTATCCCCCGCCAAATTGAAAATTTGCGGGTGATATAGGAATGGGTTCCGTCTGTCCGTCCGTTCGTCCGTCCGTCTGTCCCGAATTTGATCGAGTTAGAACTTGATCATATGTCTACGGATATCAAAGATATTTGGTATATGAGTTCACCTGACCATTACCTAGAACGAGTTCGCATGCCAGGTCCGGCCGGTTATTTTTACCGGAGTTATTGGACTTTGTTTATTATTTACCAAATATCATATAGACAACGTCACAGGGCTCATTTCCACAAATGTCAACGGATTTCAAAGATTTTTGTTATTTGTGTTCACATGATCAGTATCTAGAACGAGTTCGAAAACCAGGTCCGGCAGGATATTTTAAGCAGAGTTATTGGACATTGTTTATTTTTGTGTGTGCAAATGGACGACGTCACAGGGCTCATTTCCACAAATGTCAATGGATTTCAGAGATATTCGGTAAATGAGTTCACATGACCAGTATCTAGAATGAGTTCGCAAACCAGGTCCGGCCGGTTATTTTAAGCAGAGTTATTGGACTTTTTAAAATTTGTTACAATAATCTGCACTGGTGATTTCAATTTCAACATCCATCAGGAGAAATATGTGTCCCAACTTGAAAACATCTTCAAAATACATCAATCTGTTGTGCAGCCGACACATATACTTGAAGGAACACTCGACCTACTTCTCTCTAATATTAAAATGGACACACATGCTTTTCCAGTTCTGTACACAGATCACCATGTGATATGGGCTGTCAAGAAGTAAAATGTCATTCTAAGAATATTTATGCATGATTATGGAGATATTGAGGTATATTTTATCAAATATATATTTTTTTTTAAGTTTTGCTCAAAATTTATATCAACGGATTTAAAAGAGTTTTGGTATATTTGTTCCCATGACTAGTACCTAAAATGAGTTCGCGAGCCTGGCTTTTTGACAAAATCCCACCTCTTATTTACCACGTACTGAGAACGTAAACTTTATTGAGAATGCACTTCCCCAACTGCACATTTCGGCGGGGGATACCGCCGTCTCCGACGGCTTGTTGTGTTTGATGCACCAACTAATGGCTAAAATGTAGACAGTCATTTAATCTTATTAATGGTACTCAATCCGATTAAGCACCCCTAAATTACTATTTCTTTGGCTTCAGGGGTAAAACATATTTGATTCGAGTCGAGGAACCCATCCATCAAAGCTCAGAGTGATGAGATATTGATTTTTGAAGTTTGTAATTTTCTCGAGATGTGTACTGATAATTGCCACAGAAACACTTATTCAAACGGACGAAGGTGGATAACTAAAAATAAATGGTAATACTAACGCAATTTTGACTGAGAACATCCTTTTGACGGCGTGTTCTGTGCCACAAACAATAGATGTAAAAAAAACTTGAAAAATTGATATCTGATCACTCTGAGCGTTGATGGGTAGTTTCGTCGACTCGAATCAATTATTTTTTACCCCCGAAGTCAAAGAAATAGTAATTTAGGGGTGCTTAATCGGATTGAGAACCATTAATAAGATTAAATGACTGTCTACATTTTAGCCATTAGTTGGTGCATCAAACACAATAACAAGACCACTGCATTATATGAGTAGTGACTCACGATTAATGTTTCTGGCTCTATCACCCTATAACCGATGGCCTTTATTCGGGTGGGTAAAGTCTATGGGGTGAGGTACATTTTGGAATGGCTCCCTTTGTAAAATGTATTAACGCAGTTTAGTTCAGATAATGACTATTTCCATTGTCGTGAATGTGATTTCGCTGTAATTGGCTAAAATGTCCATGCTATGACATCATTCACTGAGGAGCTAGGGCTATAGCCCACCTAGGCTGATTGAGGAGGGTTGGTCTTAGCCCGCCCGGATTTCTGAGAATGCCAGCCCTGGAAAGCCCATAACTCCGAAGGCCCGATTCTCCGAAACCCCATAATTCCGTAGGCCCGATTCTCCGAAAGCCCGATTCTCCGAAAGCCCATAACTCCGAGGGCCCGATTCTCCGAAGGGCCGATTCTCCGAAAATCCAAAATGAACTAGAATGCACTCAAAACACCCCCATGTAGTCGAACATGCACATAGCGAAGGGTATATGCTTATAGCAGGGGACCACATGTTTCACGGTTAGACACATTGCACCCAAACCAACGCATATACCAGTGGTGGTATCAAGCCCGGAAATAAGGTGCCTGACATTTGCAGAATGAGGTCCCCAGAGGGTGAATTTAGAGATATTACCCCGCATAGCGGCTAGCATCACCAAATTCACCCATTGCTAGGGGACCTCATTCTGTTCAGACATTGATCGGGTAGGGTTCAGTAGTCCGAAGGTTCAGTCCGAAGGTTCACTAGTCATTCCATATATGTCGCATTAGGGCGTTTAAACGCCGTAATTAGGGCGTTTCAACGCCGTATTCGGGCGTTTAAACGCCGTAATTAGAGCGTTTAAACGCCGTAAGTAGGGCGTTTAAACGCCGTAATAGGGCGTTTAAACGCCGTAATTAGGGCGTTTAAACGCCGTATTAGGGCGTTTAAACGCCGTAATTATTATTTTATTTGTGGCGCTACAGTGCTTCCGTATAAATGAGTACACTTAGACTGACTTAGTTATTATGAAAAGATTAATGAAACATTGTAAATAGACTGATATGTACAAGAGAACCCTGATCTAGCCAGTATCTAGGTCCCAATCATCTGATGAGAGCCACTTAGGAGCCAGTCGTTGGCGCACCGAACGCCTGGGTGGGGGTGAAGGGTACGAATTTGCACCAGAGGGGGTGTTTGAATCAGGTTTGAACTCGTCCAATTCGGAATCTGATGAGTCAGAAGCATATGGGTCGGTTTGATGGCCAATGTGTGTAGATGTAAGTTGAGGTGTTGGTAACTTGTATATCTCGGATCGCTTCACTGGGTATATTTTGGAGCGAAACTGCTGCCCATGTAACTTCTGTATATTTACATGTTCCGAACCACATGACATAACAATGTACTGATGTCGGGCAGTGTGTTTGCCACCCTCACTCTTGACATAGACTATATCGCCTGGTGAGAAAGTGATTTCGGGCTTTAGAGTGTGCACTGGGTGAATGATTATGTAACCTAATGTCATGCTGCTGTGAAGACATGTTTTTGTCAGAGAAGTTCAATTGTTCGCCTGTGAAGTTATCTCTTTGAAATAGGATTTCCTTGGCACTGAGACCGCGATTGCGAACACGAGAGTTGAGGGTGCCTACAACCATGGCGAGAAACGAAGCTTTGATGGGACCACCTTCAGGCATATGCCTTTTGAGTTCCATGTCCAGCTCTTGAATGGCCTTCTCTGCTATAGGATTTTTATTGCAATCTTTTAGACGGCCAACAACCAAACGTATACCATGTTTGTTTAGAGTTGAGTCTCCGACAAGAGCCTGAAATGAGGTAGAACCGTCAACACGGATGACACAGCCCTGTGGGGATTTTAAGTCAGCTGTGGTCTCTAAGAGTGCACTACACATGGTAGCAACTTGCTCGTCGTGCACAAGACGAGCAATGGTGAATGACGTAAAGACATCTCTGACAACGAAAATCTTCTGTTTTGCACGACACATAATGTCGCAAGCAAACTCGATCCCAGGGGTAGAGGGGGGAGTGGAAGTTGATAACTGGGGTAACTCGGACGGAAACTGACGTAGTGATACACACTGGGAACAGCTATCCGTGACCATGTCAATCACTTTGTCAGCCTGTATAGCAAAGAAGTAGCGATGGAATATCTTCTTTAGTTGCGATTTTGGTGGATGCTGCAAACGCAAATGCAAAGCAGTGATGAATCCTGACAATACATGTTGTGGAATAATTATAAGCTGGACCGTCTTGTTGAATGGCAAAGAGTGAGACACCACAAGTAACCGTTCTTTGTTGATGGTGGCAACTTTGAGGTATCTCTTGACATCCCGGATACCCTTGGTCTTGCGAGCAGGTCTGGTACCTTGAGAAAGGTGAGAGTATGCTCGTCGTAATGCTGAACAGTCCTGTTGAGAGCCACGCCAAGATGCGTTATTGAGGAAAGGCATAGGTGACGTACCGTCCAAGATAGACTGGACTGTAACTGACCGAACAGCAGACATTTGATCCTCTGAAACGAATTTGCAAATTTGACAACTACCTGAGGGGCACACCATGGCATTGCGACTGAGGTAGTCAGCAGGGAGGTTTTGAGAACCAGGTATGTGGTGTAGTGTAACCTTGTACCTACTTAATGTAGAGAGAAATGATGAAATTCTGGCGCTAGATGAGAACTCACCACGAGAGAGTTTCTGAAAAGCTTGGAGACAAGGTTTGGAGTCAGTTAGTATTTGAGTGCTGTGAACAGACTCTAAGATATGGGGACCCCAGTGACTTGTGGCTGAACCGATGGCCAGAGCTTCGATTTCGCATGGCAACCATTTCTGTTGGTGAGGTTTGAGTTTGGCAGAGAGGTAACCTCCAAGATGCTTCTTTCCCTTCCGGAGAACATACAAGACCGAGCCAACTCCTCCATTACGAACAGCCCCATCGGTAGTAATGATAAGCTGATATGTAGGCCTTGGAACCATGATAGATTTGGGATTACACAAAGCCGCTTGAGCAGTTTTGAAAGCTTCCACATCAGCAGCAGTCCAGTTGAGTTTCTCTGATGAATCTTTGCCAGCAGTCATAGCATCAAAAGATGCAAGCAGCATGGAGCATTGGGGGATACAAGAATTTAGGTGCTTGACTGCACCACACCATGAACGCAGAGACTTCACAGTCTTTGGTAAGTCACAAGTGGTGAGAGGGTTGGTCTTATGGGGGTGATACAGATAATGTACCAGCCGACCAGATCCAACCGAGAATAGTAGTAGTAATAGGACAACAGCATGTTTTAGTAGCTGAGAGGCGCAGATTGTTCTGCTGACATTTATGGAAAACCTTCTCCCAATTGTCCAGCAAAGACGGAACATCAGAACCACCGATGTAGAGATCATCGGCCAGTTTGATCACTCTGCCTTCATGGATGAGTTCACCGAGAACTCGAAACATCAATTCGTACAACTGTTCTGTAGACCCAGGCATGCCCATAGCAGCCCTGGTGTATACGCGAGAACCTTTAAAAGGTGTGATCACTCCAAGATATTTCATAGATGACTCTTCCATTGGTAATTGAAAAAATTGTTTTGTCATATCTGTTTTGACTATGAACTTGCTTCTAGCCAAAAAACGCATGACATCATCGGTGTTGGTTACTCGGCTAGGCACAGGTTTTGTGTATGAACCTATGGTGTTGAAAGCAGTAACCAACCGATGCCCACCTCCCTGTTTCTTTACCAGAAAACTTGGGGAAACATATTCAATCTTGACACCAACATCTTCGGGTTTGGCTAGGACACCAAGTTGTTCCAATTCGTCCATTTTGTCCTGCAATGCAGACATATCACTACTTTTGTACATGGGTAAACGACCTTTCTGGGTAGGAGGAGCAACTGGGCCCATGTTTATGTAGGCCCGGGTGCGTCGTTGTACTTACCTATCGACGGATCAAAAACGTCAGCATACCTCTTGTGTATGTCCTTGAATGAATGTATGTCAGATGGGGACAATTGATTATCCGGGTCAATGGTTGTGTCTGGTGTGTTAGATGACGGATAATTTATCTTACTTGTGTGAGCTACAACATTTGCAGGATCGGGTGTTTGTGAATAGAGAGAAGCATCACACGTGCGTCTAACTTGAGCGACATGTTGGTGTTTATGTATTGAAATTGGATGTGGCGATGTATTGGCAATTCGAATTGAACCGGCGATAGGGGTAGTTGTTGTAGGTGGAGGCCAGTTGGGGATGACAGAATCAGAACGAGGTTCAATGACAATTTCCTGGTCGTCAAACACACCCAATGGACATGGAAGTTCTAGGAATTCCCCAGGTAAAACAACACACTTCTTGTCAGCTCTCAGCAGATGGGTGGTACAACGACGTACATTAGCTGGTGATAAGGAATCTGATGTACAAGGGGTAGCGTACTTCAAAACATGTTTGCCTGCAATAATTATACTATCATTGGGTATATCAAGCACAATTTGGTTATCCTTTAAAAAAGGCATTCCTGCTAACAAATCGCAATCTAAATCTTTAACTACGACGGCTTCTAATTTGAATTTCAAATCACCACGGAACAAAGTTAAGTGGACTTCACCACATGCATTCAATGTTGTTTTACCATCAGCCTGGCTGGCTGAGTGATTTGTTGCTCTGATTTGTGCGTTGAGTTTAACAACAAAGTCATGTCTTATTAGTGACGATGTCGCGCCAGAATCACATGTCACTGAAACAGGGTTATGGTTATAAAATGCAGTAAAACTTGGCGAACGAACAGTTTTAACCCGCCCAACAGAGCTGGTATTCTTGCGGTCAGATTCACACTGGTTGTGAATGTCGTTCGTGGCAAATGAATTGGTATGTTCGTTATCGGTAGTGTCGATAGCACAGCTGTCATCGAAATAATTGCGGAAATCACAGTCTTGGTCGCTGTATTCCTCCTCCATATCAATACGATAAGCTTTGAAATTGGCCATGTCTCGTTTTTCAGCTTTAGACAGGTAGTCGCATTCCTGAATAGAATGTCCAAAGTACGGTCTTCCCTCAGCTTTGCAAACGCGACAGTCTTTTCTGGGTGGCCGAACTTGATGCTTGTTGGATGCGAATCGTGAGCCACGTGAACGGTCCGAGGAAATGTAGCCACGTGAGCGGTCGGAGTTGACGCGAGAACGGAGTTCTTCAAGGAGCCCATCTAATGCGTCGATGACTTGAGGTTGAATGTCTTTGAGGGTCATACGCTGAAGGTCATATGCAAATGTTCGTTGCACTAGCGTGTGCAAATTAGGATGGATTAACTCCATCCACTTTAACACCGCGAGTCGTTCTACTGTGGGAGTCATATGTTCATCAATATTGACCTTCTCACCATTATGTAAGAGTTTCGAATCCTTCTGTAGTAGATTATCCTCGAGGTGTGCGATTATGCGTTGGTATAATCGCTCTGGTCGCTCACCGTCCTCCCATTTGATTTGTGCATATTTCATAAACTGGGATTCCGACTGGCTAAAACCGTAATATTTCCGGATTGCTTGCCAGATAGACTCGAAACATGTGCTGTTTTTTACAATTTCAGCGGACAGGAAGTGGGGCACCCATTGTGCAATTAGTCCTAACATTTGAGTTAAATGTTGGCAGGTTCCGGCATCATTCAGCCCCCTGAAGTTGGCAGAATCAGAACACCGTTTCCATTCAGAGTCAATAAATGGAAGAAAATTTGCGTCCTGAGATATTGTGTATATCAAATTGTTTTTCCATGCAGTATATGATGAGAACGTTTCCTCCTCGGAGAGTTTCCACTGCTTGGGAGCCCTTGACATGATTCAAATAGCAGTGGGCCTATCACTCGATATCACGAAAATTCGAAATTCGGTGAAATGTTATTTACGCCTAAAACATCAAATATCGTTTCTAAACGTAAGCGAAACTCTGTCCGATTGTTCTATGGGTTCTTGGTAACCGCTGCCACCACGTCATACAATCGATAGTAGGTTTAACTGGACGAGATTCTAAAGAACGTTTTAGAGACACGATGTTGGAATTAAGATGATTTAATCAAGCGAAATATAATATAGAGTTATTCTTCTTGCAATGATAGCAAATGCATTTAACATAAAATTAGGAATAGGAACAAAATAATATGGAACGATATGGCGCATCAATAGCCGCAGATCGATCCTGCGATGAGATGTCGCCAAACCCGAGCTGGGGTGTCAAAGATGTGAATGATATGCTTCACATTTTGACCGTTTCTGCTTGAAAATATCCCAATTATCCTTCGGACAGATCGGCACATGGGTGGGTGGGGTGTGCAAGGGTGAAAACGTTTATGTGTGTTTGTGTGTTATGTTCTAATGTCATATTAATAGTATAGGCTATGCTGTGTTATTCGACATTATAGGCCCGGAATTGTACAACGAATGGAAACATTAAATCAGTGTAATTCATGAGTTTGCAGGGACGTGGCTAGATGGTCCCTGTTAGGGGTGTTCACATATAGTTTATAAATGCACCCCCTTCTATAGTAACGTCTATTTGCACCCTCGTGTTAGGTTCGAGTTTTCATTGAGTTTACAACGGATTCTTCCAACTGTTGGATATGACAACTCATAAGTTTAGATTTTATTCATCTGATGATCACACTGTTTAGGAACTGTTACATCGGAAGTCATTCTATAGCCGGTATTGTGATAGTTCTTGGCTGATTTGTACGGTTCCTTGTGGATAAAAATTATCATTTTCGGGACAAAAGCACGCATAATTATATATATCTTAAATACATTAAACTTTCTTGAACGAACAGAGGCTGCATTAGTGCCGTTTTACCGAAACCTGAACTTTAGATCACAATTAACTCGGATATAGCGAGTTAACGTGTAATTATCAACATGTAATCACTGAAACTCAAGCTTTGTAAACGTAGTTTCTTTGTTTTTGGTATCATACCGAATGTGAAACGCATTCTGAAGACGAACAATGAGTATAAATTGTACCTGTGTTATTCTTCTGTAAAATAGCAGAGGAAATATCCCGATGTGTGTCGATAATTTGGAGCATTAGCCTCCTGATCATAACTTATGAGCGTTACGGTTCTTTCTCAAGGTAATCGCGGCTGTGGCGGTTCTTTACATGATATTTATTCGAACGATATCTGCACTTTGGGATCATTTAGTTTTGTGTAACAAACGTTTAAACCCGATAGTGGTTGTAGCGGATGTTACCTACATAATCCAACAAGTGTATTAAGAAATAAGAGTATAGCTATCTATTGTAATAGAAGATTAAGTGGCATGACCTTCATTCCGAGTGGCAGATACAACACATTAAAAGTCATGTTGGGTATAGGATCATATATAATCGTGCATGCCCGCATAATTGACCCAATGAAATTAGACATCTACTGTCATGATATTCTGTTAGCTTAAATGGACATGGCTCATTCGAGCTTCCAAATTTTGTCTAAGTAATTTCTAAAAATGTATAAGATTTGTTGCAAATACAAGAAATGTTGATAAGAATATATAATTTCTAATTATTAGTGCATCTTTAAATAATTTGAGGTCAACAAAACCAATCCCTTGACATGCCCTGCGTCATTCGACTTTTGTCACCAATTTCTCACATATCTTCTGGAATGATAATAAACGCTCTTTATTGATTGCACACCCATGTAAATCATCTGGGGTCGAAGACGCCTATCGCGTGACATTCATCATGTTGGGTGGTTCATCTGTACCAATTTTCCTATAAATACCTTAAGCTTATAAAGAACGCTCGTTATTGCTCAAATTTGACCCTTAAAGTCGTCTGAGGTCAACGGCATCTATACCTCACCATATGGGTAATACCCGTGTTTAAACTGACACCGACCAAATTGCAACCATTTTTGGTCTATAATCAATTAGTTAGTTAAATGCATTGTTAGTGCCAATTTAGGACATCTGATGTCAATGGGACCTATCTAATAATATTTTCCGGGCCAAATTACCCATATATCCAACCTCATTAGTAACTGACCAATGTGGATGTATACTTAATGCATGGTTTATTCAGATGTAATTCTATATCTCTTGTGTCATAGAAAATATCACTACAAAATACGTAAATCGAAATATATCTCAGGATTTTGAATATTAAAACTTTGATATTGAGAAAGCGGTTTTAATTATAAGATATAACCCATAATCAGTCTTCGTCATGCAAACATATTCCCAAATTAACAGTATTTATCACAATAAAACCAGGTCCCCCTAATGTCGGTCTGTAACACTGTCAGATATACCATACCGATAATTTAATTGCATATATCTATTAAAAAAATCATTCCGAGCAAAACCTATCGACAGTTGGTGAATAATAGTGTCACAGAGATCACACATGACAGGAAAAATATATAAATTTTGCATGTTAAATTCACTAAAAAAAACACCCTAAACATTAGGGGGACACACAAAAAGTCGCCCTAATGTAAACGTCGCCCTAATGTGGGTTATTTATTCACAAATGTCTACCTAATGTGGCTATATAAAGTTGCATGTTAAATTCACTAAAACAAACACGCTGAACATTAGTGGGACACACAAAAAGTCGCCCTAATGTAAAAGTCGCCCGAATGTGGGGTATTTATACACAAATGTCTCCCTAACATGTCACTTGGTCTGTATGTCATACTTTTTTGTTGACCTGATATTGATGATCAAATTATTGAAATAAGAGTGCCTTGTATAATTCATGCCACCATCCCATTGCCCCAGTCATCACGTGCAATTTATAGGCACGGATGGCCTTCGCGGTGGGTAATTGCTGTTAAAGATAGTCTATCTCTTTGTAAACACGTGTTATATATGAATCAAAAACAACTGTCTATTGATAAATATCTTCTGGTCTAAAAACGTATGGTTGTTTAGCTAACGAACAATAGTGGTTACTTTTAACAGACCAGAAATTTTATTGCGTAATTAAACATTAATTAGACTCGTTATCGCATATAACTATGTAATAAAACAATGCAAACAATGCATCTGGTTGATTTGACGTTTGCATCATAGCTTTGGGAACACCATAATAATCGCTATCGATATAATGTTATCGCCTGAATGGTCTGGTCTAAAAATAGAATTACGCGTCCAATTTATTCATCTCATTTTATAATAAAATATTCGAACTAAAATCAATATTAATTGATAGAACCGTTTCCGGGCAGGGATTTCCAACTCAAGCGTATTATTTCATACCCAGGGAAGTATTTAAATTTTTTATTTAAAGAGATAATCCATCTTTTAAATGGTCACACCCGTTAAAAACCATCATAAACAGAAAGAATATTAAAAATAAATCTTTTGTTCTTATACCAGATATAAATATCGCGTAAATAATATGTTATATTATAATTAGTAGTCCGTACGCTGTGTTATGTAAACAAATGCCAGGTTCTTTAACATTTTTGGTTTTTGTTTACATAACAAAGCGTACAAACTTGACACTCGCATACTATTTACGCGATATCTATGAAAAAAGTCTGCCTATATTATAATATTCTTTCTGTTTATGGTAATAGTGTCGGTGGGTACTAGTAGTTCATCTGCAACAGAGGGCCAACGGAACCTGGTCAGACCGTTTGTAGTGTTTCGTCATGAACGAAACATACAATTCGCAATCATCTTCCAGTTCCATGACCTTTCCGACGTACCAGTCACCATCGTACTTGGCGGCGATGGATAAACAACTTTTCATTTGTCCATTTGTAAATTCCACAGGAAGGCTGCAACTCCCTATACAGTTGGAGCAATAGCATGATATATATCTGACAAACAGCAGGTTGTTTGTGGCCATTACGGAATGAAGTTTCATTGTGTTTGGAACGCCGGTTTTGGGTGATAAATTACCTAGAAACTTCTGGGCACTTTCATATTCTGTATTTGAGTAAAATACATGCGTGATGGTAGACTGTCCTTCTGTCCATTTAAAAAAATCCATGGCATCTTGTATAACAGTTTTCTGTTGCTTGACGGTATCAGACGCACGTCGTTTCACAGTTCCGCCGATCCCGTCACACGGGCCTGAACAATAAAGAAAAGCAACGTGCATGCCATAAAAGTGTAAAAGCCTGATTCAATTAACGCGATATAAATTTTTAAATTATATTTTGTTTTATGAAAGTAGTCTAAAGACTCGCCTTTTCTACAGCAAGAGTGTGTTTGTAATTCAATGGTGACGTTCGAACAGTAAACTATTCATTCATTTGAGTTTCTCTCGCACAACAGGATCAGAGTATGTGTTTACATAGAAGAAAACTTAACCTATATAATTGCATGCGAATTTTTAGTAGCGGATTCTAACGCATACCGCTGCCCATATCCTCATTTCTACGTGTACATCCCTGTTATATTTCACTTATAATACTATATTATATAACGTTGATGTACAACACGGGTGTACTTGTATATTGTGGAGGCCGGCCAGTGGATTGCGTTAGAACCCCATGTGGAAATTTCCATTTAAATGATCTGAAAACGTTCCTCGCATCTATTCTGCATGATTTTGGTGTCTTTATGTAGCTTGAGTGAAATGGTGAACAACATAATCAAAGCAACTTTAAATGTTCACACTAGCTATCAAATCAATTTGTTTTATAAACATTATGTTGACATTACACTTAACCTAAAATATGTGTGTATACGTGCTAAGTTACAAAATGCAACCGACCTTTCCCGTGCCCAGCTTCAAAGTAGTTCCATGAAGCTGTTATTCCGAAGATTTGAGCATGGTGGCGAACAGCGGTGAATATGTTTGTTCCGATATTGGGAAGTAGGTGAGTCTGTCCAATAGTGTACATGTGTCACGGGAACTTTTTTTTTTTTTTTTTTAAATATTTTTATTGCGACAAAATATATAGTCTTACAAAACATAACGTTGACATTACACATGGTAGATTTGTATCAATAGAAATTCAGGAATATTGTATTGTGTAATATAATTTAACTTGTCATTTTCCCCCTATAATTTTGGACCCGGGTGGGGAAGGGGTGGGGGGGGGGGGGGGCAAAAGAAAAAACGACCAATGTTTTATTCACTATTCTATATATAACGATGTATACTATAAGTTATTGTTCAAGTTTGTATTGTATATTGCTGTTATTTGGAATCAGAAAATTGGATCTCTAATATTAATTATGTTACACCAGCAGCATATATATTTGATTGCTTGCCGAAAACCAATGTCAGGGTGTGTTGGTGCGTTACGCAGGTTTTATGGTTGGCATGTGCAGTCACACATTAAATTAAAATAGTTCTTCTAGATAAGACCATCTTTGTTTAAATTTAGTGTATTGACCTTTATTATAATAAAAAACACGCTCAGAATGGAAATATAAACTAAGTTCTTTTTTAAGTCCGGTGAGGTTTGGCATAGAGTTATTCATCTTTGATCTATAAATGTGATATCTAACAAAGATAAGCAGGAATATTATCCAAGGACTGGTATATTTTCCAGGGCGGCTGCTAAATATTGCAGTTTCACGTGTGAGTTGTAATCTAGTACTCGTATTATGAAATACCCAATTTTCGACCGTATTCCAAAAATATTGTATGTTTGGACATTCCCAGAAAATGTGAATGATCGATTCAGTATTAGATTTACAGAAGGTACATGAGTCGTCGTCAGATATTTTCATTTTTTTCAAAAGTTGTTTTGTACCGATGATATGTGTATTTATTCGGTATTGGAACCACTTAAGTTTGGTATCGGTGACGTAAATAAATGGGCATCTATATACTTCAGTCCAGAACTCGACATTATATGTTCGGTTCAACTTTCGTTCCCATTTACTTATTTGTTTATGGGGTGATTCAATTGGTAACATTGTTTTATACGTGGATTTAGCACTGTTCGGAGCAAGTAAATTTATTAATTGAAATGGTATATGAGGGCGCAAAACCCTGTCGCTTTTACTTAAAAATTTATCTCTTTTCTTGATTGATTTTACAATTCCGTTAAAAGTTAGAAAGTCGATGTTTGTTTTGTGTAGAGCGTTAAATTCTTCCTGTGACAGGTACTTTCCTAAATTGTCTTGAAAATCGAATATGTATATAAGCTTATCAGTCATGAACAGTTTCAATCGTGGCTTCACCAGTTTTACCGTATCCTCGAATCCTACTAAAGGTGTAGTGAGGAGATCACATTGACTCACCGGTGCTAGTTTGTCACAGTACAGAATCCAGGCATTTACTACATCTTTCCAGAAATTGTTATCAAGTGTTTTAGATTGGTTTTTTAAAATTGTAGATGACATTAGATACCAACTATTACAAAATATACTACAAGAGTGTTCGAAAACTGTAACACAGGAAGCCCGTTGTGTGATAGCTCGCTTAACCCATGATATCTTCATAGAATTTATGAAAGTCTTAATATCAATCATTTTACACCCACCAGAAGCATAGTTCTGAGTGAGCAGTTTTCTCACGGGAACTTGCTCATTCAACAGTGGCACATTTTTTCCACAACGTTTTTGTTATTCTTGGGATGTCTACATTAAGAATATGTAATTTTTCTGAATGTTTAACTTGTGTTTGTTTAAAATTCACATTTTTGTTCTTGGAAGCTATGTCAAATGATTGAGGCCCATTATCACCATTGGGTCTAATATTAACCAGGGAATTGAACTAGAATGAGAGTTTTATGGAAGCCAAATATATACGCACATAGAAACATAAAAATAGCAGAATGTTAATTGTTGTTAAAAGATTGTCAGTATTATGATTATGTTTAGGACAATTGGAGCAGATTCTGGCGGCGTGAGATCAAATCATCTGAGTGGCGTTCAATACTCTTTCTTTTTTTTCCTTTTTTTTTCGTTTTAAAAAATATATAATGATACTAAGTTGATTTTAAAAGACCGTTATGATCCGGCAATCGACGGTTCATGAATATTCAAGAGTCGTGCATCAAGTATCTACACTACAGAAGCCAAGGGCGAATGCGACTGTATATGGCATTTAAAAATTATCTGGCTCGTGCATGCAAAAGTTTCACTTTCATCAAGGATCTCTAATATTAAGTTGAGACTCAGTACTACATTCACTACAAAACGAGTTATATTCAATGAGATTAACATAACTATCAACCGTCAACAGTTTTAACGCAGCGTCGCCGTAGCCGAGTGGTTATACCATCGGACTACAAACCTGGCGACATGGGATCGAACCAGCTGAGAGGCATTCAAACGATTTTTGTTATTGTTTTCCATTTTCCTTTGTTTTTTAATATTTAATTATACTGCGTTTATTTTAAAGGATAGCCACTGCTATTAATTTTCAGTACAACATTAGCCATTTGCACTGAAAACATTACTGGTAATCTGGTATGTGAAGCAGACGACATACTCAATCTACTCGGCACAGCACACTGATCTATAACTCTAAATAAATCCATTACTTTAATAAAACATGGGAATTATTAATGCTGTGCACTTACCTGGACAATCTTGCCAACCTTTACAACTGGAGTTAGTTCTCAGCTTTACTTGGATGTTCTCTTTCAAAATACTATAAATCGCGTACATACATGGGTGTGTCTGCTAACTACGCTGCTTTGGTCTATTAAGCCTTACTTGCCAAATGCAATATGGGAAAATACAACAAGCTACACCATATTGAGCGCACATAGGCCTATATATAGACCAACAGCCGCTGAGAGTTCGACCATTATCCATGAAGCTTGTACAAATCCATGCTCAAAACTGCCAGATTACATAGCATTATACGATAGCCTACTGATTTTTAAGAGCGAAGTATGGCCAACAAGAGCAAGCTCTCCCAGCGTCAGAATCCTTTCTCAGGGATAGTGACGCTGTTAAAACACCGATTTTTTACACGATTCTTGTAAATCTGTAAACAACTCTGGCTTAGATTGCTACAGTGGAATTTTAATAGAAATGGTAACGTATTATGTCGGTAACGTATTATGTCGGAATCAAACACTTCTTTCAGTGGCAATTATTAAAAACTTCCAACTGGTCTAAATATGCGATGTGTATAATAAACTATATGTAATGTGCAAGCAACTGAGTATGAGTAAATAAACTACTCCCAACCGTTTTGGAGATGCAGGGTAAAAGCTTGGTTACGTATGTGTCGCAAAATTTCCGTACCATTCTAAAGTGGCATTACTTATGGAATTCCTTCGAACACTAGGCGGCAAACTGAACTGAGAGGTCATTACATAGATAATGTATGGCCTTCGTGTTCACTTTTACTGAGTATTCCATGTTGTAAACACAATTTCAAGAGCCATGTATGAGAGTTATTTCGTCGGTAACGTATTCTGTCGCATATTTTTGCGACAGCACTCTTGACGTCATAGAACTGTGGAAATGATCCAGGGTTTAGTGTCTATGCATGTGTGCTAACGCGCGTGTCTTGTGGTTTAAATCGGCGATATCACGTTCCGCAGCGGATGGTAAAAACGCGGAATCGGCTGGTCGCGACGTTTCACATACAGCTTGCGACAGGGTGTTTTGGGTCCATATAGACGACATGATGTAACGTGGACGCCCGGGAATAGGCGTTATGAGCCAGTGGTGATATTTATTGATTTGATATGATCTTATGTTGTAAAACTTAGGACAGCATGTCAAATATGTCACCCGTTTTCTTTCCGAAAATTAACAGCGATACGAAAATTGCGCATTGGGCCCATTTAGCTGAGAATGTGCCAAAAAGTGTTTCAATTCTTCTGAAACATTTGTGAGGATAGTCATTTTCGGCAATTTGTTTTGAACATTTCTGGACCAATTTTCAAATTAATTGGCCACAACTCGCTCTTTAAGTCAATGGAGGAACAGCTGTTCCGAAATAAGCACAAAACTAGATTTCATCTGACTATATTTATGGAATAATAGATAATAAATACATTTTCTGTGAAATTGTGAATGTATGATTCAGAGCCATATACAACAGCAAACAATGGGGTTTAAATATTAATCAGTAAACGCTCTCTGAATAATTGTTTTCAACTCAAGGCCAAGTTATCCTTATTACTATTTGTTTAAGGAGACGACCCATTCAATAATTAACCCTTTACCCAACAGAAGGGCCCTGTGCCAATGCATTCTCTTATATATGCGAGTCGACCATAGGTCGCCTCGCATATATAAGAGAATGCATTGGCTTAACACATTTTTTTAGGCCAATGCATTCTCTTATATATGCGAGGCGACCTATGGTCGACTCGCATATATAAGAGAATGCATTGGCACAGGGCATAACTGTAACCATCACAATGTGGTCAAGGAGCCGGTTCCAATGATATCCATATTTGTATGGTTTTATTGAGACAGACCCAAGATATTTTAGGCTGTTGAAGCTTTATTTGGCCGGTTTTGGCCGGTTTGTTGGGTAAAGGGTTAAACAAATCTCAATTTCAAACAATCAGTTTGAAGGGCAAAATAACTATCATTTATGACAAATATATGCTATAGTATTATACCAACACGTGTTTACGGATGAATGAGTTTATTGCTAGCCACGAACTGACATGGAATATGCAAACATATAAATATATACAAAATCACCAAAGTATATCGATGCGCAGTGAACATCAGCATAAATACACATGTATCTTATGTTATATACATTAAAGATATATATACTGGTAACTCAACACCGCTACTCACAATTGTGAGCAGATCTTGATCTTGCCTTCACAATATGAGAGATATTTTCGAATTATGAAAAGAAGGTTTTAAATATAAAAAAACAACAATTTTGTTCATGCACATGTAGGTCGATAGACAGTTTGGCAGGAACTATTACAAAAAAAAAATCCATTATCTAGATTATGACCCCAAACTAGGGTATGCGCTCAGTCTACCCTCTGAAATCATGACTGTCTCGGTGGGAGAAGTAATAAAACAATTGCAGGAAGGTATGCCGGGGTGGTATGTATTCCGAGGGGCAAAAAACGCGTTTTTTACAACCTCATGCAATTTTTTTTTACCGTTTGTGCCCTTATTTGACATTTGTAATAGTTTAATACAGATTATAAGAATTTATAACAGCAAAAACACCATATTTATGTTACTGGGACCTCATAAGGGCCTCAGTGGACATTAATATATGGCATGTTGCATATGGGACGGTGGTGTCAACAAATTCCTTCCCGACACCCTTCGGAAAGAAGCTTTGAGAAATTTAAAACTGAAATAAATAAACTTGTCTTGATGTAACTAAAGCCTAGATCATTGTGTGCATGAAAAAAGAGCGATCAACTGTCCCAAACATTAATGTTACTATCAATGGTTAGAAAATATCTGTCATCAGTGCATCAAGCCAATCAGTGAATTATTTGCATGTCTATCAACTCAGATGATCTCTCACAAGACCCAAAGTATACCCAAGTCTGGTATAGTGCTGTGACTGCTTGTCATCTATATCTATTATATATTTTGAAAGATCTGTGTGTTTGTTTGTGTGTGTGTGTGTGTGTGTGTGTGTGTGTTTGAAATCGATGGACTCGAAAACGACTAAGCCAATTTCGATGAAATTTGGTATTTGGATGTGTTTTCGGCCGGAGACGAACATAGGCATATTTATTTGTCCGTGCGAGGTCAACTTTTCACGTGCGGAGGTCAAATCTGTTTTTACGCCGTTTTTGCGCTAATATATTTCAGTTCGGTGCTCACAAATCGATTCGATATAGCGCGAATAATAAATTGCCAGTCATATAATTTGCACGGTTAGAATCTGTGGCGTGTCCTCTTTCCAACGATATATAATATGTATGTATCCGTTTTAGTTATCTGCCTCAATTATTAGGTACAAGTGGTCCGATGCTTTTATCGGGATAAAATCAATGCGTAATTTCTATGACGTCGTCAGAGGTCATAAAGTTAGATTACGTTAACTCTCACCCTGCCGATGCATTTGACTGTGTCGCGTTAACTCATCACCGGCCGAGGTATCGGCAAATGACATTGGGCTATATATCTCGGAAACGGGTGTAGCTATCGACTTGAAATTTGGTATGTGAATGTATCTTGCCCCGGATACGAATTTTATCGGGTCGCCGAGCACGTGCGACACCAGCTTCGCGCATGCGCAGACCAGATCTAGGAAACGGGTGGAGCTATCGACTTGAAATTTGGTTTTTGAATAGCCCGGACGAAGTCGGGTCACCTTCTAGTATATATATAAACGAGTAGGATCTGTCCGGTTTTCTCTCTCAGACCCCTGGACCGAGTTCAACCAAATTTGTTGTGGTGACTCGGGGTACCCTGGTGGATGTTATAATGGTGTTAGTTTTTCAAATTTTGTAATTAAAAAAATAAAATAAAAATTGGTCTTGTTAAATTGAGCAAGGAATTCAATCTAAAAAATTTAAATAAATTAAAACAATATATATAAATCAAAATGTTTCAATGATAAAAATGTGCTTGAAGCGCTCAAAGAGGTCACCGCCAAATAAAGGCTCTGTATAAGATCAAAATGTGCGTGAAGTCCCACAAAGGGGGCCACATGTATATCCGACGCTGAATATAGGCTCCCGAAGTGAGCCTGTTTCAGCTAGTTTAGCATAATAGAAGTAATTTGCTCCAATAGACTAACATAAGTGGTGTGGAACATGTTAGATTATGGGCTGGTTGACAGACTAATCAGGAAATAGTTATACATTATGAAATTGTGTGTATCCTGCACAGTGACCTATAGGTTTACAGATGATCAGCAATTTATAAAACATTTTTTTCTCAATTAAAATAGCTTCTGAAACAGGTTAAACTGTTATTTGAACTAAATGAGATAATTCCCAGTCATATGAGTGATATCAATAGAGTTTTATGCGGTTTTAGACCAAATTTACTGAAATATGGGAGGTGGGTGTAAAACAAAAATCGGGTATAGATTTTTATTTTATTTTGCAGGCTTTGGGGTAGTGGCTCCCCGAAAATGCCAGATGCAAAACAAAAAAACGGCATACCTTCCTGCAAATTTTTTACAACACCCCCCCCCCCCCTGACTGTCTGCGAGAAAATAAATAAAAAACATTTTTCATTGCATATTTTAGTTATTTTTGGCAGCTATTTTCAGGACATCCACAGAGCGGCACGATGTGTATGTACTATGTATGTAAATGTGTTTGTCGATACGGCACGAGTGCTGTCGCGGAAGCATAGAACGAGAGGCGCTTGCGCCTCGAGTTCTATCCTTCCGCGACAGCACTCGTGCCGTATCGACAAACCCAGTCTGAGTAAACTCATACCTAAATATTCATTACAATATTTCAAATATAGAGTCGACGTTCATCCAGACTGCGACAAACCCATTTACACATCGTGTCGTTCTGTGTTTATTACACGCTTCGCGTCCTAGAATCCGTGCATTAAAAATACAGACTTAGAAGTTTTATTTAGGCACATGTGTGATGATGCTTTTATTTCATAGTTCCGGTTTCATGGTTGAGGCGAACGTCATGTACGTCATTTTTACGTCAACGAGATGCGTATATGGAACGTACGTTCCATGCGTATTTGTAAATATTGAATAGCAATAACACTGTACTTCTGGGAACAAGCGTGTAATATTTTTTATCGGGTAATTAGGGTGGATACACACATGCATGTAATCTCTGTAAATATCGTGTATTTGGCGTTTTACATGGATCATACAGACCATATAATATGACCACAGTGAGTAACGCTCTGAACGTGTAGAGTGTCGTTGACTGGACGAAGTCGTCAGGCCGCTTAAAATAATTGTTGGCGCGATAACCCAAATGTTGGACGTTCTGTTTAAATCATTGTCAGTCTTCTTTTGGTTGTATACCAGTGATGGTCCCAGGATTTCCACAATGCAGGGGCTATATTATACCGGAAGCTACCGGACTGACCATTACATATTTCATCGACCGGAGGGGGGGGGGGGGCATGCAGCAACATGAGGCCTACCCCCCTGAAGCCACGAAGCCACTCCTGATTTGTAAATATTGTAGTTGACAGTCATATCTGCCCAGTCTGAGTAAACTCATACCTAAATATTCATTACAACATTGAATATTAGGTCTGACGGATAACATCGCTATCTCATTTCCAAGTCCTCGGGATTCCGTAATCTGATTGATTGCGTAAATTATTTTCCGTCCAATGAAACCGCATGGGTTAATAAACAAGTGTTAGTGGGCGGAGACTCCCATAATGTCACCTCTAAATATAGTAACAGAGTCGGTATTTCTCCGATCGAAAGCGATGCTTGCAAATACAACAGAGACAGAAAAAATGGCTTCGAAATTATATATTAGGTACGATTCGGATTAATTTGAAGGATGTGCTAGACCTGATAGATATGCCTGCGCATGGTATCAACTTGGCCTCCCATAAATATAAATAGAACTCACTCGTGTCCGTGTATTTGATTTACTTTATTGTAACATGGTTTGCAAATCAAATTATTTGTCGTAAAAAAGTCATCTGAAAGTTAAACACCGAGGAAATGACTTAATTTTATGCTTTTAAATAGTTCTAAAGCATCATTTTTGATGACGACCTTATTTTTTGCTCTCGGATGCAGCTTTCCGGTTGATGCAGCGAGTTCATCTCCCGAAACAGAATAGTCGCACACACGACAAATATTATCTTCTGTAAGTTTATGTCGCGACACGGGCCATTGCTATTGCGAAGCACAACATATAACACGTGGGGACACCTGTCAATCATCGATGTATTTTTTAAAATCCGTGACGTCATTTTGGGGAAGCTCTTCGCTGAATAGAAATGGTTTTGGCCACATTAGCTCCAGACTCTAGATTTCAAATATAGAGTCGACGTTCACCCAGACTGATATCTGCCGTGCCTGTTTGCTACGAGTGATTAATCTCATATGCAGCAATTGATGCTATTCATATAATTATGAACATATTACTACAGCTTTAAATTTGAAGGTATACAGAAGGTGGTGTTGCTGCATGTGTGTCTTCATTCGGGAAAAGGGTTGTCCAGCTATGAGTCCACAACTACGTCACCTTTCCTCTCTTGTGTTATATACACACAATTTACAACTATGGAATATTTAAGTAAAACATTATGTTGTACATTCTTGCCCAGATAATCCCGGCCGATACATTCAACTAAATCCCTTAGTTATTCGAAACTTTCGAGAACCAGCCCCCTCCCCAATCATGGATTATAGTCCAAAATGTGATTATTCAAGCCTGTACAGGCTAAAATGGTGACAGTTAGGAACTTGTTCATCCTTTGGCCTGATAAACATATACTGCTCTGTAAATTCTGGGTTAAAATGGGGGGGGGGGGGTGACTTTTTTTTTTCAACGTTGTACCCGCATTAATGTTTTTGGCGCTGTAATGGATATATGCAAAGAAATCCCAATTGAAAGTTATAACATGAGCTCGCCCTCAAATTATCCGAGCAATCTCAACAAACTGGTATTGTCTGTCTTAATGATCCAATGCCTGTATTCAAGGCATGAGAGCACCATATCGGATTGTTAAAATTTGAACTGAGGCCATGCATAGTCGAGGAACAAATATCCTTATCCTGACTCGATTCGGCGTTGTCCGATTAGACTAAATCACTTTATAACATGGAATTCACCATGTATGAGTTAGTTGATTGCCATGTGTATTAATATAGCACTTCCAAAATGTGGAGCAAGAAAGCCGTTCGGGTTCTGCAGGACGAGATCAAATTGGGAGTCAGTGTGTGGGGCATTAAACACTCATGTATCACAATCGTCCTAAAATAGCTTCAAAAGTCTACACATTTATTTTTATTTTGGATGACCCTGTTTCCAAGAAATGACGAGAAACAAATCAAGTATAAAATCGACAGACTCAAATCCACTTTTCGAAATGAACTAAAACTCGTGAAAAACAGCAACATATATCAGACAGGATTTATTCATTTCGGCACCCATGAAAAAAGACATGTTTATGACTGGCCTGAAATCTCTTGATAACAGTTAGTTTGATTTTGGCTTATAACTACTCACCGGTCTCGCCTGTTGAAATGGAACGATCGCGCGCAGGCGATTAATGCTATCAATGATTGGTGTGACCATGTAAAATACATGTATTTTACATACAGACATTACATGCATGCATGTAATCTCTGTAATTATCGTGTACTTGGCGTTTTACATAGATCATACAGACCATGTAATATGTGTCCGTTGACAACCCAATCATTGCGGCTATGTTTGACCACAGTGAGCCAAGCTCTGGGCGTGCAGAGAACCGTTGACTGAACGATGTCGTCAGGCCGCTTAGAATAACTGTTCGCGTGATAACCCAAATGTTGGACTTTCTGTTTAAATCATTGTCAGTCTTCTCTTGATTTTTATACCGATGATGGCCCCAGGAGTTCCCCGACCCAGGGGCTATGATCCACACCATGGGGGCAATATTATCAGGATTTCCTGACGCACGGGCTAAATATGACCCCCGACTTGGGGCTAGATATGATCCCGAAAGCTACCAGACGGGGTGGCTAACTCTGATATATTTAATTAAAACATATATTGTACCTTCTTTCCCAGATTATTCAACTAAGTCACTTAGCGATTTGAAGCTTTCGAAACCCCACGCCAAGCAAGCATCATGGTCGAAAATGTTCTATATCAAGCCTGTATACATCAGATGTGTCGCTTCTGGTGATGTGCATTAATAAAATGTCAGATATCACACAGACTTAACTAATTTCCACACCCGTTAGAGAAGACATGTTTTGGTCTGGCCTTAAATGTCCTGATAGCAGAGAGTTTGACTTCGCTTATGACTACTCACTTGTCTGGCCAGTTAACAATGAACCGCTCGCGCGCAGGTGATTAATGTTGTCAATTATTGGTGTGACCATGTAAAATACATGTATTTTACATACAGAGATTACATGCATGTGTGTATCCACCCTAAAGGACCAAAACAATATAAATATGATTGAACCACGTTTTTCAATAATCTAGCATAAATACTCAATACTGTTCAAACATTATGTCGTTTTATGGCGATTTTTCAACAACAAATAGTGCTGCAATAACTGCCAAAAAAAAAATAAAAAAAATATGCAATGAAAAATGTTTTATTTATTTTTTCTTAAGACAGTCATGATTTCAGATGGTAGACTGAGTGCACACCCTAGTGTGTTCATAGTCTAGATAACGCAGTGCATTTAAAAAACAATATTTTCTGTCTATCGACCTACATGAAAACCTGGTTGTTTTTTTAACACTTTTTTCATAATTCGAACATATTTCTCATTTTGTGAGGGTAAAGAGTTGTTCTTATAGTACTATAGCATACATTGGTTAAAATGGATAATGATGTTTTCATTCAAATTGGTAGTTTGAAATTGAGATGTTTTGAACATTCATGAATGTAATATGAGATCTATTCTAGAACTGATGTCCACAATTCACTATAGATCATGGTTGACAAGAAAGGCTGGCTAAAATGCAATTGTTCCCAGAAGAATAATTTGGCAGTGGAAATACGTTTGTTTCCTTTTTTTCCTGTTATTTTGAGTTAAAATTTCATATTTGAATTGTCATGCTTTTTTAGCACAAATTTTAAGACTTCGCACTGTATATGTGAAATAGTGTCAATAGTTTTGTAAGTAAAAAGCTAAATACCAACAAAAGGTGACAAATTCAAATATTAGCAAGCTATACTGTTAGTGAAAGGAAAATAAATGCTCCCAAGATACGAAATCTGGGTACCTTCTTCAGAGGGCAAAATACACAACAACGCGACAATTGCCAGATGGTAAACATCCAAAGTTTAAAGGGTATACATAGCCCTACCAAAATATCATAACCACCAAAATTCATCTTAGGGAGGGTGTCTATATGTAGCTGAAGATCTAATGGCCGTGCACTAAACACGCCCAGAGAATGCATTGGCCTAACAATTTTTTTTATCATTTTTTTTAAATAAATGTTTCTTACAATTTTTAGGACATAAAATAAAAAAACATCCATTACCCTGCAGGGAGCCCCACACATATATAGAAGCATATATAAGAGTGTCGTCTGCTCTGTATGGGTGAAAATATAAAATTGTTAAAGAATACAAGAAAAATTTATTAAAATTGTAAAAAATTGTTAGGCCAATGCATTCTCTGATATATGCGAGGCGACCTATGGTCGACTCGCATATATAAGAGAATGCATTGGCACAGGGTAAAACAATCCCGACTTACGACTGGATTTGATATGGCGGGTCACATATTGGCAGTTGATCAATCGCCGAGCAGGATTTAATGCAACACATGGGCTATGTCAAAATAATATTCATGCGTTAGAGTAAATTTATTGTACACTTATGTATGCAAATCTTACAATATTAAAAACATGTAGGTATATGGATGGTACATGGGTTATTTAACATATACATGCCGACATATATAGTGGTTGGCTTTATGTTCAGTTACTGCTCAGCTTCAAGAAGATCAATTAAGATGGAGGTCAAGTGACCAATTTTCAATGCAAATCTCCGCAGCAAAAGTTACTATTGAAAACAATACATAGACAGAACACAACGCGCATCTTAATCGAGAATCTTTTATCGAATGAGTTGCGGATGGCGCAAGGATATATTTCGCGAGAGCGTAGCTCGAGCGAAATATAACTTTGCGCCGTCCGCAACGAGTTCGATAAAAGATTCGAGATTATGATGCAAGTTGTGTTCTGTATTTATTCTACGCCGTTCAGTCAGATAAGTTCAATCCATGACTGTCACCTCCATTGTTACTATATCTACCTTTATTGTGATTTAAGTCTGACAAATAACCAGTAATTATGGGGGGATCACCGGAAGCGGATGATCGACGCAATGTACGTCATCTTTCTTGGCGACAACGTCAACAATAATAGTTCCGGCTTGTATTCCACTAGAGCTATACACTACTATGTATTCAATGGCTGGGATTCCGTTGAATACATGTGCCTCACGTCAATTGGTGTGGAATAAATAGACAGAACACAACGCGCATCTTAATCGAGACTCTTTTATCGAATGAGTTGCGGATGGCGCAAGGATATATTTCGCGAGAGCGTAGCTCGAGCGAAATATATCTTTGCGCCGTCCGCAACGAGTTCGATAAAATATTCGAGATTATGATGCAAGTTGTGTTCTGTATTTATTCTACACCGTTCAGTCAGATAAGTTCAATCCATGAAAGTCACCTTCATTGTTACTATAGCCACCTTTATTGTGATTTAAGTCTGACAAATACCCAGTAATTATTGGGGGATAACCGGAAATGGATGGTCGACGTAATGTACGTCACCTTTCTTGGCGACAACGTCAACAAGAATAGTTCCGGCTTGTATTCCACTAGAGGTATACACTAATATGTATTCAATGGCTGGGATTCCGTTGAATACACGTGACTCACGCCAATGGGTGTGGAATAAATATTTATCTTCCGGGTCGGCTTGCAATTTTTTCCATTGTAACGTTGGCGTATTTATTTTTAATTTTTTGTATTGAATTTTCAAAAGTAGGTCAAGTGTTGTAATTCCAGAAACAAAATTCTCAAAATAAATTTATAAAAAAAAATGACAGTAAAACTGTTTACTAAGCCCAGCTGCCAGTTAAATGCTATGTCTGTTAATGCTATGGATGATTTAGTTCCAGGACAACTGCTTCATATATATCTGTTGCTGCAGAGATTTCCACGAAAAACACCATCAAAATGGATCACTTGACCTGATGACCTCCCCCATTAAGACGATGTGACAAAAATCGAAAAGTTCCAGACGAAAGATTAATTTTGAGAAGTGAAGAGTTGCGACAACTTACAGGTATGTATACATGTACATGTCACTTTAGGCTTCGTATACATTCTGTATCCGGAGATCTCTATGGATCGCACCTCGGGAGATTTGGGGACATTTAACCAGTTCTATGCTACATGGATTATCCCATTCAGGTACCACATTATACATCGGAACGGTCTATTATTCATTTGGATGGGTGTTCAGATAATAAAAGCAGATGACAGACAGAATGATTCGTATTCATTGGAGGAAAATATTGAGATAATAATAAGTTGTTGAAATTATTATCTGAACGGACGTAAGTCGATTTTGATTATTCCTCAGGAGAGACAGACATTATTTATTTTAAAGGTACTCAATCCGATCAGAGTGTCCCCATATCATCAAGATACAACAACAACATTTCTTCAAACTACGCTTTAGTTATCAGAATCGATTAATTGCAACAAATTAATTCTAACCACTGTCAACTATGGTATCAAATTTCCCAAAACGTGTTATTTATCAACATATTGTTCAACGATATATGGCCGTATTATCACCAAAGTATTCACGAAATTTGGCCGTATTACCACTTATTTTTAGAGTTATCCATCTTCATCCGCAATTTTGACCGAGACCATTCGTTTGACAGCGTGTTTCTGGGCCACAAACAATTGAAATAACAAACTTCAAAAATCGATATCTGATCACTCTGAGCTTTGATGGGTAGGTTCCTAGACTCGAATCAAATATTTTGATCCCCGAAACCAAATAAATAGTAATTGGGTACCTTTAACGTTATACTGTTTTTTTTAATAAAGTGTAACTAATGTCTGAACAGAGGCAGAACACACAAGTTGATAATCCAAATTATATATAGAGAATACCCACAGTAATGCCCAAATTAATTGACCACTTAACCACAGCAGAATTATGGGTAATTTTTCAGGATTTAGTCGGAAATATGGCTTGTTGCCATTCATCGGAAAGCTCTCGACGAGTCATAGGTTTTGGAAAGACGAACGCGTAATGTTTTGGGCGCATTTGGACTCGCGCAGGATTGACTTAATAAATCATCGGGTTTCAATATAAAGAGAAATTGTTCCTGTTAACTTTTGCCAAGGGTGCTATTATATTTTGGGCTGGTTTTGTCACGATACACTTTTCGATTTAAATACATTTACAAAAGTGGCTTTTTCGCTAAATGTATATAAATATAAGGATTAACTGTCATGTGGACTGTTTTTATGGCGATGTAACCGTGAGGTAGGTGGTCATAACTTGTATGTAACACCCTTCGGGTTTTACACAAGTTATGACCACTTACCCCATAGTTACATATCCATAAAAAACAGTCCACATGACAGTTAATCGTTATATCAGCGCTATTAATTCATATTAATTAGTGGGAAATGTTTAGATAGTAAGTGCAACAACGACCTGTT
Organism: Siphonodentalium dalli; assembly: GCA_032622095.1. Classification (NCBI taxonomy): domain Eukaryota; kingdom Metazoa; phylum Mollusca; class Scaphopoda; order Gadilida; family Siphonodentaliidae; genus Siphonodentalium; species Siphonodentalium dalli. Next base: position 64,554,906 of record CP136069.1, read on the forward strand.
GAACTTATTATCTGAATATTGTCCAAGGAAACTACTCGTCAATGCGTATTTAATATAGTAAGGGTTGGTAATGTGATCGGATGAAACTGCTTGAATTAGAATAACGTCCAACATACACTCACAAATGTCGACCAATTGAATTGGTGAAACCATCATCGCTCATTATCTCCTAATGCGAAATGCTGGGATTCCAAGAAGGTGGTATGATCCTTCACTGTAGCCACTGTTCTTGGAGAACTCGTTCTTTCGCCGTGTATCTACATTCTACGACTCGGCCATTTCCGCTTCGCTGAGGAAATATAACCTCTTCCATAAATATAAACCATATTCGCGCAAAGCTACAATATACGGCCCTGGTAATAAGGTGATGACATTGACTCGTTGACGCATAGATGTGAATGGAGCAGAATGTATCCACTGTATGCGAGTACCGGACTTTAACAGAAGAGTCTCTCAGCCAACATATGTATTTACCGGTAGTATGCACATGGTCACGTGATTAAAATAAACCGACAGATATAGTTTCTATTAATGGAAGAGGTTATTTCCTCAGCGAAGCGGAAATGGTCGAGTCGTTGTGCATGCGTCTGGATAAACATCAGGATGTTGTACATTTTCGTCGGACAGATGGTGTGGTTGAGGCTGGTAGCAGGTACTAAACATATCGGCTTATTAAGGTGATGCTAACTTCAATCATAGCCTCCATGATTGGTCGTTGTAGTCTTGTTGTATTATTACTCGCCGGTCGGCTGTTTGTTTCGCCAATCTGGAACCTATAATATGTAAATATACATTAGTAAAGTATATATTACGTCAAAACAGTGGATATTTGTCCTAGCATAGGGCCAATTTCTTTTGATTATGAACGCTCAATAAACATTTGGGCGACCATTTAGTCATCTAGCCGGGACTTGTCACAATGTGACAGAATATTCTGCTGTTCATACACATATTTGTTGCATATATGCAGCGGATAACATAATGATATGGATGCTGAACCTTATTAGATAAGTTTAAATATGAGTATTTATGATTTTATGAGATTTCTGGTGCTTTTCATTAAGCTTATACCTGTGTGACATTTCATCCGGATGGTTATTTAAAACATTTCGCACCCCGTGTCTGCATTGTCTTGCTATTTTCACCGTTTTTCATTATACTTTGGGGTGGGTCCACAATTGCCCTTGGGAAAAAAAAAACTTAAGTTAGAGGGGTAGGTGTCAGAGATTTGAACGGAAAACAAACTTGCGTTCCCGGGTTGGTGGGTTCCAAAAATTAAAAACCAGAAATTTCAACCTTGTATCCTGAAGTGTTTTCCTGCCTAGACTAATCTGTTAATTTTCACACATTTGCCCTCATATACGCAAAGCGTCCATTTGACCTAATCCGAAGTTCGTGTAGTTGACTTTATCCCTCAAGATACATCTAATTTAACATTCTTCAGTGATCATAGTCCTGGCATGAAACATTATTTTTATAGGGAAAAAGTAAATTACATGCACATTGAATAGGTAGACCAAGATCTTCTCGGTCCACACCATATTGGGACTTGGGATATGGGTTGGGTTTATGCTGTTTTGGACCGAGTCACGTCCCGTTACTCTTCTATAACATACTTTCATTTAAACGATATACTACATTTACTTCTACCCATGTAGCCAGGGCATTCAGACGAACTCCTGAATGTGATTAATCACCGGCCGTGTCCTCGATTAATCTGTCTTCAAAATAAGTGTCATTTACCGTGATAGAAAAAGGTAGAGTGATGATACGATCGTTTAACCCTTTACCCAAACAGAACGGCCCTGTGCCAATGCATTCTCTTATATCATAGGTCATAAGGGAGGTGGCCTGTTTGATTTACCGAATTATTCAGTGTTACAAAGAGTAAAATCAAAGATTGGCGGTTGGGTGCCCGTGGCGGGCATGTGTTCAACGAGCTTGAAACAATCTGATGCTTCCATCTTGAGGTCACCCAAAAGATCCATATGAAGTTTGGTGATGATCGGATGATGGATGTGGTCTGTATGGTGTGCGAAATGAATTAGTCTCGCAAAAGTAAAATCCGAGATGGATGCCCGTGGCCATGTTTTTCATCGAAAATTGTTCAAAGCTGATAGCTCCCACAAGATCCATAGGACGTTTGGTGATGATCGGATGAGATATGTGATATGTAGGGTGTGCTAAAGGAAATTGTTGACGGACGCATGGACGCACAGACGACCAACCGATGGCAATAGCTCAAACTTTTTCGTCAAGGTCAACAAAAACCGACTGAGATAATTTCCATTGTTTAATTTCCCAAATTGCCAATAAATGGAACTTCTCAACTTCAATTCGTTGTCAAAGTTATGGGATGGGACAACCCAAACGCACCTTTGTCCCTGACAATAAGGTATATCAATATGGGACAAAAATATTTATGACAGGAGGTTGTGTGTCACACCCCCCCCCCCTCAATTTTTGTCAAATTTTGAACAATTGGAATTTTCAATAAATTAAGTTGAACATTTTTGGTAAAAACTGCTTGAGATACATTCGATAGAGTGAATAATATCTGGCTGGTTTTGAGAAGCAATGATCAATTGATTGAGACGATGCGTAAGATAATTATATCACATAAAACCCCTATCATCAAATAGCCATTGTATATTTCCTTATCTCGCACTAGTTACATATCACCTGGCATCGCGCCAACAAAATGAACGCGCGTCTTTACATTGATTCAGGCGGATTAATACTATTTTTGAAAAACCGCGCATCACACCAACACCAGACAATGTAAAAATGATTGCTTTGTTCATCAAATTTAAATTCTTGTCCAGCTTCGTAGCAGTAACAAAAATAGACTCAAATATAGAGGAAAATGGGGGGGGGTATGTTTTCCGTCGCCAGCCTCAGAGCGTGCAATAATGTCGTATACGGCTGTGAAGCGTCTCAGCCAACGCTGTAAATGCATTTTGTATCTCTTTTAAGGATTTGGATTTAGTAAAAAGGCATAAAGCTCTAGTTTTTTTCATTTGATATACAAGATCTTCAACTCGTTATGATAGGATATAAGGTTTTATGAAACTCGTTTGATAAATTTGATTCACAACTCGTCTACGACTCGTTGTGAATAAAATTTATCAAACTCATCTCATAAAATATTATATCCCAACATAACGATTTGGAGAACCTATATATACTGTTCCCAGTTGTGTCCGTGAGTGGAAAAGAACATTCGCGCGTGCATAGCATCTCCGCTTAACTTCGGCTGTCTCACATAAGTAGGCGCTCTGGTTCTCCCAACTCATGAATATCCTGAGACCAGTAGGTAAATATCACATACGAAGCATGGAGGCTGGAGCCGCCACATACAAAAATAAATTCCACTCCTATATCGGCGTATATATACGTAGTTACGCCGATCATCCGCGCATATACGCCGATCATCGGCGTATTTACGCCGACTATCGTCGATGGTACGCCGGCCATCGGCCTTTATACGCCATCATCGGCGTAGTTATGCCGACTATCGGCGTATATACGCCGATCATCGCTGTAACAACGCTGATGGCGATGGTCACATACAGGGTTAACAAGCAAACCAATGTCATAAATGGTAACCCGCTCAAGATCATATATTATATACCCATGATTATAATTATAGAATATAAAATATATTGGTTTCACGAATGACCAACTCATATAATTCCGTTAAACCAACTAATCCTTCAAATTATTACAACATCTATATACGGCTTATCACCGAAGGTTTCTCATGCATCTCTCCAGAATTCTCAACTACACCGTTTACCGGACTCGGCCTCCGGGTAGCAGTTCGACTTTTAATCCGTCCCAAAAATTCCCATTTCTATAAATAAAACTCCCATGGCCCATGTATACAAAAAGAATCATGGATGACAAAAGGTCTCTTTAACTCTTCTTTAGTTAAGAACAAATTGTACAAAACAAAAATAAAAAATCCGTCTATTCTCAACGTTGATAAGTATAAAACCTATCTATTGTCGAATATACAAGCATTTAATCAGAAAGAGTAAACAACTGTATTACAACAATGTTCTACAGGAAAATAAATTCGACAGGCGACGTACATGGGTCATCTTGAAAAACGCTCTAAAACTGTCAAATAACACTCCAAAAATGCCATCTAATGTATCACATGAAAACACTGTAATTTCGGAATCAGGTAAAATAGCACAAGCGTTTAAAGAATATTTCGTGAAAATTGTTTAAAAAAAAACTGGTGACAACGTCCCCTATAACCCAGATAAACATTTTTCAGACTACTTAACACATTCCAATACTGGTAATTTCTTCTTGTTTCCCACTGACGCCAATGAAATCCTGAAAATCTCTGATAACGTCATCGGGAAGGGAACCACTGACATCGACCATCTCACATCAAAACTAATGAAACAGACCATCACCGAAACTTCAAGAGCACTGTCGCACATATTCAATTTATCATTCAAACTGGGAATCTTCCCCGATAGGCTGAAAATATCCAAAGTAATTCCACTCCATAAAATCGAGTATCCTAGTAAAATAACAAATTATAGACCCATTAGGGTGGATACACACATGCATGTAATCTCTGTAAATATCGTGTATTTGGAGTTTTACATGGATCATACACACCGTGTAATATGTGTCCGCTGACAACCCAATCATTGCGACTGTGTTTGACCACAGTGAGTTCAACTCTGAACCGCTGAAGAGCCGTTGACTGGGACGAAGTCGTCAGGCCGCTTAAAATAATTATTCGCGCGATAACTGAAATGGTTGACGTTCTGTTTAAATCATTGTCAGTATTCTATTGATGTTAATACCAGTGATGGCCTCTTCCACAACGCAGGGGGCTATGACCCCCAACATACACGGGGAGCTATATTAACCCAGAAGCTACCGAATTCACCATTGCATATTTCCTCGACGGGGGGGGGGGGGGGGGGGGGGGGGTGTGCACGCAGCACACTGAGTCCTGACACCCTGCTTTATACATATCGAAGTCATGTCTGTCGTGTCTGTTTTCTACGAGTGATTAATCTAATATGCAGCAATTTATGCTATTCATATAATTATGAACATATTATACAGCTTTAAATTTGAATGCATGGTGTTGCTGTTTGTCTTCATTCGGCGAAAGGGTTGCCTAGCTACGAGTTCCCAACTACGTCACCTTTCATCTCTTGTGTTATACAGTTATACATGTATACGCAAAATTTACAACTATGGAATATTTATGTAAAACATTATATTGTAATTCTTGCCCAGATAATCCCGGCTGATACATTCAATTAACTCCCTTAGTTATTGGAAGCTTTCGAGAACCAGCCCCTCCCCCAATCATGGATTATGGTAGAAAATGTTATAATTCAAGCTTGTGACAGGTAGGAGCTTGTTCAACATTTGGCTTGAGAAACATATATATAAATGGGGGGGGGGGTGTCACTTTTTTAATTTCAACGCTGTACCTGCATTATTTGTTGGCGCTAATGAATATTTGCAATCCCAATTGAATTAATGTTATCACATGAGCTCGCTCTCAAAATTATCGGAGAAATATGAACAAGCCGGTATCATCCTATAAAAGAATTCTGCATATTTTATTTCTGTTTTGGATGACCCTGTTTCCAAGAAATGACAGACACAAATCAAGTATAAAATCGACCGGCTCTAATCCACTTTTCGAAATGAATTATAACTCGTGAAAAACAGCAACATATATCAGACAAGAATTACTCATTTCGGCATCCATGAAAGAAGACATGTTTATGACTGGCCTGAAATTTCTTGATGGCAGTTTGTTTGATAATGGCTTATAACTACTCACTGGTGAAATTGATCTCTCGCGCGCAGGTGATTAATTTTGTCAATTATTGGTGTGGCCATGTAAAATACATGTATTTTACATACAGACATTACATGCATGTGTGTATCCACCCTTAGCATTTTACCCGTATTTTCGAAATTATTAGAGAAACTTATGCAGAGTAGGCTATTTCATTCCTTCAAAAACACATTATTCTACATGAACACCAATATGGATTTCGCAACAACCACTCTACGATACACCCCTTAAAGGCATGTGCGGCCTTAATTGTTGAAAATATTAATATTTGTTCCAAACACCGTAAACAGAAAAACATTAAAACGCATACAGTTCCGTTCATATATACCATGACCATCGCGTACACAGCATGTTATCATAAAGACCTACTAGATTTTACCTAAGCAAGCAGAAGCAAGAGCCTGATTGTGTTACATAAGACAGCACAGTGCTACTGGCTAATCACACACAAATGGCATAAACGCTCTTTATTAGTTCCATATCAGGTATTCACCAACAAAGAACGCTCTTTATGTTTACCATCATAATATAAACAAACACCAGAAAAGTAACTTTTTATGCTTTTGTTTACATAACAATGGTAAAAAATATGACAATAACATACTGTTTATGTGATATTTCTTATTTGTATACGGACAAAGTCTATCTACATTTTGATGTTCTTTCTGTTTGTGGCGGTTTTGAACGGGTGGAGATATTTTCACAGGACACCCATCGCCAAGGCCAACCGTGTCTTTAATGCATCTTCTAGATCATGTAGCGGAAAACAACGATAAACCAACCGAGGACTCTACATTAGCTATTTTCATAGACTTGTCGAAGGCGTTTGATACAATCAGTCATGAAATTTTATTGAGAAAGCTAGAACATTACGGAATTCGAGGAGTTTCTAAAGACTGGTTTAGAAGTTATCTAACGGGTAGACAACAATATTTTGACTACCAAGGCCATACTTCGGCTTTAAAAATGATAACATGTGCTCCAGGCGTCAGTTCTCGGTCCGACTATTTTTCTCCTTATGTAAACGATATGCACCAATGTACAAACATTAATTTAATTCACGTTAATCCACCCTGAAGGCAATGAAGAAAAGTGGAGAAACTTTACACTTAAAATTAATGGCATAGAATTAGCTAGGGTTGGGAGTCAAATGCAAGTACAGTCAATCAAATTCCTAGGTATTATCATGGATGAAAACTTAACGTTTAAAAACCACATAACGATGATACAAAGGAAGCCGAACCACACCGTTTACTGCTTGAACAAAGTTAAAAACATTTTACCAAAGGAAACACGAAAAAATCTATACCACTCCTTAGTCCATAGCCATCTTCTTTACGGTCTCCCAGCATGGGGGCATTCACGTCATGCTAGTGTGCTGTCAACCTTACAAAAAGGGCAATTCGTAATCTATGCAAATCTAAATATGAAAGCCACACAGAACCCCTTTTCAAACAAGAGAATATTCTAATATTTAAAGATCTCTACACCATGCACACAGCGCTCTTTATGTACAACTGGACTAAAAGAAATTTCCCAAAATTTACTCCCTCGGTGTAAATACAAGACAGGCGAATAAAATAAGAAGCAAAACACCGAAAACATGTTTCTCAGAAAATCTACCAACAGAATTTTCCCAATGTGTGGAATTCGGTTAACTCCAAAATAAAAAATTGTAAGTTTAATTATGTATTCAAAAAATTATTATCTACTGAACAAATAGGTAAATATTCGGCTACATGTAAAATCAAATCATGCTACATTTCCGATAGATAATCGCCATCTCACTTGCCTCAAGCAACCTACAACTTAGAGTTATCACATGAACACCGATCCGCCCTTCCAGACAGCCCTGTGTCATACACGGCGGCGTCCGTGAATTTTCAAATTGAACTGTTATATATGGTAAGGCAAATTATGTACGACTTTATCTTGTCATAAAAATATACCCGATTAGCCTGGTTTCCGCCGTCCACTCTGTTTAATTAAAAAAACTACATTATATAGGGTCGTCGCGACCTCACAATATTATTCCGATTTAGTTTTTCTAACTGGTCCATCAAACCAAAAATTATATAAGATATCTACTCTCAAGTTCATAATTTATACCATTTTCAATTAAACTATAGATATAGTATATTTAACATTAACACCAACCAGCAAACCTGAAACTACATACGCCATCATATGTTCTTATTGTATTATTTATTCAGAGGGCAGCAGGAAGACGGCCAGTAGGTCATGCTGCTCCTGTACAATACTATTAGGGGTAAACATGATTTTTTTATTTTGGATTTGGCAGCCGAGACTTGCCCTACCTTTAACATTAAGGGCTTTATGAAAATACCATAGAATCAGTTATGTGGTTTATCTTTCAATATTCTTTTAAAACCACATCTCAGACAGTTATTTAGAAGTTTTGAGGCACAAACATAGTGAATAAAAGACAAGGGCACCAAGTTTTCTAGCTTTACCTCACACCTGCCCTACTTCAAAATATGCATTTCTGATAATTAATTTCTGAGAATCGTCTTCACCTTGGTCAATTGTGACCAAACCTATTTCAATATGATGAGATACACTGAATAATATCAAACCATGGGGTTGGAGTCTGATACATTCAGGGGGCTGAAACATGAATTTCATAGATTTGGGAGCCGACACATGCTTTTACATTAGGGCTATCGCGCATATATGCGAAACATATAAATCATTTATGAACTCTGTCATTTGATATGCGTTTAAAACCACATTTCAGACAGTAATGTTCTTTAAACGTTTTGAGCCATATACAGAGTGACTATAAATGGAAAGGAGACCAAGTTTTCCCTGCCTTAACATAGTATTACACCTGCCCTGCACCTCAAAATATGCATTTTCTGATTATGCACATGTATATTTTGAGGTCGAGCATTATATGGTAAGATTAACTAGATAAATGATTCTATGTTATTCCCATATAGCCCTTGATGTAAAAGGTAGGGCAGGTATCGGCTACCAAATCTATAAACAAAATCAGGTTTATACCAATTCCAAACAAATGGAGTCTACTTTCATGCCCACGTGTGTACAAAACACTGGAATGCAACCAAAATTGAGACTCGAGATCTCCCCCACCAATGTTATGTGAAAAAAACACACAAACCACCAAAGTACAACTCTGTCGAAAAGCGGACTGAAAATATATTTCACTGTAGATTACGATGTGAATGTAGCAACTTACTGAATCAAGGGAGCTATATGTGTAAATATTAACAGAAATGGAAAATATGTCACTAGAATAGGAATTAAAATTTGTAAAATATTATTTTTATGAATCAGGACATTTGGAAGACTATTATATTTCTAGAATTTCTTAGATTATATATATATGGGTTAGGACAGGTCTAGAGACTATTTTTTAGAAAATTACAGCTAAGAATTTCGTAGAAATTTCGAGAGATGTAATCATGTTGCTAATGGAAGGGGAATCAGGAAGTGATGGACCGTCTTTAGAAACTGCACACTGAAGCCATCTATCTTAGCACTAATAATGGTATGAACTTTGGCACATTATTCCTTTGTCAGGCCCAGGCCCGAGTGAGAGGCGAAATATCACTGCCAGTGTTACGCTGTCAGTGGCACTGAATTTGTATATCGCCAACTTCACCGAGTGTGATCTCATGCGATGGCATTAGTAGGTCAGTAAGAATGTTAGTAATTAAAATAATCATTATCTTTACGAGATTAAATTATTTTCTTAAATCCAAGTTTAACAAAATATATGGGAACGAATTTGATAGTAAAATGAATTACTACGATGCAAAACGTAAGTGGAAATATAGGTCAACCGGTAATTCAAAAATGGGAATGTCAACTTCCTGAAAGAAACGGACGTATCGAGACGAATCCACGGGACAATGTGGGCGGATCAGTAAACGGTAACTTCGCTCATTAGAGACCGTTCGCAAAGCTCACGTTTACGATTACGGATACGGATAGGGTACTACGTCACCAACATTTGTGTACTTTCTAATCGTTGTCGTATTTTACTATCCGTGATAACGGTTACGATTTCATGGTTTTTAATAATCTCAAATAACACCTGAAATTTATTTTATGCAATATATTACTTTACTCCGTTCGATACTGTATTATGTATATCATGTAAACCATCCAGTTGTATTGAGCTACGCCATCGGTGTGCTGTTTAGATTGGCAATCACTGTACTCGTCGTCGTGAATCACGAGCTTCCCGCGAAATAAGATCACTATTCACAGGGGATAGTAGTCATCGACATCACCAGAGCTCAGCAGTCTCTGTTAGTGTTGTTCTTTGCATTTATTTTAAATTTAAAAAACACAACTCGCACAAATTCGGCATTTAAAGGTACTCAATCCGATTAGATGTCCCCATATCATCAGATTCCAACAACAACAATTTTTTTTGAAATACCGCTTCTGTTATCAGAATCGAGTAATTGCCCAAAATTAATGTTATATAACCAGAGTCAACTATAATATAAAATTGTTAATTATCAATATTTTGTTCAACGAAATTTTGCCGGTTTGTCAAATATCTGACACAAAAAGGCACATCGCTTCTACCGTGTCGAATTTGTTTCGATTTTACCAAATCAGAATTGATGCCAATCAGCGAGCACATCAACCTTATGTCGGATTTCCTAAACCCAAAGAGGTGATAGGCCTGTGAAGCCGAAATCGCATTGAAATCAAACTGCGGACTGGAAGGGTCTTGAAGTGGTTGATGTGAAGTCCAAATTAAGGAACCCCCTTTCCCCATCTGGATTACGTCTATCAGATCATCCATGATAATAACGAACTGAATTTCCACCGCATATGACCTGAAATTTATTACCTGTATTGCCACAATATATCCCGGGTCGTATACCGGGTCGTAGGTTGTGACTGGTCGAATTATTTACAATAAGCAGGTCATGATTATCGCATTGTTGCAAATGAGACGATAAGTGAAGTATTAAGGGACTGTATACCAAACACACGCTTTTGGGTTCTAAAAGTGGTACGAAATAATGATGGTACGTGTTCGTCAAAACTCTTATGCGTAGTCGTTTTGCGAAAGGACTTTCTGGCCCTTACGACTACGAATAGCTATCCGTATTCGTAATCGTAAACCAGAGGATGCGAAAGGTCCCTATTAGAGACCTTTCGCAAAACTCACGTTTACGATTACGGATACGGATAGGGTACTACGTCACCAACATTTGTGTACTTTCTAATCGTTGTCGTATTTTACTATCCGTGATAACGGTTACGATTTCATGTTTTTTAATAATCTCAAATAACACCTGAAATTTATTTTATGCAATATATTACTTTACTCCGTTCGACACTGTATTATGTATATTATGTAAACCATCCAGTTGTATTGAGCTACGATGTCGGTGTGCTGTTTAGATTGGCAATCACTGTACTCGTCGTCGTGAATCACGAGCTTCCCGCGAAATAAGATCGCTATTCACAAGGGATAGTCATCGACATCACCAGAGCTCAGCAGTCTCTGTTAGGGTTGTTCTTTGCATTTATTTTAAATTTAAAAAACACAACTCGCACAAATTCGGCATTTAAAGGTACTCAATCCGATTAGATGTCCCCATATCATCAGATTCCAACAACAACAATTTTTTTTTGAAATACCGCTTCTGTTATCAGAATCGAGTAATTGCCCAAAATTAATGTTATATAACCAGAGTCAACTATAGTATAAAATTGTTAATTATCAATATTTTGTTCAACGAAATTTTGCCGGTTTGTCAAATATCTGACACAAAAAAGCACATCGCTTCTACCGTGTCGAATTTGTTTCGATTTTACCAAATCAGAATTGATGCCAATCAGCGAGCACATCAACCTTGTGTCGGATTTCCTAAACCCAAAGAGGTGATAGGCCTGTGAAGCCGAAATCGCATTGAAATCAAACTGCGGACTGGAAGGGTCTTGAAGTGGTGAAGTTGTGGTTGATGTGAGGTCCAAAGTAAGGAACCCCTTTTCCCCATCTGGATTACGTCTATCAGATCATCCATGATAACAACGAACTGAATTTCCACCGCATATATGACCTGAATTTATACCTGTATTGCCACAATATATCCCGGGTCGTATACCGGGTCGTAGGTTGTGACTGGTCGAATTATTGACAATATACAGGTCATGATTGTCGCATTGTTGCAAATGAGACGATAAGTGAAGTATTAAGGGACTGTATACCAAACACACGCTTTGGGTTCTAAAAGTGGTACGAAATAATGATGGTACGTGTTCGTCAAAACTCTTATGCGTAGTCGTTTTGCGAAAGGACTTTCTGGCCCTTACGACTACGAATAGCTATCCGTATTCGTAATCGTAAACGTGAGGATGCGAAAGGTCCATTGCTGTTTGAATGGTAGTATGGTATGCACGGGTTCAACAAGTCACATGTCAAATAATACTATTATTAATGCATGCTGTAAATAAATAAACTTTATATTTTGTTACTTATGCACAATGAATTATCAAACGGTAGCCCACAGCCCGGTGTGTGCGTGACCTAAGTTTGTATGTGACTTATTTATAGTAAGTGAGGTTGAGATTAAACATATTATAGAATTTAAAACAATCATTTCCGACCTTTCTTCGGTGTGGAACAAACACTTTCGATGTTGGTATATTTCTGACATGGTGAAATAAAGAGCTTTTTCATTTTTATTTATGTATAATTTTATTCAAAGTATACATAAAGCATGTAGATCGGTATGTCGCGTACTTACTGACATATTTAGTCCTCCTTCATAATTACGTATTGATAAATTTGGACGATCAAACGAGGCATGGCCATTAAATCTTAATCCCGATCAACGGCATGCTGACTGTGTCCAAAGGTAACATGGACGACTCGCATAAAGCACATGCATGCCACTTTAGGCGTAGGACAGAACGAAACTAATTTGGAATACTCACATCGCTTTATTCTATAGTAACACACTAGTACAATCACGATGACTTTCAGGATTATAACAAGTATGATTGCAATCCACCATGCCCTGCAAAACCAAAGATATAATTTGTACACATTTTGAGTTACATGTATATATGAGGTATTGTGAGATAATCTTCGTTCACATGGACGCAGCAAGAAGGTCTTCGCTTGGGTGTCGCACTTCCAATTTTGGCAAAATATCTGACTGAATTTATTTTCATTTCATCTAGGGCTGCAGCCATACATTTGGTCACGACACGATACGAACCACGATACATGATCAACGATACGATACGAATCACGTTACACGATCAACGATACGACACATATCACGATACACTACATTAGTGTTTCCATATTAATACCGCCTGAATTATCAGAAACAACAAGTTTATAACTGGAGATAGAGTTCATTTAAAACTAATATGGAGTTTAATTGGCTAGATGATTCAAATATACATAGTATAGCGGGGGGGGGGGGGGGGGGGTCAGAACAAAATTACGGATACAAGGTGGAAATTTTGTGTTTTTCAGTTTTGGGGACCCACCACCCCGGGAGCGTAAGTTTTTTTCACCCAGGTCTGTGATACCCACGCGGGACCGTAATTTTTTCCACCCAGATCTGGGACACCCACCCCCAAAATTGATGAAAATCTTGTAAATTCTACTAAATAATGTGTTGTTGGCAGGGTAAGGGTCTCTCATTGTGTCTGCACCGGAACCGAGAGAACGCTGATCAAGTACACCCACAAATAAACAAACAAAGCACATGGCTGAAAAATATGCCAACAAAACCAGTGACAAAACCTTTTAAAAACCCAAATATTTATGGTTATAAAGGTAAAATACCCACTTTAACAGGATAGTTGTATCCCTTATTAGCAATAGGTTAAAATATGTGCATGTGTAAAGTAAAAACACCATCGATTTGATTAAATAAACACAGTTCCAGTCCTCTCCATGTGGGAAATCACTGGTGAGCAATGAGGAGCTCCCCTTAAGATCATTCTAGGCTATTGGCGAGCAGCTCTCCTACAAAATGTCGAGGCGAGTAGTATCCCAGCAGGAGATGCCGAAGGGGGGAGTACGGTAGGGGGTCAGGGGGACTACCCCGGAAATGTTTTAAAATTAGATGCTCTGAGTTTGAATCTGGAGCCTTTTAATGCTCCAATCAGTGAACAACGCGTTATTTTTGCGCAAATCACCAGTTCGTAAACAAGGTGTAAAAAAAATGGTCGAAACACAATAAAAAGAAAACCTTCGTGTTTTGAGTGAATTCCGGAATTACCTCATTCGTGGTCACAGTGAGATACTGGAATCATCACTCGTGGCATAAAGACCACTCGTGATGATTCCAGTATCTCACTGTGACCACGAATGCGATACTTCCGGTATTCACTCAAAATACGCAGGTATCCTCTATGGATAATAAGTTAAAAAAGCCATGATAAACTATGAGAAAAGAAGAGAATGGATTTGTTTTCATTGCAATTTTTTTCCTCCACCAAAACCGGACCCACCCCATGGTTTCAACTGTTAAAGGGAGAAATTGTGGACAAAAAATAAGATATAGAGCCCCCCTAACTTGTGTAAGGCTATAGCATGCACTACTATATGAATCTTGTTTCCATTCATTTTGAAGCTGTAATTTGTCTTAGAAATGATTTTTGAAAAAAATTGCATAACATCAGAAAAAATCTGCATTCCGGGCTCGGGGACACCCATCCACCCGGTCCTTTTCCGACCCCCCCCCCTGAGTATACATGTAAACTTGAGAGATAATTGCTTTTTATACAATAGCCCATCTTCAGATATGAATAGATGTCCTGTATCGCGATACAATCTACTCGATACGATATGCATATCGTTTGAAAACGTATTGCGATACATTGAATTCACATTGAATCGTTGCAGCCCTAATTTCAGCATAACTTTGAAATTATTCAACTGATACGTGTAGGTGTATCTCAAATTTTCCAACTGTGGGAATGACATGTTCAACTCATTTCCTGTCTTAAACTTCCAACTATTACTCTCCTAAATTACTATTTCTTTGACTTCGAGTGTAAAACATATTGGATTCTAGTCGTGGAAACCACCCCTGAATGCTAAGAGTGATCAGATATTGAGTTTGAAATTTATTTTTCACCACCTGGAACATTTGGCGGCCTAGAAAATATTCGACGAGCCGACCGATATGCTCTCGGTAACAAATTGCGTTGAGCAAAATGTTGATATATAACATGTTTTGGGAAATTTTGTACTATAGTTCAGGGCCTAGAACAGGGCGTGGAACCTACGTCATAAAACAATGTTTTTTGTTGAAAAATGGCGGATGTTCGAAACGACTCGAAGTGAGTATTTCTCGTTTTGGCAAACTATGTGCATAAACCAATAAAAAATCATTGCTTATGAGCCGTAAAACATTGTTTGCTAGCTCACAGTCAACTCCACCGAGATATATATGTAACTATGGTCAAGATTATCGCGTTAAGGTGGTTTCCGTCACCAATTTTCGAGGCATGTTTCATAGTTTTGAAATGGTAACGCCTACATGGGCTTTTAAAACTGGAATTTTAACGAAACTGGTTACGCCTACATACAATCAACATGTGATTCCAGAATCGGCAATTTCGCTGAATACTTGCTTTCACCTGCCGAATATCGCAATTAGTTTTATACTAAAAGAGGTACGTTTGTCGGTACCCGTTTCAAGGTGAAGATCACCTCAGGCGGAAAAACTCTTTTTACCCGATTTGGCCTTGAATTGATCATTTTCAAGGTCAAGGTCAGGTCGGGGTAACAATTTAACCCGTCCATGACACTTCCTGTGGGTAGCAAGTTTGAGCTCAATCAGTTCGAGTCTACAAAGGACACGCGCACACACACACATATATATATATATATATATATATATATATATCTATTATATATTTTGGAAGATCTGTCTGTGTGTCTGTGTGTCGTGTGTTCGCGATGAACTCGAAAACGGCCCAGCCGATTTCGATGAAACTTGGTATGTGGGGGTATTTTCGGCCAGGGGGTGGCATGGGCCTATTAATTTTCAGATCCGAGGTCAACTTTTCACGTGCCGAGGTCAAATCTGTTTTTACGCTGTGTTACGGGACTTTCATTTGAGTTCGGTGCTTACAAATCGATTCGAAACAGCGCGAATAATAATATGCCAGTCATAATAATGACACTGTGAGAATCTTTCGTGTTTCCTCTTTCCAACGATATATAATGCGTATGTATCCGTTTTAGTTATCTGCCTCAATTATCAAGAAGAAGTGGTACTATCTCCCATCAGGATAAAAACAATGCGTAACTTCTATGACGTCGTTAGAGGTCATAACGTTAGATCACGTTAACGCTTAACCGGCCGATGCATTTGACTGTTTCAGACGTCTTGGCGATATCTCGGGCACCGATGGTAATTTATCTTTACGTTGAAACTTGATAATTAATGAGCGTGTGTATATGAGGCGCGTTTATATACTTGAGTGGAAATCAAATCGGGTTAAACTGGCGGATTTTTACGGACGATATTTGATGCATAGGGTATCTCGGTATCCGCTGGGCCGATTTCCCGGTATCCGCTGGGCCGATTTCCACCATTTTTCGGGTGTTGGTGTTGGACCCCACCTGGCCTTGACATTCAAAATGGTCAATTCAAGGTCAAAGCCCGGACGAAGTCGGGTCACCTTCTAGTCTAATATATATTTTGGGACTTCTGTTTGTCTGTCTGTTTGTCTGTTTGTCTGTTAGCTATGGCCGGGAAAACTGCCCGACGGATTTTGACGAAATTTGATACCTAGGGGTAATTTTTTCCAGGGATGGTTTTGGACGGGTCAATTCGTCACCCCGACCTGACCTTGACCTTCAAAATGGTCAATTCAAGGTCAAATCGGGTAAAACGGGACGGATTTCGACAAAATTTGATACCTAGAGTTACTTTTGGACGGGCAGTCTTTTGGATGGATCAAATCGTTAACCCGACCTGACCTTGACCTTCAAAAAGGTCAATTCAAGGTCAAATCGGATAAAACGGACGGATTTCGACGAAATTTGATAGCTAGAGTTACTTTTGGACAGGCAGTCTTTTGGATGCGTCAAATCGTTACCCCGACCTGACTTTGACCTTCAAAAAGATCAATTCAATGTCAAATCAGGTAAAACGGACAGATTTCGACGAAATTTGATACCTAGGGTTACCTTTGTCCACGGAGTGTTTTGGACGGGTCAAATCGTGACCCCGACGTGACATTGATCTTCAAAATGGTCAATTCAAGGTCAAATCGGTTAAAACCGGATGTATTTCGAAGGGTTCTTTTGTTGGGTACTTTTGTCCGGGGAGTGTTTTGGACAGTTCAAATCGTGACCAAGACCTGACCTTGACCTTCAAAATGGTCAATTCAAGGTCAAATCGCGCAATTCGCCGAAAAGCAGAGGGGAAACAGCCCGGACGAAGTCCACCAGCTAGTCTATTATATCTTTTGGAAGATCTGTCTGTGTGTGTATGTGTGTGTGTGTGTGTGGGAGGGTGTGTGTGTGTGTTCGCGATGAACTCGAAAACCGCATAGCCGATTTTGATGAAAATTGGTATGTGGGGGTATTTTCGGCCGAGGGGTGGCACGGGCCTATTTATTTGTCCGTGCGACATAACCTTGACCTTGAAATCGGGTCATTTCAAGGTCAAACGCTCGAATATCACGGGATTTCGATGAAACTTGGTATGTGGGGGTACTTTCGTATGGGGAGTCTCATAAGCATATTCATTTGCCCGTGCGACGTGACCTTGAAATCGGGTCAATTCAAGGTCAAATCGCAAATTTTGATGGGATTTCGACGAAATTTTATACATAGGGTTACTTTTGTCCACTGGGTGTTTTGGGCGGGTCAAATCGTGACCCCAACCTGACCTTGACCTTCAAAATGATCAATCCAAGGTCAAATCGGGTAAAACGGATGGATTTCGACGGGCACGTTTGTCGGGTACTTTTGTCCGGGCAGTGTTTTGGACTGGTCAAATCGTGACCCCACTTCACTTTGACCTTCAAAATGGACAATTCAAGGTCAAAGCCCCGTCGAAGTCGGGTCACCTTCTAGTATATATATATATATATATATATATATATATATCATTTGTGGGTACCCGTTTCAAGGTGAAGTTAACCTCGGGCGGAAAAATTGACCCGATGAAAATCTCCCCCGTTCCTAGGAAGCCCTAATTACGTAAGAATCACACAACACGCTCATGTCTGGATACAGTCACGCTCACGTGTGGACCCAGACGTAATAATCACAACACACGCATACGCTCTTTATCAACGACACTGCGGATACGAACGCTCTTTAACTATCAACGCGATTAACCCCACAGTGCAAATGACGGTCATAATGTGACCGAGAGTGGAGAAAGGGTGCTGGGAGCTTCTCCAAAACGGCGGTAAACACTGACCGTGGTTTTTAACCTTAGATTGGAAGTTTGAGCTCAATCGGTCCAGCCGTTTTCCCGGCCATAGCTAACAGACAGACAAACAGAAGTCCCAAAATATATATTAGACTAGCTGGTGGACCCGACTTCGTCCGGGCTGTTTCCCCTCTGCTTTTCGGCGAATTGCGCGATTTGACCTTGAATTGACCATTTTGAAGGTCAAGGTCAGGTTGGAGTCACGATATGACCCGTCCAAAACACTCCCTGGACAAAAGTACCCGTCGAAATCCGTCCGGTTTACCCGATCTGACCTTGAATTGACCATTTTGAAGGTCAGATCGGGGTAACAATTTGACGGTTTTGACCCGTCCAAAATAAAGCAGCACCTTTATGATGTCATACAGATGAAGTCTCTCGGCGATGAGTCAAGAGGTACGATTTAGTGCAAGTACATTATTTACCCAAGGCGTCGAAAACGGAAACATAAGACGATCGATGGAATCAACTAATAAGTATTGTTCCCGGGCAATAAAAAATATCTTATGACTTGCAATAAATCTCTCCTCATAGTCCACACCCTGTGGCATAACTGGGAAGTGAAGACATAATTTTAGAAGGCCTCGTAAGCGATGAATTGACGCCGAAGTGATTTCGAGTGACAACAATGACGATGTCGGAAATAATAACATATCTCGAACCCGGTGGTCGTAGAATTCGATTTTTCATGGGAAAATAGACAGACTCCACGCTTTAATTGTATTGGGCAATTATCGAAGAGACCTAAACGCATTTATTAACAATTTTTCCAGCCTTGGGACGATTCGTAGAAGCGAGTTCTATGCAGTGGAGATATGTAACGGTCTAACAGTGTCTAAACTCTCGTTATCAACGACACTGTGTATACGAACGCTCTTTAATTATCACGTGATTAACCCATGAACTACCCATTGCGGTGGTGGGGGGGGGGGTTGGAGAATGAGTGCTCTGACGTCCTCAGAAGCGGTGCGATGACATTCCATCTGGGATTTTACCCTTAGATAGGAAGCTTGGGCTCAATCGGTCCGACTGTTTTCGAGTCCATCGCGAACACACACACAGACAGATCTTCCAAAAATATATAATAGATAGCCGATGAGCCCGACGTTGTCCGGGCTATTCAAAAACCAAATTTCAAGTCGATAGCTCCACCCGTTTCCGAGATCTGGTCTGCGCATGCGCGAAGCTTGCGTCGCACGGGCTCGGCGACCCAATAAAAATCGTATCCGCGGCAAGATACATTCACATAGCAAATTTCAAGTCGATAGCTCCACCCGTTTCCGAGATCTCGTCTGCGCATGCGCTGCACGGGCGTCGCACGGGCTCGACAATAGGACAAGGACGACCGCCTGGTCAAACTACACACACGTACCAAGTTTCGTCCCGATCGCGCATTTTGTGTTTTTCATGAATTAATTCATGGTACCCGTCCCTCAAAGACTGACCCGATGAAAAATTCCCCTGTTCCTAGGACTTATATGACACAACAACCCATTCTGCCTTTTTAATCGAGATAATTGCATTCCGCGTTTCGTTTTGCATCCGTATTTTACGCATGGGTAGCCGTTTAGCAGCTTCGATTGTAATAAAGAGCGTTAATCCTGAACACCTCCAGATATGGTCAATATAAAGATCGATGATGCCTTAACACCCGAAGTGGCGTTTGCGGTGATTTTGATGATTGGGAGTGGAGAATCGGTGCTCAGAGCTTGTCCAAAATGCGACGTCGACGATTCCCGTGGGATTTTACCTTTAGATAGGAAGTTTGGTCTCGATCGGTCAACCCGTTTTCGATTCTATAAAGGACATACAGACAGACAGAGGTCTTCGAAATATATATGAGACTAGCAGGTGGACCCGAATTCGTCCGGGCTGTTTCCCCTCTGCTTTTCGCGAATTGCGCGATTTGTGCATATTACACCACGAGTACACGCTCGGGTCACAAACTAACAATGGTACATTATAGCTAATGATACACGCTAAATATACAGCTATATTATCACTATAGCTATACACATTAATATCCCAAATTAATGGGTGCACCTAGATGTGTAGATGATCGATGATGTCTGGACAATACTCATGAATTAATTCTCATCCATAAGCGATGCATGTTCTATATAGAAACCACTGTTATCTATAGAATGATAAATTCGTAATTGGTATCATGTTCTGGCATGCCAGCAAGAACCTATGGCCCACTAGTTCATTTGGACAATCCAATTTGATTCTATGCTCTATCTTGACTGGATTTGCACACATGCTGGGCCTACTGGCATTTACCATTATTTCAACCCATATCTTTGGGATGAGTGGTGGATGTTACGCTCTTTCGATAACATGGAATTAACATACAGATGGCATATAATATGCAAATTTAAACTGAATCCGATGTATTCCACCAAGAATATGACATATATATTGCATGTAATATGCAGACTGCATAAAATATGCAACCCGAAGAAGTCACATAACCTAAATAAATGTTTTGGCATTATTTAAACTTGGCCAAACTTCGAAATCCAAAAACCTTGGACAGAGGCTAGACTGAAAACATATGTGCCAATTAATGGTAATCAATTCATTCTTGACGCTACAGTCAGAAATATGTCAGACTAAGATTAATGGCGAGTCAAATAAGACATTAAAGAAGTGATTAATTTCTTATCGCAACATCAGCGGTATCAATTTCACACCACATATGTGGCATATATCGTCACGTGACCCAACCAACTTATGTTAGCTGGACTCGACTGGGCACTAAAGCCATTGGACACGCCTTAAAGCGTGATTGACGGCTGAACTGCCACGTGCTGGCTATATACTATACACATCTCAAAATATCGGAAACATGCAGTCTTCACATCGGCAACGAACGCGGAGAGGTTGAAACTACAAACTACAAACCATCCAACAGAATGATTGCATGAAATTTGCAAATCCAACAATACCACATGACGTGGCCCAAACTATATACACATGGAATACATGTTAACAGACATATAAAATGTCGACTTATCTAATTAAATCGCCTGTCCCTGATGAGTAGTCGGCGAATAAAAATAGACACGAAACACTAGCTTACAGTGACTTTCCAAATTCATAGCATATAGTGTCGGGCACCCTGGAACATACGCTACCACCAGTCATTGGCTTTCGGTTGGATGTACATACACCATCTTATATACAAAATTGACATTCCTCGGTGATAGTAATCCTGTTGAATAACTGGTTTAATTACCAGGTATCCTGTCTGCTTCGACTGGGTGGCTGTGTTGTTTTGTGGTGATCCGAATATGCTTGGATAAGTCACTATACAATTCATGATACAATGCTATATTATAGCTATAATAACTATACTTAAACAAATATCCCTAAATGGGCACACTACAAATGTGTATATACCACCACGAGTATACGCTCGGGTCATTAACTAATAATGCTGTATTATTCTTATAGCTAACGGTACACGTTAGATATACACATGACATTTCAAGGACCCGCTTATCAACGGATTTGCGCCAGCCTTGGTGTTAGGATTGACTAATTGAATAAACTATACCGAAACGGTAGTTTGCAGTAACAATGCTATATCATTGATATAGCTATACATATAAAATACCCCACTGAACGGGCGCACTACAATTGTGCATATTGTGTTAGGATTAACTAATTGAATAAACTATACCGAAACGGTAGTTTCCAGTAACAATGCTATATCATTGATATAGCTATACATATAAAATACCCCACTGAACGGGCGCACTACAATTGTACATATTACACCACGAGTACACGCTCGGGTCACAAACTAACAATGGTACATAATAGCTAATGATACACGCTAAATATACAGTTATATTATCACTATAGCTATACACATTAATATCCCAAATTAATGGGTGCACCTAGATGTGTAGATGATCGATGATGTCTGGACAATACTCATGAATTAATTCTCATCCATAAGCGATGCATGTGCTATTTAGAACCCACTGTTACCTATAGAATGATAAATTCGTAATTGGTATCATGTTCTGGCATGCCAGCAAGAACCTATGGCCCACTAGTTCATTTGGACAATCCAATTTGATTCTATGCTCTATCTTGACTGGATTTGCACACATGCTGGGCCTACTGGCATTTACCATTATTTCAACCCATATCTTTGGGATGAGTGGTGGATGTTACGCTCTTTCGCTAACATGGAATTAACATACAGATGGCATATAATATGCAAATTTAAACTGAATCCGATGTATTCCACCAAGAATATGACATATATATTGCATGTAATATGCAGACTGCATAAAATATGCAACCCGAAGAAGTCACATAAACCTAAATAAATGTTTTGGCATTATTTAAACTTGGCCAAACTTCGAAATCCAAAAACCTTGGACAGAGGCTAGACTGAAAACATATGTGCCAATTAATGGTAATCAATTCATTCTTGACGCTACAGTCAGAAATATGTTAGACTAAGATTAACGGCGAGTCAAATAAGACATTAAAGAAGTGATTAATTTCTTATCGCAACATCAGCGGTATCAATTTCACACCACATATGTGGCATATATCGTCACGTGACCCAACCAACTTATGTTAGCTGGACTCGACTGGGCACTAAAGCCATTCGACACGCCTTAAAGCGTGATTGACGGCTGAACCGCCACGTGCTGTCTATATACTATACACATCTCAAAATATCGGAAACATGCAGTCTTCACATCGGCAACGAACGCGGAGAGGTTGAAACTACAAACTACAAACCATCCAACAGAATGATTGCATGAAATTTGCAAATCCAACAATACCACATGACGTGGCCCAAACTATATACACATGGAATACATGTTAACAGACATATAAAATGTCGACTTATCTAATTAAATCGCCTGTCCCTGATGAGTAGTCGGCGAATAAAAATAGACACGAAACACTAGCTTACAGTGACTTTCCAAATTCATAGCATATAGTGTCGGGCACCCTGGAACATACGCTACCGCCAGTCATTGGCTTTCGGTTGGATGTACATACACAATCTTATATACAAAATTGACATTCCTCGGTGATAGTAATCCTGTTGAATAACTGGTTTAATTACCAGGTATCCTGTCTGCTTCGACTGGGTGGCTGTGTTGTTTTGTGGTGATCCGAATATGCTTGGATAAGTCACTATACAATTCATGATACAATGCTATATTATAGCTATAATAACTATACTTAAACAAATATCCCTCAATGGGCACACTACAAATGTGTATATACCACCACGAGTATACGCTCGGGTCATTAACTAATAATGCTGTATTATTCTTATAGCTAACGGTACACGTTAGATATACACATGACATTTCAAGGACCCGCTTATCAACGGATTTGCGCCAGCCTTGGTGTTAGGATTGACTAATTGAATAAACTATACCGAAACGGTAGTTTTCAGTAACAATGCTATATCATTGATATAGCTATACATATAAAATACCCCACCGAACGGGCGCACTACAATTGTGCATATTGTGTTAGGATTAACTAATTGAATAAACTATACCGAAACGGTAGTTTCCAGTAACAATGCTATATCATTGATATAGCTATACATATAAAATACCCCACTGAACGGGCGCACTACAATTGTGCATATTACACCACGATTACACGCTCGGGTCACAAACTAACAATGGTACATAATAGCTAATGATACACGCTAAATATACAGTTATATTATCACTATAGCTATACACATTAATATCCCAAATTAATGGGTGCACCTAGATGTGTAGATGATCGATGATGTCTGGACAATACTCATGAATTAATTCTCATCCATAAGCGATGCATGTGCTATTTAGAACCCACTGTTACCTATAGAATGATAAATTCGTAATTGGTATCATGTTCTGGCATGCCAGCAAGAACCTATGGCCCACTAGTTCATTTGGACAATCCAATTTGATTCTATGCTCTATCTTGACTGGATTTGCACACATGCTGGGCCTACTGGCATTTACCATTATTTCAACCCATATCTTTGGGATGAGTGGTGGATGTTACGCTCTTTCGTTAACATGGAATTAACATACAGATGGCATATAATATGCAAATTTAAACTGAATCCGATGTATTCCACCAAGAATATGACATATATATTGCATGTAATATGCAGACTGCATAAAATATGCAACCCGAAGAAGTCACATAAACCTAAATAAATGTTTTGGCATTATTTAAACTTGGCCAAACTTCGAAATCCAAAAACCTTGGACAGAGGCTAGACTGAAAACATATGTGCCAATTAATGATAATCAATTCATTCTTGACGCTACAGTCAGAAATATGTTAGACTAAGATTAACGGCGAGTCAAATAAGACATTAAAGAAGTGATTAATTTCTTATCGCAACATCAGCGGTATCAATTTCACACCACATATGTGGCATATATCGTCACGTGACCCAACCAACTTATGTTAGCTGGACTCGACTGGGCACTAAAGCCATTGGACACGCCTTAAAGCGTGATTGACGGCTGAACTGCCACGTGCTGGCTATATACTATACACATCTCAAAATATCGGAAACATGCAGTCTTCACATCGGCAACGAACGCGGAGAGGTTGAAACTACAAACTACAAACCATCCAACAGAATGATTGCATGAAATTTGCAAATCCAACAATACCACATGACGTGGCCCAAACTATATACACATGGAATACATGTTAACAGACATATAAAATGTCGACTTATCTAATTAAATCGCCTGTCCCTGATGAGTAGTCGGCGAATAAAAATAGACACGAAACACTAGCTTACAGTGACTTTCCAAATTCATAGCATATAGTGTCGGGCACCCTGGAACATACGCTACCGCCAGTCATTGGCTTTCGGTTGGATGTACATACACCATCTTATATACAAAATTGACATTCCTCGGTGATAGTAATCCTGTTGAATAACTGGTTTAATTACCAGGTATCCTGTCTGCTTCGACTGGGTGGCTGTGTTGTTTTGTGGTGATCCGAATATGCTTGGATAAGTCACTATACAATTCATGATACAATGCTATATTATAGCTATAATAACTATACTTAAACAAATATCCCTAAATGGGCACACTACAAATGTGTATATACCACCACGAGTATACGCTCGGGTCATTAACTAATAATGCTGTATTATTCTTATAGCTAACGGTACACGTTAGATATACACATGACATTTCAAGGACCCGCTTATCAACGGATTTGCGCCAGCCTTGGTGTTAGGATTGACTAATTGAATAAACTATACCGAAACGGTAGTTTGCAGTAACAATGCTATATCATTGATATAGCTATACATATAAAATACCCCACTGAACGGGCGCACTACAATTGTGCATATTGTGTTAGGATTAACTAATTGAATAAACTATACCGAAACGGTAGTTTCCAGTAACAATGCTATATCATTGATATAGCTATACATATAAAAAAAAACACTGAACGGGCGCACTACAATTGTGCATATTACACCACGAGTACACGCTCGGGTCACAAACTAACAATGGTACATAATAGCTAATGATACACGCTAAATATATAGTTATATTATCACTATAGCTATACACATTAATATCCCAAATTAATGGGTGCACCTAGATGTGTAGATGATCGATGATGTCTGGACAATACTCATGAATTAATTCTCATCCATAAGCGATGCATGTGCTATTTAGAACCCACTGTTACCTATAGAATGATAAATTCGTAATTGGTATCATGTTCTGGCATGCCAGCAAGAACCTATGGCCCACTAGTTCATTTGGACAATCCAATTTGATTCTATGCTCTATCTTGACTGGATTTGCACACATGCTGGGCCTACTGGCATTTACCATTATTTCAACCCATATCTTTGGGATGAGTGGTGGATGTTACGCTCTTTCGCTAACATGGAATTAACATACAGATGGCATATAATATGCAAATTTAAACTGAATCCGATGTATTCCACCAAGAATATGACATATATATTGCATGTAATATGCAGACTGCATAAAATATGCAACCCGAAGAAGTCACATAAACCTAAATAAATGTTTTGGCGTTATTTAAACTTGGCCAAACTTCGAAATCCAAAAACCTTGGACAGAGGCTAGACTGAAAACATATGTGCCAAGTAATGGTAATCAATTCATTCTTGACGCTAGTCAGAAATATGTTAGACTAAGATTAACGGCGAGTCAAATAAGACATTAAAGAAGTGATTAATTTCTTATCGCAACATCAGCAGTATCAATTTCACACCACATATGTGGCATATATCGTCACGTGACCCAACCAACTTATGTTAGCTGGACTCGACGGGGCACTAAAGCCATTGGACACGCCTTAAAGCGTGATTGACGGCTGAACTGCCACGTGCTGGCTATATACTATACACATCTCAAAATATCGGAAACATGCAGTCTTCACATCGGCAACGAACGCGGAGAGGTTGAAACTACAAACTACAAACCATCCAACATAATGATTGCATGAAATTTGCAAATCCAACAATACCACATGACGTGGCCATAACTATATACACATGGAATACATGTTAACAGACATATAAAATGTCGACTTATCTAATTAAATCGCCTGTCCCTGATGAGTAGTCGGCGAATAAAAATAGACACGAAACACTAGCGTACAGTGACTTTCCAAATTCATAGCATATAGTGTCGGGCACCTTGGAACATACGCTACCGCCAGTCATTGGCTTTCGGTTGGATGTAAATACACCATCTTATATACAAAATTGAATTGTTCATTTTGAAGGTCAAGGTCAGGTGGAGTCATGATTTGACCCGTCCAAAACACTGCCCGGACAAACGTACCCGACAAAAGTACCCGTCGAAATCCATCCGGTTTTATCCGATTTGACCTTGAATTGATCATTTTGAAGGTCAAAGTCATAGGACGGGTCACGATTTGACCAGTCCAAAACACTCAGTGTACAGAAGTAACCCTATGTATCAAATTTCGTCGAAATCCCATAAAATTGGCAATTTGACCTTGAATTGACCCGATTTCAAGGTTAAGGTCACGTCGCACGGGCAAATGAATAGGCTTATGACACTCCCCATACGAAAATTTCCCTAGACACTAATTTTCATCGAAATCCCGTGATACTCGGGCGTTTGACCTTGAAATGACCCGATTTCAAGGTCAAGATCACGTCGCACGGACAAATTAATAGGCATATGCCACTCCCCGGCCGAAAGTAACCCCATATACCAAGTTTCATCGAAATCGGCTCGACCGTTCTCGAGTCCACCGCGAACAGACAGACACAAACACACACACACAAAGACATATTTCCCAAAATATAAAATAGACTAGCCGATGAGCCCGACGTTGTCCGGGCTATTCAATACCAAATTTCAAGTCGATAGCCCCACCCGTTTCCGAGATCTGGTCTACGCATGCGCGAAGCTGGCGTCGCACGGGCTCGGCGACCCGATAAAATTCGTATTCGGGGCAAGATACATTCACATACCAACTTTCAAGTCGATAGCTCCACCCGTTTCCGAGATCTGGTCTGTGCATGCGCGAAGCTGGCGTCGCACGGGCTCGGCGACCCGATAAAATTCGTATCCGGGGCAAGATAAATTCACATACCAAATTTCAAGTCGATAGCTCCACCCGTTTCCGAGATCTCGTCTGCGCATGCGCGAAGCTGCGTGTCGCACGGGCTCTGCAACCCGATAAAATTCGTATCTCGGGCAAGATACATTCACATAGCAAATTTCAAGTCGATAGCTCCACCCGTTTCCGAGATCTCGTATGCGCATGCGCGAAGCGGGCGCCGCACGGGCTCGCCAATACGACAACGACGGCCGCCTGGTCAAACTACACACAAGTACCAAGTTTCGTCCCGATCGGTCTAGAATCGTAGATTTGTATAAATGACATACAGACAAACATACAGACAGACAGACAAACAGAGGTCTTCAAAATATATATGAGACTAGCCGATGAGCCCGACGTTATCCGGGCTATTCAAAAACCAATTTTCAAGTCGATAGCTCTACCCAGCCCGACGTTGTCCGGGCTATTCAAAAACCAAATTTCAAGTCGATAGCTGTACCCGTTTCCTAGATCTGGTCTGCGCATGCGCGAAGCTGGCGTCGCACGGACTCGGCGACCCGATAAAATTCGTATCCGGGGCAAGATACATTCACATACCAAATTTCAAGTCGATAGCTCCACCCGTTTCCGAGATATCGTCTGCGCATGCGCGAAGATGGCGTCGCACGGGCTCGGCGACCCGATACAATTCGTATCCGGGGCAAGATACATTCACATAGCAAATTTCAAGTCGATAGCTCCACCCGTTTCCGAGATCTCGTCTGCGCATGCGCGAAGCGGGCGCCGCACGGGCTCGCCAATACGACAACGACGACCGCCTAGTCAAACTACACACACGTACCAAGTTTCGTCCAGATCGGTCGAGAATCGTAGATTTGTATAAATGACATACAGACAAACACACAGACAGACAGACAAACAGAGGTCTTCAAAATATATATGAGACTAGCCGATGAGCCCGACGTTATCCGGGCTATTCAAAAACCAATTTTCAAGTCGATAGCTCTACCCAGCCCGACGTTGTCCGGGCTATTCAAAAACCAAATTTCAAGTCGATAGCTGTACCCGTTTCCTAGATCTGGTCTGCGCATGCGCGAAGCTGGCGTCGCACGGACTCGGCGACCCGATAAAATTCGTATCCGGGGCAAGATACATTCACATACCAAATTTCAAGTCGATAGCTCCACCCGTTTCCGAGATATCGTCTGCGCATGCGCGAAGATGGCGTCGCACGGGCTCGGCGACCCGATAAAATTCGTATCCGGGGCAAGATACATTCACATAGCAAATTTCAAGTCGATTGCTCCACCCGTTTCCGAGATCTCGTCTGTGCATGCGCGAAGCAGGCGCCACACGGGCTCGCCAATACGACGTTGACGACCGCCTGGTCAAACTACACACATGAACCAAGTTTCGTCCCGATCGGTCGAGAATCGTAGATTTGTATAAATGACATACAGTCATACAGACAGACATACAGACAGACAGAGGTCTTCAAAATATATATAGTCTGGTCGGTAAAAGGTTTGACCTAGAAAAAATTTGGACTAAGTTGGTTTGTATACCATTTTGAAGAGGAATATATCCTCTATAACATATCCAAAATCCGCTAAAATCCGCTTTGAGCATTTTTTGAAATTCAAGATGGCGTCCAAGGTGGTTGCCGTTTTCCTATAAGTCAGCTTGAAGCAATTATAGTGAGAACGTATTGTCATATGTATACACATGTATACATTTTTGTGAAGCTAAGACATAACGCCACCTTTATGTGCCAAAATTGGAACTCTCCGTCCAAGATGGCCGCCAAAATGGCGACCGGAATTGAAATTTTAAAGGTTTTTACTAATATCTTTTAAGATAAGTTTCTGTGGTTTGGAACTGGTTGAGAATTGTGACTTTATTTTGTATTTAGCATGTTAGCCACAACTTGTAATCGGTTGCATGGCACGCTGGGATAATAATTACCATTTTCCATATTTTGGCGGCCATTTTGACAGCCATTTTAAGCCAAAGTGACAATTTTGGTACCATTGAGTTCGAATATCAATAAGATATAGAATGCATCACTTACATTGCACAGTTCTTCCCACTTCTTGGTGAAATATGAATAGAAACCCAATGGGGATCTTTTGTGGAATGTTATACCACGTTTTGTAATATCGAATATTTGAGTGATCGGAAGGGGTGTGGACCCAACGAACAGCATATTTCGTTGCTCCAATGGTCAGTTAACATGCTAAATACAAAATAAAGTCACAATTCTCAACCAGTTCCAAACCACAGAAACTTATCTTAAAGATATAAGTAAAAAAACGTAAAATGTTCAATTCCGGTCGCCATTTTGGCGGCCATCTTGGACGGGGAGTTCCAATTTTGACACATAAAGGTGGCGTTATGTCTTAGCTTCACAAAAATATATACATGTGTATACATATGACAAGATGTTCTCACAAAAATTGCATCAAACTGACTTATAGGAAAATGACAGCCATCTTGGACGCCATCTTGAACTACAATAAATGCTCAAAGCGGATTTTAGCGGATTTTGGATATGTTATATAGGGAAGCTTCCTCTTCAAAATGGTATAAAACCAACTTAGTCCGAATTTTTTCTAGGTTGACCCTAAAATTTGAGTTTATCGACCAGACTAATAGGAGACTAGCTGATGTGGCCGACGTTGTCCGAGCTATTCAAAAACCAAATTTCAAGTCCATAGCTCTACCCATCCCGACGTTGTCGGGCTATTCAAAAACCAAATCTCAAGTCGATAGCTCTACCCGTTTCCGAAATCTGGTCTGCGCATGCGCGAAGCTGGCGTCGCACGGGCTCGGCGACCCGATAAAATTCGTATTCGGGGCAAGATACATTCACATACCAAATTTCAAGTCGATAGCTCCACCCGTTTCCGAGATCTGGTCTGCGCATGCACGAAGCTGGCGTCGCACGGGCTCGGCGACCCGATAAAATTTGTATCCGGGGCAAGATACATTCACATAGCAAATTTCAAGTCGATAGCTCCACCCGTTTCAGAGATCTCGTCTGCGCATGCGCGAAGCGGGCGCCGCACGGACTCGCCAATACGACAACGTCCACCGCCTGGTCAAACTACACACAGGAACCAAGTTTCGTCCCGATCGGTCGAGAATCGTAGATTTGTATAAATGACAAACAAACAGACAAACAGGCAAACACACAGAGGTCTTCAAAATATATATGAGACTAGCTGATGTGCCCGACGTTGTCCGGGCTATTCAAAAACCAAATTTCAAGTCGATAGCTCTACCCAGCCCGACGTTGTCCGGGCTATTCAAAAACCAAATTTCAAGTCGATAGCTCTACCCGTTTCCGAGATCTGGTCTGCGTATGCGCGAAGCTGGCGTCGCACGGGCTCGGCGACCCGATAAAATTCGTATCCGGGGCAAGATACATTCACATACGAAATTTCAAGTTGATAGCTCCACCCGTTTCCGAGATCTCGTCTGCGCATGCGCGAAGCTGGCGTCGGACGGGCTCGGCGACCCGATAAAATTCGTATCCGGGGCAAGATACATTCACATACCAAATTTCAAGTCGATAGCTTTACCCGTTTCCGAGATCTCGTCTGTGCATGCGCGAAGCGGGCGCCCCACGGGCTCGGCAACCCGATACAATTCGTATCCGGGGCAAGATACATTCACATAGCAAATTTCAAGTCGATAGCTCCACCCGTTTCCGAGATCTCGTCTGTCCATGCGCGAAGCTGGCGTCGCACGGGCTCGGCGACCAGATAAAATTCGTATCCGGGGCAAGATACATTAACATACCAAATTTCAAGTCGATAGCTCCACCCGTTTCCGAGATCACGTCTGCGCATGCGCGAAGCTGGCGTCGCACGGACTCGGCGACCCGATAAAATTCGTATCCGGGGCAAGATACATTCACATACCAAATTTCAATTCGATAGCTCCACCCGTTTCCGAGATCTCGTCTGCGCATGCGCGAAGCTGGCGCCGCACGGGCTCGCCAATACGACAACGTCCACCGCCTGGTCAAACTACACACACGTACCAAGTTTCGTCCCGATCGGTCGAGAATCGTAGATTTGTATAAATGACAAACAAACAGACAAACAGACAAACAGACAAACAGACAAACAGACAGAGGTCTTCAAAATATATATGAGACTAGCTGATGTGCCCGACGTTGTCCGGGCTATTCAAAAACCAAATTTCAAGTCGATAGCTCTACCCAGCCCGACGTTGTCCGGGCTATTCAAAAACCAAATTTCAAGTCGATAGCTCCACCCGTTTCCGAGATGTTGTCTGCGCATGCGCGAAGCTGGCGTCGGACGGGCTCGGCGACCCGATAAAATTCGTATCCGGGGCAAGATACATTCACATAGCAAATTTCAAGTCATTAGCTCCACCCGTTTCCGAGATCTCGTCTGCGCATGCACGAAGCTGGCGTCGCACGGGCTCGGCGACCCGATAAAATTTGTATCCGGGGCAAGATACATTCACATAGCAAATTTCAAGTCGATAGCTCCACTCGTTTCAGAGATCTCGTCTGCGCATGCGCGAAGCGGGCGCCGCACGGACTCGCCAATACGACAACGTCCACCGCCTGGTCAAACTACACACATGAACCAAGTTTCGTCCCGATCGGTCGAGAATCGTAGATTTGTATAAATGACAAACAAACAGACAAACAGGCAAACAGACAGAGGTCTTCAAAATATATATGAGACTAGCTGATGTGCCCGACGTTGTCCGGGCTATTCAAAAACCAAATTTCAAGTCGATAGCTCTACCCAGCCCGACGTTGTCCGGGCTATTCAAAAACCAAATTTCAAGTCGATAGCTCTACCCGTTTCCGAGATCTGGTCTGCGTATGCGCGAAGCTGGCGTCGCACGGGCTCGGCGACCCGATAAAATTCGTATCCGGGGCAAGATACATTCACATACGAAATTTCAAGTTGATAGCTCCACCCGTTTCCGAGATCTCGTCTGCGCATGCGCGAAGCTGGCGTCGGACGGGCTCGGCGACCCGATAAAATTCGTATCCGGGGCAAGATACATTCACATACCAAATTTCAAGTCGATAGCTTCACCCGTTTCCGAGATCTCGTCTGTGCATGCGCGAAGCGGGCGGCCCACGGGCTCGGCAACCCGATACAATTCGTATCCGGGGCAAGATACATTCACATAGCAAATTTCAAGTCGATAGCTCCACCCGTTTCCGAGATCTCGTCTGTCCATGCGCGAAGCTGGCGTCGCACGGGCTCGGCGACCAGATAAAATTCGTATCCGGGGCAAGATACATTAACATACCAAATTTCAATTCGATAGCTCCACCCGTTTCCGAGATCTCGTCTGCGCATGCGCGAAGCTGGCGCCGCACGGGCTCGCCAATACGACAACGTCCACCGCCTGGTCAAACTACACACACGTACCAAGTTTCGTCCCGATCGGTCGAGAATCGTAGATTTGTATAAATGACAAACAAACAGACAAACAGACAAACAGACAAACAGACAGAGGTCTTCAAAATATATATGAGACTAGCTGATGTGCCCGACGTTGTCCGGGCTATTCAAAAACCAAATTTCAAGTCGATAGCTCTACCCAGCCCGACGTTGTCCGGGCTATTCAAAAACCAAATTTCAAGTCGATAGCTCTACCCGTTTCCGAGATCTCGTCTGCGTATGCGCAAAGCTGGCGTCGGACGGGCTCGGCGACCCGATAAAATTCGTATCAGGGGCAAGATACATTCACATACCAATTTTTAAGTCGATAGATTCACCCGTTTCCGAGATATCGTCTGCGCATGCGCGAAGATGGCGTCGCACGGGCTCGGCGACCCGATACAATTCGTATCCGGGGCAAGATACATTCACATAGCAAATTTCAAGTCGATAGCTCCACCCGTTTCCGAGATCTCGTCTGCGCATGCGCGAAGCGGGCGCCGCACGGGCTCGCCAATACGACAACGACGACCGCCTAGTCAAACTACACACACGTACCAAGTTTCGTCCAGATCGGTCGAGAATCGTAGATTTGTATAAATGACATACAGACAAACACACAGACAGACAGACAAACAGAGGTCTTCAAAATATATATGAGACTAGCCGATGAGCCCGACGTTATCCGGGCTATTCAAAAACCAATTTTCAAGTCGATAGCTCTACCCAGCCCGACGTTGTCCGGGCTATTCAAAAACCAAATTTCAAGTCGATAGCTGTACCCGTTTCCTAGATCTGGTCTGCGCATGCGCGAAGCTGGCGTCGCACGGACTCGGCGACCCGATAAAATTCGTATCCGGGGCAAGATACATTCACATACCAAATTTCAAGTCGATAGCTCCACCCGTTTCCGAGATATCGTCTGCGCATGCGCGAAGATGGCGTCGCACGGGCTCGGCGACCCGATAAAATTCGTATCCGGGGCAAGATACATTCACATAGCAAATTTCAAGTCGATTGCTCCACCCGTTTCCGAGATCTCGTCTGTGCATGCGCGAAGCAGGCGCCACACGGGCTCGCCAATACGACGTTGACGACCGCCTGGTCAAACTACACACACGTACCAAGTTTCGTCCCGATCGGTCGAGAATCGTAGATTTGTATAAATGACATACAGTCATACAGACAGACATACAGACAGACAGAGGTCTTCAAAATATATATAGTCTGGTCGGTAAAAGGTTTGACCTAGAAAAAATTTGGACTAAGTTGGTTTGTATACCATTTTGAAGAGGAATATATCCTCTATAACATATCCAAAATCCGCTAAAATCCGCTTTGAGCATTTTTTGAAATTCAAGATGGCGTCCAAGGTGGTTGCCGTTTTCCTATAAGTCAGCTTGAAGCAATTATAGTGAGAACGTATTGTCATATGTATACACATGTATACATTTTTGTGAAGCTAAGACATAACGCCACCTTTATGTGCCAAAATTGGAACTCTCCGTCCAAGATGGCCGCCAAAATGGCGACCGGAATTGAAATTTTAAAGGTTTTTACTAATATCTTTTAAGATAAGTTTCTGTGGTTTGGAACTGGTTGAGAATTGTGACTTTATTTTGTATTTAGCATGTTAGCCACAACTTGTAATCGGTTGCATGGCACGCTGGGATAATAATTACCATTTTCCATATTTTGGCGGCCATTTTGACAGCCATTTTAAGCCAAAGTGACAATTTTGGTACCATTGAGTTCGAATATCAATAAGATATAGAATGCATCACTTACATTGCACAGTTCTTCCCACTTCTTGGTGAAATATGAATAGAAACCCAATGGGGATCTTTTGTGGAATGTTATACCACGTTTTGTAATATCGAATATTTGAGTGATCGGAAGGGGTGTGGACCCAACGAACAGCATATTTCGTTGCTCCAATGGTCAGTTAACATGCTAAATACAAAATAAAGTCACAATTCTCAACCAGTTCCAAACCACAGAAACTTATCTTAAAGATATAAGTAAAAAAACGTAAAATGTTCAATTCCGGTCGCCATTTTGGCGGCCATCTTGGACGGGGAGTTCCAATTTTGACACATAAAGGTGGCGTTATGTCTTAGCTTCACAAAAATATATACATGTGTATACATATGACAAGATGTTCTCACAAAAATTGCATCAAACTGACTTATAGGAAAATGACAGCCATCTTGGACGCCATCTTGAACTACAATAAATGCTCAAAGCGGATTTTAGCGGATTTTGGATATGTTATATAGGGAAGCTTCCTCTTCAAAATGGTATAAAACCAACTTAGTCCGAATTTTTTCTAGGTTGACCCTAAAATTTGAGTTTATCGACCAGACTAATAGGAGACTAGCTGATGTGGCCGACGTTGTCCGAGCTATTCAAAAACCAAATTTCAAGTCCATAGCTCTACCCATCCCGACGTTGTCGGGCTATTCAAAAACCAAATCTCAAGTCGATAGCTCTACCCGTTTCCGAAATCTGGTCTGCGCATGCGCGAAGCTGGCGTCGCACGGGCTCGGCGACCCGATAAAATTCGTATTCGGGGCAAGATACATTCACATACCAAATTTCAAGTCGATAGCTCCACCCGTTTCCGAGATCTGGTCTGCGCATGCACGAAGCTGGCGTCGCACGGGCTCGGCGACCCGATAAAATTTGTATCCGGGGCAAGATACATTCACATAGCAAATTTCAAGTCGATAGCTCCACCCGTTTCAGAGATCTCGTCTGCGCATGCGCGAAGCGGGCGCCGCACGGACTCGCCAATACGACAACGTCCACCGCCTGGTCAAACTACACACAGGAACCAAGTTTCGTCCCGATCGGTCGAGAATCGTAGATTTGTATAAATGACAAACAAACAGACAAACAGGCAAACACACAGAGGTCTTCAAAATATATATGAGACTAGCTGATGTGCCCGACGTTGTCCGGGCTATTCAAAAACCAAATTTCAAGTCGATAGCTCTACCCAGCCCGACGTTGTCCGGGCTATTCAAAAACCAAATTTCAAGTCGATAGCTCTACCCGTTTCCGAGATCTGGTCTGCGTATGCGCGAAGCTGGCGTCGCACGGGCTCGGCGACCCGATAAAATTCGTATCCGGGGCAAGATACATTCACATACGAAATTTCAAGTTGATAGCTCCACCCGTTTCCGAGATCTCGTCTGCGCATGCGCGAAGCTGGCGTCGGACGGGCTCGGCGACCCGATAAAATTCGTATCCGGGGCAAGATACATTCACATACCAAATTTCAAGTCGATAGCTTTACCCGTTTCCGAGATCTCGTCTGTGCATGCGCGAAGCGGGCGCCCCACGGGCTCGGCAACCCGATACAATTCGTATCCGGGGCAAGATACATTCACATAGCAAATTTCAAGTCGATAGCTCCACCCGTTTCCGAGATCTCGTCTGTCCATGCGCGAAGCTGGCGTCGCACGGGCTCGGCGACCAGATAAAATTCGTATCCGGGGCAAGATACATTAACATACCAAATTTCAAGTCGATAGCTCCACCCGTTTCCGAGATCACGTCTGCGCATGCGCGAAGCTGGCGTCGCACGGACTCGGCGACCCGATAAAATTCGTATCCGGGGCAAGATACATTCACATACCAAATTTCAATTCGATAGCTCCACCCGTTTCCGAGATCTCGTCTGCGCATGCGCGAAGCTGGCGCCGCACGGGCTCGCCAATACGACAACGTCCACCGCCTGGTCAAACTACACACACGTACCAAGTTTCGTCCCGATCGGTCGAGAATCGTAGATTTGTATAAATGACAAACAAACAGACAAACAGACAAACAGACAAACAGACAAACAGACAGAGGTCTTCAAAATATATATGAGACTAGCTGATGTGCCCGACGTTGTCCGGGCTATTCAAAAACCAAATTTCAAGTCGATAGCTCTACCCAGCCCGACG
This sequence comes from Siphonodentalium dalli, assembly GCA_032622095.1. Taxonomy (NCBI): domain Eukaryota; kingdom Metazoa; phylum Mollusca; class Scaphopoda; order Gadilida; family Siphonodentaliidae; genus Siphonodentalium; species Siphonodentalium dalli. The sequence goes on from CP136069.1 coordinate 64,592,233, forward strand.
TTGTCCGGGCTATTCAAAAACCAAATTTCAAGTCGATAGCTCCACCCGTTTCCGAGATGTTGTCTGCGCATGCGCGAAGCTGGCGTCGGACGGGCTCGGCGACCCGATAAAATTCGTATCCGGGGCAAGATACATTCACATAGCAAATTTCAAGTCATTAGCTCCACCCGTTTCCGAGATCTCGTCTGCGCATGCACGAAGCTGGCGTCGCACGGGCTCGGCGACCCGATAAAATTTGTATCCGGGGCAAGATACATTCACATAGCAAATTTCAAGTCGATAGCTCCACTCGTTTCAGAGATCTCGTCTGCGCATGCGCGAAGCGGGCGCCGCACGGACTCGCCAATACGACAACGTCCACCGCCTGGTCAAACTACACACATGAACCAAGTTTCGTCCCGATCGGTCGAGAATCGTAGATTTGTATAAATGACAAACAAACAGACAAACAGGCAAACAGACAGAGGTCTTCAAAATATATATGAGACTAGCTGATGTGCCCGACGTTGTCCGGGCTATTCAAAAACCAAATTTCAAGTCGATAGCTCTACCCAGCCCGACGTTGACCGGGCTATTCAAAAACCAAATTTCAAGTCGATAGCTCTACCCGTTTCCGAGATCTGGTCTGCGTATGCGCGAAGCTGGCGTCGCACGGGCTCGGCGACCCGATAAAATTCGTATCCGGGGCAAGATACATTCACATACGAAATTTCAAGTTGATAGCTCCACCCGTTTCCGAGATCTCGTCTGCGCATGCGCGAAGCTGGCGTCGGACGGGCTCGGCGACCCGATAAAATTCGTATCCGGGGCAAGATACATTCACATACCAAATTTCAAGTCGATAGCTTCACCCGTTTCCGAGATCTCGTCTGTGCATGCGCGAAGCGGGCGGCCCACGGGCTCGGCAACCCGATACAATTCGTATCCGGGGCAAGATACATTCACATAGCAAATTTCAAGTCGATAGCTCCACCCGTTTCCGAGATCTCGTCTGTCCATGCGCGAAGCTGGCGTCGCACGGGCTCGGCGACCAGATAAAATTCGTATCCGGGGCAAGATACATTAACATACCAAATTTCAATTCGATAGCTCCACCCGTTTCCGAGATCTCGTCTGCGCATGCGCGAAGCTGGCGCCGCACGGGCTCGCCAATACGACAACGTCCACCGCCTGGTCAAACTACACACACGTACCAAGTTTCGTCCCGATCGGTCGAGAATCGTAGATTTGTATAAATGACAAACAAACAGACAAACAGACAAACAGACAAACAGACAGAGGTCTTCAAAATATATATGAGACTAGCTGATGTGCCCGACGTTGTCCGGGCTATTCAAAAACCAAATTTCAAGTCGATAGCTCTACCCAGCCCGACGTTGTCCGGGCTATTCAAAAACCAAATTTCAAGTCGATAGCTCTACCCGTTTCCGAGATCTCGTCTGCGTATGCGCAAAGCTGGCGTCGGACGGGCTCGGCGACCCGATAAAATTCGTATCAGGGGCAAGATACATTCACATACCAATTTTTAAGTCGATAGATTCACCCGTTTCCGAGATCTCGTCTGTGCATGCGCGAAGCGGGCGCCGAACGGGCTCGGCATCCCGATAAAATTCGTATCCGGGGCAAGATACATTCACATAGCAAATTTCAAGTCGATAGATCCACCCATTTCCAAGATCTCGTCTGCGCATGCGCTGCACGGGCGTCGCACGGGCTCGCCAATACAACAACGGCGACCGCCTGGTCAAACTACACACACGTACCAAAGTACGTCCCGATCGGTCGAGAATCGTAGATTTGTATAAATGACATACAGACAAACAGAGGTCTTCAAAATATATATGAGACTAGCCGATGAGCCCGACGTTATCCGGGCTATTCAAAAAACAAATTTCAAGTCGATAACTCTACCCGTTTCCGAGATCTGGTCTGCGCATGCGCGAAGCTGGCGTCGCACGGACTCGGCGACCCGATAAAATCCGTATCCGGTACAAGATACATTCATATACCAAATATCAAGTCGATAGCTCCACCCGTTTCCGAGATGTCGTCTGCGCATGCGCGAAGCTGGCGTCGGACGGGCTCGGCGACCCGATAAATTCGAATCCGGGGCAAGATACATTCACATAGCAAATTTCAGTCATTAGCTCCACCCGTTTCCGAGATCTCGTCTGCGCATGCACGAAGCTGGCGTCGCACGGGCTCGGCGACCCGATAAAATTTGTATCCGGGGCAAGATACATTCACATAGCAAATTTCAAGTCGATAGCTCCACTCGTTTCAGAGATCTCGTCTGCGCATGCGCGAAGTGGGCGCCGAACGGACTCGCCAATACGACAACGTCCACCGCCTGGTCAAACTACACACACGAACCAAGTTTCGTCCCGATCGGTCGAGAATCGTAGATTTGTATAAATGACAAACAAACAGACAAACAGGCAAACAGACAGAGGTCTTCAAAATATATATGAGACTAGCTGATGTGCCCGACGTTGTCCGGGCTATTCAAAAACCAAATTTCAAGTCGATAGCTCTACCCAGCCCGACGTTGTCCGGGCTATTCAAAAACCAAATTTCAAGTCGATAGCTATACCCGTTTCCGAGATCTGGTCTGCGTATGCGCGAAGCTGGCGTCGCACGGGCTCGGCGACCCGATAAAATTCGTATCCGGGGCAAGATACATTCACATACCAAATTTCAAGTCGATAGCTTCACCCGTTTCCGAGATCTCGTCTGTGCATGCGCGAAGCGGGCGCCCCACGGGCTCGGCAACCCGATACAATTCGTATCCGGGGCAAGATACATTCACATAGCAAATTTCAAGTCGATAGCTCCACCCGTTTCCGAGATCACGTCTTCGCATGCGCAAAGCTGGCGTCGCACGGGCTCGGCGACCCGATAAAATTCGTATCCGGGGCAAGATACATTCACATACCAAATTTCAATTCGATAGCTCCACCCGTTTCCGAGATCTCGTCTGCGCATGCGCGAAGCTGGCGCCGCACGGGCTCGCCAATACGACAACGTCCACCGCCTGGTCAAACTACACACACGTACCAAGTTTCGTCCTGATCGGTCGAGAATCGTAGATTTGTATAAATGACAAACAAACAGACAAACAGACAAACAGACAGAGGTCTTCAAAATATATATGAGACTAGCTGATGTGCCCGACGTTGTCCGGGCTATTCAAAAACCAAATTTCAAGTCGATAGCTCTACCCAGCCCGACGTTGTCCGGGCTATTCAAAAACCAAATTTCAAGTCGATAGCTATACCCGTTTCCGAGATCTGGTCTGCGTATGCGCGAAGCTGGCGTCGCACGGGCTCGGCGACCCGATAAAATTCGTATCCGGGGCAAGATACATTCACATACCAAATTTCAAGTCGATAGCTCTACCCGTTTCCGAGATCTGGTCTGCGTATGCGCGAAGCTGGAGTCGCACGGGCTCGGCGACCCGATAAAATTCGTATCCGGGGCAAGATACATTCACATACCAAATTTCAAGTCGATAGCTCCACCCGTTTCCGAGATCTCGTCTGCGCATGCGCGAAGCTGGCGTCGGACGGGCTCGGCGACCCGATAAAATTCGTATCCGGGGCAAGATACATTCACATACCAAATTTCAAGTCGATAGCTTCACCCGTTTCCGATATCTCGTCTGTGCATGCGCGAAGCGGGCGCCGCACGGGCTCGGCAACCCGATAAAATTCGTATCCGGGGCAAGATACATTCACATAGCAAATTTCAAGTCGATAGCTCCACCCATTTCCAAGATCTCGTCTGCGCATGCGCTGCACGAGCGTCGCACGGGCTCGCCAATACAACAACGGCGACCGCCTGGTCAAACTACACACACGTACCAAGGTACGTCCCGATCGGTCGAGAATCGTAGATTTGTATAAATGACATACAGACATACAGACAAACATACAGACAAACAGAGGTCTTCAAAATATATATGAGACTAGCCGATGAGCCCGACGTTGTCCGGGCTATTCAAAAAACAAATTTCAAGTCGATAGCTCTACCCGTTTCCGAGATCTGGTCTGCGCATGCGCGAAGCTGGCGTCGCACGGGCTCAGCGACCCGATAAAATTCGTATCCGGTACAAGATACATTCATATACCAAATATCAAGTCGATAGCTCCACCCGTTTCCGAGATGTCGTCTGCGCATGCGCGAAGCTGGCGTAGGACGGGCTCGGCGACCCCGATAAAATTCGTATCCGGGGCAAGATACATTCACATAGCAAATTTCAAGTCATTAGCTCCACCCGTTTCCGAGATCTCGTCTGCGCATGCGCGAAGCGGGCGCCACACGGGCTCGCCAATACGACAACGACGACATACAGACAGACATACAGACAGAGGTCTTCAAAATATATAGGAGATTAGCTGATGAGCCCGACGTTATCCGGGCCATTCAAGAACCAAATTTCAAGTCGATAGCTCTACCCAGCCCGACGTTGTCCGGGATATTCAAAAAACAAATTTCAAGTCGATAGCTCTACCCGTTTCCGAGATCTGGTCTGCGCATGCGAGAAGCTGGCGTCGCGCGGGCTCGGCGACCCGATAAAATTCGTATTCGGGGCAAGATACATTCCCATACCAAATTTCAAGTCGATAGCTCCACCCGTTTCCGAGGACTGGTCTGCGCATGCGCGAAGCTGGCGTCGCACGGGCTCGGCGACCCGATAAAATTCGTATCCGGGGCAAGATACATTCACATAGCAAATTTCAAGTCGATAGCTCCACCCGTTTCCGAGATCTCGTCTGCCCATGCGCGAAGCGGGCGCCGCTCGGGCTCGCCAATACGACAACGACGACCGCCTGGTCAAACTACACACACGTACCAAGTTTCGTCCCGATCGGTCGAGAATCGTAGATTTGTATAAATGACATACAGACATACAGACAGACAAACAGAGGTCTTCATAATATATAGGAGACTAGCCGATGAGCCCGACGTTGTCCGGGCTATTCAAAAACCAAATTTCAAGTCGATAGCTCCACCCGTTTCCGAGATCTGGTCTGCGCGAAGCTGGCGTCGTACGGGCTCGGCGACCCGATAAAATTCGTATCCGGGGCAAGATACATTCACATACCAAATTTCAAGTCGATAGCTCTACCCGTTTCCGAGATCTGGTCTGCGCGTGCGCGAAGCTGGCGTCGCACGGGCTCGGCGATCCGATAAAATTCGTATCCGGGACAAGATACATTCACATAGCAAATTTTAAGTCGATAGCTCCACCCGTTTCCGAGATCTCTTGTGCGCATGCGCAAAGCGGGCGCCGCTCGGGCTCGCCAATACGACGTTGACGACCGCCTGGTCAAACTACACACACGTACCAAGTTTCGTCCCGATCGGTCGAGAATCGTAGATTTGTATAAATGACATACAGACAAACAGACAGACAAACAGAGGTCTTCAAAATATATAGGAGACTAGCCGATGAGCCCGACGTTGTCCGGGCTATTCAAAAACCAAATTTCAGTCGATAGCTCACCCGTTTCCGAGATCTGGTCTGCGCATGCGCGAAGCTGGCGTCGCACGTGCTCGGCGACCCGATAAAATTCGTATCCGGGGCAAGATACATTCACATACCAAATTTCAAGTCGATAGCTCCACCCGTTTCCGAGATGTCGTCTGTGCATGCGCGAAGCTGGCGTCGCACGGGCTCGGCGACCCGATAAAATTTGTATCCGGGGCAAGATACATTCACATAGCAAATTTCAAGTCGATAGCTCCACCCGTTTCAGAGATCTCGTCTGCGCATGCGCGAAGCGTGCGCCGCACGGACTCGCCAATACGACAACGTCCACCGCCTGGTCAAACTATACACACGAACCAAGTTTCGTCCCGATCGGTCGAGAATCGTAGATTTGTATAAATGACAAACAAACAGACAAACAGGCAAACAGACAGAGGTCTTCAAAATATATATGAGACTAGCTGATGTGCCCGACGTTGTCCGGGCTATTCAAAAACCAAATTTCAAGTCGATAGCTCTACCCAGCCCGACGTTGTCCGGGCTATTCAAAAACCAAATTTCAAGTCGATAGCTCTACCCGTTTCCGAGATCTGGTTTGCGTATGCGCGAAGCGGGCTTCGCACGGGCTCGGCGACCCGATAAAATTCGTAACGGGGCAAGATACATTCACATACGAAATTTCAAGTTGATAGCTCCACCCGTTTCCGAGATCTCGTCTGCGCATGCGCGAAGCTGGCGTCGGACGGGCTCGGCGACCCGATAAAATTCGTATCCGGGGCAAGATACATTCACATACCAAATTTCAAGTCGATAGCTTCACCCGTTTCCGAGATCTCGTCTGTGCATGCGCGAAGCGGGCGCCCCACGGGCTCGGCAACCCGATACAATTCGTATCCGGGGCAAGATACATTCACATAGCAAATTTCAAGTCGATAGCTCCACCCGTTTCCGAGATCACGTCTTCGCATGCGCGAAGCTGGCGTCGCACGGGCTCGGCGACCCGATAAAATTCGTATCCGGGGCAAGATACATTCACATACCAAATTTCAATTCGATATCTCCACCCGTTTCCGAGATCTCGTCTGCGCATGCGCGAAGCTGGCGCCGCACGGGCTCGCCAATACGACAACGTCCACCGCCTGGTCAAACTACACACACGTACCAAGTTTCGTCCTGATCGGTCGAGAATCGTAGATTTGTATAAATGACAAACAAACAGACAAACAGACAAACAGACAGAGGTCTTCAAAATATATATGAGACTAGCTGATGTGCCCGACGTTGTCCGGGCTATTCAAAAACCAAATTTCAAGTCGATAGCTCTACCCAGCCCGACGTTGTCCGGGCTATTCAAGAACCAAATTTATTAAGTCGATAGCTCTACCCGTTTCCGAGATCTGGTCTGCGTATGCGCGAAGCTGGCGTCGCACGGGCTCGGCGACCCGATAAAATTCGTATCCGGGGCAAGATACATTCACATACCAAATTTGAAGTCGATAGCTCCACCCGTTTCCGAGATCTCGTCTGCGCATGCGCGAAGCTGGCGTCGGACGGGCTCGGCGACCCGATAAAATTCGTATCCGGGGCAAGATACATTCACATACCAAATTTCAAGTCGATAGCTCTACCCGTTTCCGAGATCTGGTCTGCGCGTGCGCGAAGCTGGCGTCGCACGGGCTGGGCGACCCGATAAAATTCGTATCAGGGGCAAGATACATTCACATAGCAAATTTCAAGTCGATAGCTCCACCCGTTTCCGAGATCTCGTGTGCGCATGCGCGAAGCGGGCGCCGCTCGGGCTCGCCAATACGACTTTGACGACCGCCTGGTCAAACTACACACACGTACCAAGTTTCGTCCCGATCGGTCGAGAATCGTAGATTTGTATAAATGACATACAGACAAACAGACAGACAAACAGAGGTCTTCAAAATATATAGGAGACTAGCCGATGAGCCCGACGTTGTCCGGGCTATTCAAAAACCAAATTTCAGTCGATAGCTCACCCGTTTCCGAGATCTGGTCTGCGCATGCGCGAAGCTGGCGTCGCACGTGCTCGGCGACCCGATAAAATTCGTATCCGGGGCAAGATACATTCACATACCAAATTTCAAGTCGATAGCTCCACCCGTTTCCGAGATATCGTCTGCGCATGCACGAAGCTGGCGTCGCACGGGCTCAGCGACCCGATAAAATTCGTATCCGGGGCAAGATACATTCACATACCAAATTTCAAGTCGATTGCTCCACCCGTTTCCGAGATATCGTCTGCGCATGCGCGAAGCTGGCGCCACACGGGCTCGCAAATACGACGTTGACGACCGCCTGGTCAAACTACACACACGTTCCAAGTTTCGTCCCGATCGGTCGAGAATCGTAGATTTGTATAAATGACATACATACATACAGACAGACAGACAGACATAGGTCTTCAACATATATAGGAGACTAGAAGTTGGACCCGACTTCGTCCGGGCTGTTTCCCCTCTGCTTTTCGGCGAATTGCGCGGTTTGACCTTGAATTGTCCATTTTGAAGGTCAAGGTCAGGTGGGGGTCACAATTTGACCCGTCCGAAACACTGCCCGGACAAAAGTACCCGACAAAAGTACCTGTCGAAATCCATCCGGTTTTACCCGATTTGACCTTGAATTGATCATTTTGAAGGTCAAGGTCAGGTCTGGGTCACTATTTGACCCGTCCAAAACACTTAGTGGACAAAAGTAACCCTATGTATCAAATTGGTACCCGGTATAAAGCAGGATCACATTATGGTTTGGGGTATATCATTGTTCCAGACATATGGTACCCCGTTAAGCAGGATCACATTGTGGTTTGGGGTATATCATTGTTCCAGACATATGGTACCCCGGTAAGCAGGTTCACATTATGGTTTGGGGTATATCATTGTTCCAGACGTATGGTACCCCGGTAAGCAGGATCACATTATGGTTTGGGGTATAGTGTTGGTCCAGGCATATGGTACCCCGGTAAGCAGGATCACATTATGGTTTGGGGTATATTGTTGGTCCAGTCATATGGTACCCGGTATAAAGCAGGATCACATTATGGTTTGGGGTATATTGCTGGTCCAGACATATGGTACCCGGTATAAAGCAGGATCACATTATGGTTTGGGGTATATCGTTGTTCCAGACATATGGTACCCGGTAAGCTGGATCACATTATGGTTTGGGGTATATTGTTGGTCCAGTCATATGGTACCCGGTAAGCAGGATCACATTATGGTTTGGGGTATATTGCTGTCCAGACATATGGTACCCGGTAAGCAGGATCACATTATGGTTTGGGGTATATCGTTGTTCCAGACATATGGTACCCGGTAAGCTGGATCACATTATGGTTTGGGGTATATTGTTGGTCCAGTCATATGGTACCCGGTAAGCAGGATCACATTATGGTTTGGGGTATATTGCTGTCCAGACATATGGTACCCGGTAAGCAGGATCACATTATGGTTTGGGGTATATCGTTGTTCCAGGCATATCGTACCCGATAATCAGGATCACATTATGGTTTTGGGTATATTGTTGGTCCAGTCATATGGTACCCCGGTAAGCTGGATCACATTATGGTCTGTTTGTTTGGGCATATCGTCGTTTCAGTGATATGGTACCCCGGTAAGAAGGATCACATTATGGTTTGGGGTATATTGCTGGTCCAGTCATATGGTACCCCCGGTAAGCTGGATCACATTATGGTTTGGGGTATACTGTTGGTCCAGGCATATGGTACCCCGGTAAGCTGGATCACATTATGGTTTGGATTGTTAGGGTATAGTGTTGGTTCAGGCATATCGTAACCCGGTAAGCAGGCTCACATTACGGTTTGGTTTGTTTGGGTATATCGTCGTTTCAGTCATATGGTAAGCAATCGACAAAGTTCCTCAGATACACGAATAGGATTAGATACGTCACTTGATCTGTTCGTCTGGTGCAGATGTCTTCGTTGACAAACGAACAGGAATTCTGACTAGAATATATGCATCGTCAAGTTCATTTTACGTGTAATGTGCACTAGATTTGATAGATTATTTCACATATTTATTCTTATAGCTGTAGAAACTATTTCATGGCCATTGTTCATTCCCATATCAAGTACCTTGTGTTGAGGGATGTTAATTGCATCCGAACATAACGTGTATCACTTGGAAGATCAAAGTTGAATATGTTGTGTGTATTTTGCTTTTAAATATGCATATTTAAAATGTGCATTATGCAAATCCAGAATTGTTACGGTCGACTTCTCATCAAGTGAAGTCCTCAGTGTTATTGGGGGCACGATTTGTTATGCATTATCAAGTCATCCAATGCATTTCAAACCAGGTATGGACAGAGATTTTTGAAGTCATTACCAAATCGTCAATGTAAACGTGACTGTCAACAGTACTATCAACATCATCAAATATATTCAGTCAGTTTAATTCTGTTACAAGAAAAAGAAGATGCATGCATCAGATCGTGCATGAACTACTTTACAAGATTTAATCACGTACATTTGGAAAATATTATAAATATATGCAAGTCATGTTATTGAAGGCACAATGCTGAAATTATGGCAGGTTATGAGTTACTTATGTGTGGCCGCGGCCCTCGTCTGTACGTGTGTGGGTTTTCAGGCGAACCCATCCCAAATGTTCTGGTCACTAAAATCATACCGGATACCCCAGGGACGGTCCGGGCTGGTTCGCTTCATTCGCGACATACATATATCGGCGATATCCGCATTTCGAGTGTTAATTACCTGCCATGACTTTGGCGGCTGATTCACTCTTATTTATTTGCGAATGTAGTCGACGATAGTTCCGCTACATAATTTTTATATGTGTGGAGTTCTTGGCGGTACGATGTCGACATTGGCTCCGGTCTGCAAGTTATATCATTGCAGACACCATAATGAAATTCTGATAACTTATGTGTTAATATCGGCACTTCTGTATTGCCGCGATCCCAACCATGCATGTGTGTTTTTCCATGAGATCCCGCACTGTGCTGGTCTCTAAAACCCGCATATACACAATGGGGCCGGTCTGGGCTGATCCGGATCCGAGCTGCTCCGGGCTGGTCCCGGTGGTTTTTAGTTACGCTGGTAATTAGCGCCCTGTCAATATATCTGGGCTGGTATTATAAGCGATTCGGGGCTGGTTTCATACGATTCAATATGATAACAAAGAAAACCAATGGTAATTCCGGGCGAACGTCTACTCGTGTTGGTAAACCGCGAGACCCGGGTAAAATCTATGTAAACGAACAGGTTCAATATTAATATCACCCTTTTGGGCGAAATAAAAATACACATTTGGAACAGTATTATATTTGGAGGGGTGTTCAGGTTATACAAGCAGACGATAGCCAGAATAGGAAGGCGGCTCCGTGACAAAATATAGGTGAATTGTGCATTTTATGGTAAAATCACCAAACTGTGTGTGTGACATCCTGGCATGATACTTTGTTGATTTGGATATCATGCCAAGCTAGGGTGGGTCCACGGTTGCCATGGTAACCGCTGATAAAAAGTTATCACTAAAATGTCGACAAATTGCATTGAAAGGGCGTGGAATGATTCGTATCCACATCTAGTGACAATTGTTAGTGCGCAATAATGACTAAACGAGTTTGTATTGACCATGTGGACATGTTTTGAGTTATCAGGATATAAATATGACTGTTGGTGGTAAAAAATGGCGGATAAAATGGCCGCCACGCAGGGCAAAATGGTCACCAAAATACATTCAGTTTATGGCGTTTTTTTCATTGCTTCCATTTGGATTTTTTTTAAACAAAAATTCACATACCCCTATATCATTTCTCAGCCCAAATTCCCACAACAATAAATACAGTTCAATTTCAATATCTACATGATCTGATCAGGAAACACATGTATTAACATTTTAGGCATTTAATTTTCTGTCCGGGATTTTTTAACCCGTAGAATAGTGTCACTGTATTTTTCCAAGAACGATAATTCAGTAAAATTAGTTCCTTGTAACCTCTAGAGCTGCCGTCGCTGTGTAATTGTGTTGGTACTACATAATTTTGATGACTGCAATGCAGAGAGAACAGTGTGTGAGTTTCGGGGTAAGAGAACTCAACGCATGTTAACGTTCACACAGTCGCGCACCGTTTCCTATTCCGGAACTTGAAATGTAATAATGCACATGGCGTAACAAGATTAGTGTGTAATCGGGCCCGAATATTGTGTTCGAGTTGTTACTTTTAATGACTTGAATGCGTCTTTCTGGGACATACTATACCGGTGATAGAAAGAATTTAAGGTATTAATCGATCTATTTGATATCGGTGAACATTCAAAAGCGATTATTGTTAGGTGTATTTTTGCACATCACCACGTGGCTCTAAACATAAAGTCACATCGTGCGTATGAATAATTAGGTGGATAACCACTACTATATGCAAACTTACCTATTTCGAATTAATATGCAACACGTGGTCATTAACAATACTCGATGTCGTACATGAACCTATATGGCCACTTCCACTGTGAATAATTTGTTTTTCTGTGATTGAGATTAAGATGAATTTTACCGACTACACTCTTTTAAAACAGTATGTACTCTGGAGTACCTACGTAGGTACTGAACTTACGTAGGGGAGTACCAAAACTGTTGGTACACTGGAGTACCAAAAGTGTTGGTACTCTGGACTGTTGGTACTCTGGGGTACCAACTATCCAATGGCAGGTACTCTGGATTACCTGTCCAGGTACTCTGGATTACCTGTCCATGTACTCTGGAGTACCTCTCCAGGTACTCTGGATTACCTGTCCATGTACTCTGGAGTACCTCTCCAGGTACTCTGGATTACCAACTATCCATGTAGTATGCGGAGTACTGTCCAGATACACTGGGTACCTGTCCGGGTACTATGTAGTACCAAATATCTAGGTACTATGTGAAGAACCTGTTCAGGTACTCTGGAGTACCTGTCCGGTTACCCCGGAGTACCAAATATCTAGGAATTATGTGGATAATCTGCACAGGTACCAATCCCTCGAAATTAGGAAAAATGTCCGACGGCAAAATGAATGATGTGGCATGTTAGATTCCAAATGATGCCACGGCGTTTAAGTGTCGATTTAAGTACAAAACTTAAAGATTTTTCGAGATCATGTTATCATTTACCTGAAATAATATGCATTATATTACTTTTATTAGTATTGAACCTCGATCGTGTTTTTGTAGTTAATTCAGGGTTTAATATCTCGATTTCAGGATTTCCATGACCTGTGCCCTGCACGTGGAGTAAAATTTGTCTGAATGCCTAAAATAATCGTCCAAACTTCTTAATTTGTGTGTAATGATATTAAAGTAAACATTATGAATCAAACATCTTAAAGAATTATGGGTGAACCACCAATCAATCTATAATAGACTGATAAATCGGAAACTACTTTGCGATAAATCACAAACGTAAAGCAGGCATTTATATAGAGTCGGTATATAGGGGCGGTGAAAAGTGGGCAGCTGAGCGCGTTACATGCCCCTGTGTTTAAACAAAAATATAATTCGGATATCTTTTGAAAGACACGGAATAATTATTTACTGAGAATATTCAAAATACAATATCAATAGTCAAGAAATTTGGAGTTCCCTCTTGTACAACAGTGAGCACTGTGCCAGGAAGACCGATCGGTCAATTTTAGATTGATCGGACTATTATAAATTGATTTGTGGTTCACTGAGACCTGTTAAACCAGTCGGGCTAAAATAGACCAAACGATCATTCTATAATTATCTCTCAACCAATACTTAAACAAATGTGGCCTATAGCGCCCTCCGCTGCCCCCTTTTGCACTGCCCCTTAGGCTATACGCCGACTATACATACGCGTCCCTTACCGTTAATAAACAGTATACCATATATTTTCCTACACGATAGCAAAGGGGCCTCTCGTTTAAACGTGCAAAATATAAATTAAAATATATATAAATTGAAACCAAGCACGCCTCTTTAAAAGCCGCTTCAGTATTATATTTTTATTGATATTTTACTCAATCGACACGCACCTGGGCGCCATAGATTTAAAGGTTATACTGCAAAATTTATAGTAGACTGTATTGCCCTATACCACAGTATACCATAGATTTAACAGTTATAGCACAAAAGTTATGCTCGACCGACACAGAACATTGGCACAAACAACTACTATGAGTGCTCTCGCAGATATTTGAACCACATTTCAATGATGGGTGTATGTTACGTGCTTTTAAGGACCAATGCTAGGTACTGAGGTAGCAATACACAATTTTCAGCAATTTTGCCAACCTGGGAGGGGGTACTGTGCTTCAAATCAATGCTGAGCCATTATCTTTGGAATATGTCCCATCAAGCATGTTTTAATGTCGACAGACATTTTAGGTTTAATCATTAATTGTGTCTGTACTTTAGCTTCTTCGTTCAATTTGTCATTGAGTTATGCCCCTTGGTTTGCACACACAAAACGCTCAATTTTATCCATTTTTTAAAACTAAAATTGACCATTTTCAACCCAAAAACAGACCATGATAGAGCGAATGTCAGTAAATAAGCTTCTTCCACCTGATAGAGCTATGTTAGAGCTGAGATATATTTGAAATAGAAAAAAAGTTATTGTATCAATTTGAAAAAAATGTCTTGCGAGCCCAGATGACAGAATTCAGGGGAGTGAAATCGGGCTATTTTCCTGTAACCAATAACACAGAGTTGGCCTTCACTGACCTTACGAAAACCCTGTTGCGTATCAAAAGTTTTAACTTTTTTTAGAACTTTCCCAGTTTTGTGAAATAATTAAACCTTCAAACCAGTAATGACACATTTAACACAGGCTACACTGGCTGTTATGCCCCCCCCCCCATATACTTATTTTTCTATTTTTCAGACCCCCTACAACCCGTAAAATCGTGCACTGCTACCTAAGGGCTGCACCGATTCATCGTGAATTCAATACACTTTCAAACGATAACCGTATCGTATCGTGTGTATCTCGATGCAGGAATTCAAATAATTTCTGAAGATGGGCAATGTTCTCTCAAGTATACATGTTTATCATGTGTATTTGACTCATGTAGCTAACTATTCAACAACTGCATTGTAGTTTAACATGAACTCCATCTCCAATTACAAACATGTTGTTTCTGATAATTCAGGTCGTGTTCATTTGAGAACACTTATTCAGTGTATGTATCGTTGGTCATGCATCACGTATATATATTGTGACCAAGTACCGGTATGTTATTACAACCCAAATGCTCGGGTCCATATTATGAACTACTGGTAAGGTTCCATTGTTTTCAGAAACAAGGCTTGGTCGAATTCCCAAATGATGGACAATACAATTTTTGAAACACATTGGTGAAATTGAGGTTGCACATAATTAAAAAGCTCATTAAAAAATGACAAGTATTTAGGTTGGTAATTATACATGTATGACATATGGTGTTCGTTATATCAATCATATTGTTACATAACCTGTTGTACAGTACGTAAATAGTGTGTGATAAGCAAAATACTCAACACCGGGAAGACACCACTGTGAGCTCTGGTTACAATTGACATGTTGTTTGCACCATACCGTTAACTTGCCATTAACAGCATAAATGGAAAAATAATAGAGGTTATAAAAAATTGTATTAAAATGTGAAAGCAAAATGAATCATGATGGTCGATCCTCACAATCATTCCCATCACTTATTGGCCTAAAACATGGAGTGAACTTCTCACCTTTCCTCTTTGGCATGTATGTCAATGATTTAACAGACTTCCTGGCTAGCTCAGGGTTGAGAGGAATGCAATCATTAACCACAGAGCTCCAAACAAAACTGAATACTTACCTGAAACGATTTGCTTTATTATACGCAGATGATACAGTAATTATGTCAGAAACGAAAGAGGATTTGCAGTATGCACTATGTTGCTTTGAAGACTATTGCGGTATATGGAAGCTTAGTGTTAACATACAGAAAACCAAGGTAATGTTATGTGGTAGAGGACGGCAACCTAAAACCCCTGTCACACTCACGCCGGCGCTCTCACTGCGCTGCAAAAGTACCAACATATGAGTAACACGCAGGAGGAGCGCCGATAACTGTCGAAAATAGTCAAACTTTTAAAACAAAGTATGCTCCTATTGCGTTCCTACTTTGTCAAGTCTCGCGCTCTTAGTGCGTTCAAGTCGCTGTCATTGTGATGCTAGTACGTTCGCAAAACGTTCTCTGCGCGGGCGCGGAGAGTATAGATAGCACCTCCTGCGTTCTCCAGTCATAGTCAGTTTTTAAGTTGTGGGGAAAATACCTAACACTCCGCAATAGATTAGCTGTCCGATTAAACTACTGTCACACTCCGCTGCGATCAGGCCGGCGCTTGCATTGCGCTGGAAAATAATCAAAGCGCCAAGCAAAGCACAGTAAGGTATCCAAGAACGTATTGGTGACGCAGTGGACACTGGCTAGAACGGGAGAGGGTCCCCGTGATCGCCCCAGAGCGCCAGAGCGCCGCGCTTGTTTTGTGCATGCACAAAACAAGCGCAGAGGTTCGGCGTTCTGACCAGGCGTAGTACCGTTGCCATGACAGCGCAAAGCGTACTAACAACGCAATGACAACGACTTGAACGCATTAAGAGCGTTTACGACGTGGAGGAAACGCAGTGAGAGCGTATGAGAACGTGAGACTTGACAAAGCAGGAACGCAATGGGTCGTAAAAAGAGCGCGAAAACGTGATAAGCGGGATAGGGGCATAGCTTGTCACACGCGCCGCATGTATGACTGGTGGGGAGTTTCTCGTTTCGCGTGCGGGCTGACATTATCAATGGGTGTTTTATTAGTTTTATTTATAGAATGGGAATTTTTGGGAATATTTAAAAGTCAAACTGCGAGCTGGAGGCCGAGTCCCGTAAAAGGTGCTTGTAGTTGGGGAAATTAAATTTCGTTTATTGTGTTAATCAACGTTGATTAATGTTGATTTTTGGTTTGTGGTAAACTATATGTGTATTACAAATGAAAGAAATTTCTGCAGCCCACTGGGGGGTTGTGGTCGGAGACGGTCGAGTCGACCACCGGTTCGTTAATTTGGTGCTGGTTGTTATTGTTATTTAACGGAATTCTGAGTTGGTCATTCGCAAAACCAATATATTTTATATTCTACAATTACATTCTTGGGTTTATAATATATGATCTTGAGCGCGTTACCATTTCTGACATTGGTTCTCTTGTTTTAACAGATTGAATATTTCTGACAATTTTCCGCGCTTCCACTGTGCGTTACTCGTATTTTGATACTTTTTCAACTCAAAGCAAATGCCAGCTTGATCGCAGCGGAGTGTGACAGTGCTATGAGTAGACCGCATTTCAAAGTGGGATCGTAGTGTAAACCTGCTGTAAACGCCGGAAGAACGCCATGTATAACGATTGGGCGTAAAGCGAGCGCCAGAGTCGCAGTGGCAGCACAATGTGGACGTTCTATGAGCGGGAACCAGTCCATAACACCCCATGACAGCGCAGAAAGAGCGCAATAAATTTTGGACAGAGCCTCATTGAGTGTATTAAGGACGGGAAAGGCACGTAGGGATAATTTGATTAAGCTCACTGTAGTCGCAAAAGACAAGATTAATTTCTTGCTGCGACCACGAGAAGCTAATATGCGCTCTTGCTACGTACACATAACGCTCACGTCGCTCGATTGGCGCTTTGCTTTGTGCTGTCACGGCGACAGTACTACGTCCTGGTCAGAACGCCGAGCCTCTGCGCTTGTTTTGTGCATGCATAAAACAAGCGCGGCGCTCTGGCACCTATGGGCGACCATGAAGATCCTCGGCCGTTGTAGCCAGTGTCCACTGCGTCACCAATCGGATCTTGGAGACATTAGTGCGTTTAGGTGGGCGCTTTGATACTTTTGCAGCGCAATGAGAGCGCCGGCCTGAGTGTGACAGGGGCTTTAAACCCCTGTCACACTCACGCCGGCGCTCTCACTGCGCTGCAGAAGTACCAACATATGAGTAACACGCAAGAGGAGCGCCGATAACTGTCGAAAATAGTCAAACTTTTAAAACAAAGTATGCTCCTATTGCGTTCCTACTTTGTCAAGTCTCGCGCTCTTAGTGCGTTCAAGTCGCTGTCATTGTGATGCTAGTACGTTCGCAAAACGTTCTCTGTGCGGGCGCGGAGAGTATAGATAGCACCTCCTGCGTTCTCCAGTCATAGTCAGTTTTTAAGTTGTGGGGAAAATACCTAACACTCCGCAATATATTAGCTGTCCGATTAAACTACTGTCACACTCCGCTGTGATCAGGCCGGCGCTTGCATTGCGCTGAAAAATAATCAAAGCGCCAAGCAAAGCACAGTAAGGTATCCAAGAACGTATTGGTGACGCAGTGGACACTGGCTAGAACGGGAGAGGGTCCCCGTGATCGCCCCAGAGCGCCAGAGCGCCGCGCTTGTTTTGTGCATGCACAAAACAAGCGCAGAGGTTCGGCGTTCTGACCAGGCGTAGTACCGTTGCCATGACAGCGCAAAGCGTACTAACAACGCAATGACAACGACTTGAACGCATTAAGAGCGTTTACGACGTGGAGGAAACGCAGTGAGAGCGTATGAGAACGTGAGACTTGACAAAGCAGGAACGCAATGGGTCGTAAAAAGAGCGCGAAAACGTGATAAGCGGGATAGGGGCATAGCTTGTCACACGCGCCGCATGTATGACTGGTGGGGAGTTTCTCGTTTCGCGTGCGGGCTGACATTATCAATGGGTGTTTTATTAGTTTTATTTATAAAATGGGAATTTTTGGGAATATTTAAAAGTCAAACTGCGAGCTGGAGGCCGAGTCCCGTAAAAGGTGCTTGTAGTTGGGGAAATTAAATTTCGTTTATTGTGCTAATCAACGTTGATTAATGTTGATTTTTGGTTTGTGGTAAACTATATGTGTATTACAAATGAAAGAAATTTCTGCAGCCCACTGGGGGGTTGTGGTCGGAGACGGTCGAGTCGACCACCGGTTCGTTAATTTGGTGCTGGTTGTTATTGTTATTTAACGGAATTCTGAGTTGGTCATTCGCAAAACCAATATATTTTATATTCTACAATTACATTCTTGGGTTTATAATATATGATCTTGAGCGCGTTACCATTTCTGACATTGGTTCTCTTGTTTTAACAGATTGAATATTTCTGACAATTTTCCGCGCTTCCACTGTGCGTTACTCGTATTTTGATACTTTTTCAACTCAAAGCAAATGCCAGCTTGATCGCCATGTATAACGATTGGGCGTAAAGCGAGCGCCAGAGTCGCAGTGGCAGCACAATGTGGACGTTCTATGAGCGGGAACCAGTCCATAACACCCCATGACAGCGCAGAAAGAGCGCAATAAGTTTTGGACAGAGCCTCATTGAGTGTATTAAGGACGGGAAAGGCACGTAGGGATCATTTGATTAAGCTCACTGTAGTCGCAAAAGACAAGATTAATTTCTTGCTGCGACCACGAGAAGCTAATATGCGCTCTTGCTACGTACACATAACGCTCACGTCGCTCGATTGGCGCTTTGCTTTGTGCTGTCACGGCGACAGTACTACGTCCTGGTCAGAACGCCGAGCCTCTGCGCTTGTTTTGTGCATGCATAAAACAAGCGCGGCGCTCTGGCACCTATGGGCGACCATGAAGATCCTCGGCCGTTGTAGCCAGTGTCCACTGCGTCACCAATCGGATCTTGGAGACCTTAGTGCGTTTAGGTGGGCGCTTTGATACTTTTGCAGCGCAATGAGAGCGCCGGCCTGAGTGTGACAGGGTCTTAAATAAAAAATATCGGCTTTACATAATTATAAAGATGAGTATTTGTTTCTACTCACCTTTCACATGATTGGACTCTTTATACATGTACCCATACATGTCCCATTGACACTTCATCTTATCACAATCATGTTCTTCGTTGTTTTATCAACGATTTTGTGTATATATTGTTTGACCATTGTCTATCATGTTTTTTCATGTTTGATACATTCCAATCATGCCACCGTTTCTCTGACCAACAAAAACAACTGTATCTCTCATACATTCTGTTAACAAACTGTCGACTTTCTCTCACTCCAGGATATCAGTTATTACAGCTGTTAACCGGTTTCGGGCTGCTTAGCTGTGATCTCGCCCAAAGTACTTGATGGGGATCGCAGCGATGCAGCACCGTGCCGCGATTGGCAGCTTTAATAACATAAAGTATAAAAACAGGCCGAAAATGGATTTATATCGAAAACGTAAATTTTACAAAATCCCCAAGGGATGTAACCTAAGACTGCCACTTGTCCTTCTCGTAATAACAATGCTGTTTCTAAGTTCTGGATCCGTTCATAGTAATCCGGGACCAAATTCACAAACTGACATAACAGGGAACATAACTGTTTTTCAATATAATATCCGCAGTATTAGAAATAAGCTACATAAAATAGTTGAAGCTATAAACGAATATGACATTCTTTGCTTCACTGAAACACACCTCGGCACAACCTACCATACGGAAAAATTGTTAATTCCCCAAGTTGGCATAACGACTGAATACTAACTTATCAGTTTCATGCACCTGAACAAGTCCATAATATGTCTTTAAGATAACTTTTTAACCTGAACGTTTAGAGAATGCATCTTTGACACATATTAATTATGATTCTATATATCAGTATTGAAGATATTACCGGGAATCTATCGAAATTGATGTACATTCTCCCTTTAATTTATCAGTTTGATTCAATTAAATCAGAGCATGATACGTATTTAAAGCCTAATATTTTGTTCGTAGCTTTACCATTCATTGATATTACGTTGTAATTTCCAGTGTGATACAACCAACGACGGTAACATTGCGTTACGTTACAGAAAGCAAAATTCCTTTGATTGAATGAACAGTGCATGTAACCAGAAAACACATACAAGTCATATTCTTTTATAAAAGTTAATATTACACATGTTATCAAAATGAACGATTAGTTTGAATATTTATTCATAATTGCACGTATATATTACAAGGTTTTCTATGATACTTCTATTTAGCTTGTGTTTTCATGGCAATGTATTTCTGCTTTTTGCAGGTCACCAATTGAGATATTGGTGCGGTCGAGCATTCGTTCTGTGGACGAGCTTTGTTTCTCTGGCCGGATAGCGAAATGATTTCGACAGACATAGTTGCGGATGTCAACCAAAATCACATAAAGTTCCAGTTTTGGCATCTGGCCCATGGCGTAATGCGAGATAATGATGGCACCTTGCACATGGTTAGTTAGTAAGGACGTATTCGAAACCGTTCTATATATTCGTGACATGCTTTGTTCGATGTACCGGATGTTTCACCAGGAGGAGATTGCATGTCATGGTCCATATGGGGCCATATGTGTTCGTCCGGATGGGCTTTCAGTTGGTATCTTGTGAAATGTTGTACCAGATGAGTTGCAGTAAGGACACAGATGTTTCTATATTAATAGCCCATGCAGATGCGGCTATATGTGTGCTTGTCCGGGTGAACATTTAGTTCTCTTGTGAGATATTTCGACCAAATGGGGCGTTTCAGTTATACATGGCTCATATGTGGCTATATATGAGTGCATGTACGAACAGGCACTTAGTTATTTTGTGAATTGTTTCGCCCAGAGGAGGCGTTTTATTTACGGCACAGATGTGGCTCATGTATGGCCCAGTTGTGGTCAGTTGATCCATGTAAAGGATCATGAGTACATGTGCGAAAGGCACTTAGTTGTTATTTTGTGAATTGTTTCGCCCAGATGAGGCGTTTTATTTACGGCCCAGATGTGGCTACACGTATGGCCAGATGTGTTCAGTTGTAATGTCTGTAGGGGTCATACAGATCTTTGTTCGTAATATTAATTGATTAGCAATAAAGTAAATGCATCTATGTAAAGCCCCTGTCACACTCAGGCCGGCGCTCTTATTGCGCTGCAAAAGTATCAAAGCGCCCACCTAAACGCACTAAGGTCTCCAAGAACCGATTGGTGACGCAGTGGACACTGGCTACACAGGGCGAGTATCTCCATGGTCGCCCATAGGTGCCAGAGCGCCGCGCTTGTTTTATGCATGCACAAAACAAGCGCAGAGGTTCGGAGTTCTGACCAGGACGTAGTACTGTCACCGTGACAGCGTAAAGCAAAGCGCCAAGCGAGCGAAGTGAGCGTTATGTGGACGTAGCAAGAGCGCATATTAGCTTCTCGTGGTCGCAGCAAGAAATTAATCTTGTCTTTTGCGACTACAGTAAGCTTAATCAAATTCTCACAACGTGCCTTTCCCGTCCTCAATACGCTCAATGAGGCTCTGTCCAAAACTTATTGCGCTGTCATGGGGTGTTATGGGTTCCCGCTCATAGAACGTCCACATTGTGCTGCCACTGCGACTCTGATACTCGCTTTACGCCCAAGCGTTATACATGGCGTTCTTCCGGCGTTTACAGCAGGTTTACAGTACGATCCCACTTTGAAATGCGGTCTGCTCATACCACTGTCACACTCCGCTGCGATCAGGCTGGCGTTTGCTTTGAGTTGAAAAAGTATCAAAATACGAGTAACGCACAGTGGAAGCGCGGAAAATTGTCAGAAATTTTCAATCTGTTAAAAAAAGAGAACCAATGTCAGAAATGGTAACGCGCTCAAGATCATATATTATAAACCCAAGAATGTAATTGTAGAATATAAAATATATTGGTTTTGCGAATGAGCAGCTCAGAATTCCGTTAAATAACAATAACAACCAGCACCTAATTAACGAACCGGTGCCCGACTCGACCGTCTCCGACCACAACCCCTGTGGGCTGCAGAAATTTCTTTCATTTGTAATTGACATATAGTTTATCACAAACCAAAAATCAACATTAATCAACGTTGATTAACACAATAAACGAAATTTAATTGCCCCAACTACATGCACCTATTACGGGACTCGGCCTCCAGCTCGCAGTTTGACTTTTAATCATCCCAAAAATTCCCATTCTATAAATAAAACTAATAAAACACCGATTGATAATGTCAGCCCGCACGCGAAACGAGAAACTCCCCACCAGTTATACATGCGGCGCGCGTGACAAGCTATATATGCTCCTATCCCGCTTATCACGTTTTCGTCGCGCTATTTGTACGACCCATTGCGTTCCTGCTTTGTCAAGTCTCACGCTCTCACACGCTCTCATTGCGTTTCCTCCACGCCGTAAACGCTCTTAATGCGTTCAAGTCGTTGTCATTGCGTTGTTAGTACGCTTTGAGCTGTCATGGCGACGGTACTACGCCTGGTCAGAACGCCGAACCTCTGCGCTTGTTTTGTGCATGCACAAAACAAGCGTGGCGCTCTGGCGCTCTGGGGCGATCACAGAGACCCTCTCCCGTCCTGGCCAGTGTCCACTGCGTCAACAATATGTTCTTACTGCGCTTTGCTTGGCGCTTTGATTATTTTACAGCACAATGCAAGCGCCGGCCTGATCTCAGCGGAGTGTGACAGTAGTTTAATCGGACAGCTAATCTATTGCGGAGTGTTGGGTATTTTCCCCACAACCTAAAAACTGACTATGACTGGAGAACGCAGGAGGCGCTATCTATATATACTCTCCGCGCCCGCGCAGAGAACGTTTTGCGAACTTATTGAGAACGTACTAGCATCACAGTGACAGCGACTTGAACGCACTAAGAGCGTGAGACTTGACAAAGTAGGAACGCAATAGGAGCATTCTTTGTTTTAAAAGTTTGACAATTTTCGACAGTTTTCGGCGCTCCTCCTGCGTGTTACTCATATTTTGGTACTTTTGCAGCGCAGTGAGAGCGCCGGCCTGAGTGTGACAGGGGTTTTACACCATTAGCTCACACATGGTGACACTTGTTTAGCGTTGCTAGAAAGTTCCGTCAACGTCAATACTGTATTAGATTTTAAAAATAAGACATCGTGTCGCCTATATTATTTCCCCTACCTTTGTTGGTCTATCGCTACACTTCACGTTTGTCCATTAAAGTTTACTTTTAACATCATGCATTCGTTGTAGTTATTCCATAAATACTTTATGGTCGTTCGAGCTGCAAGCGAGTTAGAACATAAATATATTTATTGATATTCGCCAACGTGTGCATAGTGCACGGCCGGTAACGAGTTAACGAAGTTATCCAGTTTGTTTTGGTCATTCAAACTGGGTCAATACTGCACCGTCTGAACGGTGTTCAAGGCAATCGTAACAATCAGCTCGTGTGAGCTTATTCACGACTGATTTTGCATTGGTTTAACTCGCTTGACACGGTGGTCAAGCTTCACTATACTCTTGAAATTCCGCATTGTATCCCCCCACCCACCCCATGATTGGGAGATGTTTATAACAATTGTAACACTGTAATATTCATCATTTTACGTCTTATTTGTTATATGATTGATCGTCTGCGAACGATATTTATCGCTACACTTCACGTTTGTCCATTAAAGTTTACTTTTAACATCATGCATTCGTTGTAGTTTTATTCCATAAATACTTTATGTTCGTTCGAGCTGCAAGCGAGTTGGAACATGAATATAATTACTGTTCGGTTCGTGATTAAGACACCCACACTGATTGTCACGAGTGAGTTCTCGCTATAAGCTACAAACCCCCGAATTGAAATCAATTGATTGTGTTAACAATATCCCCGCTACAACCAGGCTACAACAGAACAGCATATTGTGATTGGACTGGATACGACAGGCGAACCGAACTTTAAACGGGTCACGTGTACCATTTAATGTCGAATTCTTAGTCACATTGCTCAGTGTAATTTAGCACAAGATCGAACAAGTTGACATGCATTATGTTTGCAAGTTATTATATAGTAGTAAAGCAGTAGTAGCTGGCCACCCACCATCGATCGAAGAAAGATATTGCAACCCTCGGATGCCGCCCAGACAAAGGACGTGCCCCCTTTGAGTGGCGGTTGATTTTTCTGCCGGGCTTGGCTGGATATGGATAGTTTAAAGGGGGACTGTACACTAAATCCGACCATTTGTGTGACCATATCCGTTTATACTCAGCAGAGTTTATGCAACAGATGAATGAATTTGAGACATGTATTATTGCAAAATACACTCATAGCTCTAGGAACGAATAAAACAACATGGTAATTATAATGAAAATTTATTTATGACTCCAGCCGAAAATTGTAATTTTCATTACAATTAGCATGTTATTTGCATCATTCGTAGAGCACATGCACGAGTGGACTTTGCACAAATCCATGGCTCAAATTAATTAATTCATATATATTCTGTTGAGTATAAAAGGAGATGGTCCCATAAATAGCCGGATTTAGTGTACAGTACCCTTTGATCCCCAGCCAAGTCTCGCACGAGGTGAAGTCTTTCCAGTCGGTGCATTGTGTTCATGGACCAATCGGGACCATACGTACAGATGCAGGCTGGCTTGAAGTGGCTTTGCAGTTACTGGGAGTGGCCTGATAGGGTATGATATGCCCCTGGTAGGACCAACAGGAAACCACACTCGGGGGGGGGGGGGGGCATCAAGACCACTCGAGGGAAGAAGACAAATAACAAGTGAAAAACATAAATAGTATACAGAATTAGGGAAAAAGAATAAGTAAAAAAAAAGTTGAGATCATTTTCCCCATCATTTTTCATTGTTATATCACCATTTATAACACCCGTGTGGGAGGACATACTGCCCTTCCAAATCCTCCCGGGCCCCCATCCAAAACGGTTAACGGTCATTTAGACCGACTCACATAATTATTGTATTCATTCGTTTGGTATGGATGAAACATTGCAACTCTACTTCAGTTTGGGGCTGAGTTATAAATACATCGTCCAATGTTGTCTAATTTACACGGAATTTGCACATATCTCTACTATACGTACTGTTAGGCGTAAATTGAAAATGAAATGAAATTATGTTGGCATATAAACAGGTGTCATCAAATTATCTCTGGCTAGTCACTGGTATATATATATATATATATATATATATATATATATATATATATATATATATATATATATATATATATATACTCTATGTCGTGGATTAACTATATGGTAAACATACCTGGCCCTGTAACAGAACCTTGTCATATATCTTCTATATATATATCTATCTTCTATACTATATTTTTTGAGACTTCCGTATATATATATATATGTACTTTATAGAATCGAAAACGGCTGGCTCGGTTGAGTTCAAACTTCCCATCTAAAGGTAAAAACCGACGCACACCGTAGTTGTCGCGTTTTGGAGAAGCTCTGAGCACCCTTTATCCACTCCCAAATCACAGCAAAGGCACGGCGTGGGTTAATCAAGTGATTATTTAATGAGCGTTTGTTTTTGACGCATCGCTATAAAGAGCGTCTGTTTACCATTCAACGTTATTATCATCTGCAAAGAGATATACGGGAACATTGAGTGGTTTCCTATGCGGGGAGATTTATTGGATGCCATAGTACTCTTACAACATCATTGTTATAGTATGTATGACACTTAGGTCAGGGCTTAGGGGGGGGGGGGGGGGGTAGTTATAGGCATAATGCTTCTCAGAAATCCCGGTTACAAACCAACACTCACAATTTCGTATTTACGCAAACGTATACGGGAACAAATGCTTTCCTATTTTTAGAACGCAACACATGATACCAAACAAAATTACGTCGCGTTGGTGATGGCGTTCACGACGGGATTAATTGACTGTCCGCTCTTTGCGAGGATGGGGTTCACGACGGGATTAACTTTGCGGGGACTATTGACCATTTCGTAAGGGTGGACAACCTCTGTCAGGGGCTGCTCATTGGCCACGGGCAGGTTAAAAAAAATCATACCTCTTCTGGGTCTGGGCGTGTATAGACATGAGCGTGTTGTGTTCCTAATAACGCGGAGCGTGTTGTGTTCATAAGAACGCGGATCGGGTAAGTTTTTCCGCCCTAGGTGAGCTCAAACTTCTTATATAAGTGTAAAAACACACGGGGATCGTCGACGTCGCATTGTGTGAAACATTCTTATGTCTGTCGTCCTAGGAACGGGGGAATTTTTCATCGGGTCAGTCTTAACCTTCAAACGGGTACCCACAAATTATATATTGTGACCCCGACATGACCTTGAAAATGATCAATTCAAGGTCAAATCGGGTAAAATATTGAAAAACCCAATATTAACTCATTGAAAAACACAAACAAAACATAAAACATTGTCATGTTTCTGACCAAGCACGCCAGTGGCGGGCTAACCTGCTAGTCTGTACTATATATTTTGAGACTTCCGTATATATATATATGTATGTGTGTACTTCATAGAATCGAAAACGGCTGGCTCGATTGAGTTCAAACTTCCTATCTAAGGGTAAAATCCCACGGACACCGCCGTGGTCGCGTTTTGTAGAAGCTCATAGCTCCCGTTCTCCAATCTCAGTCACAAAAAACGGCACTGCGGTGGTTAATCAAGTGATAATTTAATGAGCGTTTGTTTTTGACGCATCGCTATAAAGAGCGTCTGTTTACCATTCAACGTTATTAGCATCTGCAGAGAGATATACGGGAACAATACTTTTGAGTGGTTTGCTATGCGGGAATATTTATTGGATGCCATAGTACTCTTACAACATCATTGTTATAGTATGTATGACACTTAGGTCAGGGCTTAGGGGGGGGGGTAGTTAGTGTGGATATAGGCATAATGCTTCTCAGAAATCTCGGTTACAAACCAACACTCACAATTTTGTCTTTGGCATCAGATACCAACACCTCGACCGATCGGGACGAAACTTGGTACGTGAGTGTAGTTTGACCAGGTGGCCGTGCAGCGCATGCGCAGACGAGATCTCGGAAACGCTTGGAGCTATCGACTTTAAATTTGGTATGTGAATGTATCTTGCCCCGGATACGAATTGTATCGTGTCGCCGAGCCCGTGCGACGCCAGCTTCGCGCATGCACAGACCAGATCTCGGAAACGGGTGGAGCTATCGACTTGAAATTTGGTTTTTGAATAGCCCGGACAACGTCGGGCTCAACAATTTTTCATCGGGTGAGTTCTTTCCGCCCGATGTACCTTAAATCTTTTAGGGACGGGTACCATAATTTCTCTTGATTAAAAAGGCACAATTAACTCGTTGAAAAGCCAAAAAAAATGTCATGTTTCTGACCAACGCCGCCAGTGGCGGGCTAACCTGCTAGTCTATACTATATATTTTGAGACTTCCGTATATATATATATATGTACTTTATAGAATCGAAAACGGCTGGCTCGATTGAGTTCAAACTTCCCATCTAAGGGTAAAAACCGACGCACACCGTAGTTGTCGCGTTTTGGAGAAGCTCTGAGCACCCTTTATCCAATCCCAAATCACAGCAAAGGCACGGCGTGGGTTAATCAAGTGATTATTGAATGAGCGTTTGTTTTTGACGCATCGCTATAAAGAGCGTCTGTTTACCATTCAACGTTATTAGCATATGCAGAGAGATATACTGGAACATAACCAACCCTGCGAGCACGGATGGCGCGCTTTGTTTTTACAGTACCGAAATCATCCCAGATAATCACGAATATAGCATCAGATTTCTCCCCAGATATACCGTTATAAATCTACTGGAATCTGCCAATCTATCTATCCATCTACTATATAATTTGAGACTTCCGTATATATATATATATATATATATATATATATATATATATATATATATATAAATATATATATATCTCATATATATTTCATATATATTTTGAAGACCTCTGTTTGTATGTATGTATGTTTGTATGTATGTCATTTATACAAATCTACGATTCTCGACCGATCGGGACGAAACTTGGTACGTGTGTGTAGTTTGATCAGGCGGTGGACGTTGTCGTATTTGCGAGCCCGTGCGGCGCCCGCTTCGCGCACGCGCAGACGAGATCTCGGAAACGGGTGAAGCTATCGACTTGAAATTTGGTATGTGAATGTATCTTGCCGCGGATACGAATTTTATCGGGTCGCCGAGCCCGTGCGACGCCAGCTTCGCACATGCGCAGACGAGATCTCGGAAACGGTGGAGCTATCGACTTGAAATTTGGTATGTCAATGTATCTTGCCCCGGATACGAATTTTATCGGGTCGCCGAGCCCGTGCGACGCCAGCTTCGCGCGTTCGCAGACCAGATCTAGGAAACGGGTAGAGCTATCGACTTGAAATTTGGTATGTGAATGTATCTTGCCCCGGATACGAATTTTATCGGGTCGCCGAGCCCGTGCGACGCCAGCTTCGCGCACGCGCAGGCCAGATCTCGGAAACGGGTGGAGCTATCGACTTGAAATTTGGTGTGTGAATGTATCTTGCCCCGGATACGAATTTTATCGGGTCGCCGAGCCCATGCGACGCCAGCTTCGCGCATGCGTAGACCAGATCTCGGAAACGGGTAGAGCTATCGACTTGGAATTTGGTTTTTTAATAGCCGGACAAAACGTCGGGCTGGGTAGAGCTATCGACTTGAAATTTGTTTTTTGAATAGCCCGGACAACGTCGGGCTCATCGGCTAGTATATATATATATATATATATATATATATATATATATATATATATATATATATATATATATATATATATATATATATACATATATATATTATATGTATGTGTGTATATATATGTGTACTTCATAGAATCCAAAACGCGTGTACAGATTGAGCTCAAATTTCGTATGTAAGTGTAAAATCCCACCGACACGACCGTGGTCGCGTTTTGGAGAAGTTCAGAGTACCCGTTCTCCAATCTCAGTCACAAAAAAACGGCACTGCGGTGGTTAAGACATCAACGATCTTTATATTGACCTTATACGGAGGTGTTAACAATCAACGCTCTCTATTGCAATGGACGTGGCTAAACGACTGACCCCATGCGTCCGAAATACGGATGCGGACGAAATGCAATTATCTCGACTAAAAAGGCAGAATAGATCTAAGAGCTCGAAATAGTTTAGGACGGGGAGGACGGGTACCATGAATTAACTCATTGAAAAACAAAGAATGCGTTATCTCGGAAACGGGTGGAGCTATCGACTTGAAATTTGCTATGTGAATGTATCTTGCCCCGAATACAAATTTTATCGGGTCGCCGAGCCCATGCGCAGACCAGATCTCGGAAACGGGTGGAGCTATCGACTTGAAATTTGGTTTTTGAACATTTTTGGGTCACTTTCATTCTGAACTGAATGTATTTTCTCTTACCTCAACTCAAGACTTTAGGTACTTCATGAAAGCTACGCTCAGTCTATTGTCCTTGTTTCATCGCTTAGAATAGATTATCTTCGACTCGAAAAACTTATGTGACAACACAGAGTAATAATATCTTGGGTTTGTTTTATTTTACACATGATATAGCATAATGTGTGTATATTATAACGAGTACGATTGGTGTGCTCGGTGAGAGAGAGAGAGAGAGGGAGAGAGAGAGCGAGAGGGGGGGGGTGTGAGCGAACTGAGTATCAGTTTGCTTATTACATGTTTGTGATGTAATTTGTTCTTGTAATGTATACTATCTTGTAAATATGTTGACCTTCCTGTGTCTATGTTTCCTTTGTGTATTTGTTTGTGTTAAATAACTCTTCATTTATGGAGGACAATTAAAGATATATATATATATATATATATATAATGTATCATGCCCCGGGTACGAATTTTATCGGGTCGCCGAGCCCGTGCGACGCCCGTGCAGCGCGTGTGCAGACGAGATCTCGGAAACTGGTGGAGCTATCGACTTGAAATTTGCTATGTGAATGTATCTTGCCCCGGATACGAATTTTATCGGGTCGCCGAGCCCGTGCGACGCAAGCTTCGCACATGCGCAGACCAGATCTCGGAAACGGGTGGAGCTATCGACTTGAAATTTGGTTAAATTAAAAAAATGTCATGTTTCTGAAACAGAGCCATGAGATGAATGCCGCCAGTGGCGGGCTAGCCTGCTAGTCTACAATATATTTTGAGACTTCCGAAAACGGCTGGACCGACAGAGCTCAAACTTCCATCTAAGGGTAAAAACCCACAGGAATGGTCGTCGCGGCGTTTTGAAGAAGCTCCGAGCACCTGTTACTCTCTCCCAGTCACAAAAAACGGCACTGCGGGATTAATCACGTTGACAGTTAAAGAGCGTTCGTATCCGCAGTGTCGTTGATAAAGAGCGTATGCGTGTAATGTGATTATTACGTCTGGGTCCGGACGTGAGCGTGACTGTATCCAGACATGAGCGTGTTGTGTGATTCTTACGTACTTGGGGCTTCCTAGGAACGGGGGAGATTTTCATCGGGTCACTTTTTCCGCCCGAGGTGATCTTCACCTTGAAATGGGTACCCACAAATGATATATATGTGTGTGTCCTTTATAGACTCGAACCGATTGAGCTCAAACTTGCTACCCACGGGAAGTGTCATGGACGGGTTAATTTGTGACCCCGATCTGACATTGACCTTGAACGCGATCAATTCAAGGTCAAATCGGATAAAACTGGCGGATTTAGGTGCAGCACACGTGTATCGGAAGCTGTTGCAATTGCTTTTTCGAACAAAGTCATGAGACGAACCACGCCAGTGGCGGGCTAATCTGCTAGTATATAATAAAATGACAGCGGCGGATTGGGGTATGGGGTGGCTTACTCTGGGATTCTCGAAAGGGCCAATATATCCTTTCCCTAACCCCTCCTTTTAAGCATTAGGAGATAATAAGCCCCAATTAGGAGATACTAAGTCCCAATTAGGAGATACTAAGCCCCAATTAGGAGATAATAAGCCCCAATTATGAGATACTAAACCCCAATTAGGAGATACTAAGATCCAATTAGGAGATACTAAGATCCCAATTAGGAGATACTAAGATCCCAATTAGGAGATACTAAGTCCCAATTAGGATATACTAAGTCCCAATTAGGAGATACTAAGTCCCAATTTGGAGATACTAAGTCCCAATTAGGAGAAACTAAGTCCCAATTAGGAGATACTAAGCCCCAATTAGGAGATACTAAGCCCCAATTAGGAGATACTAAGATCCAACTAGGAGATACTAAGTCCCAATTAGGAGATACTAAGTCCCAATTAGGAGATACTAAGTCCCAATTAGGAGATACTAAGTCCAAATTAGGAGATAATAAGTCCCAATTAGGAGAAACTAAGTCCCAATTAGGAGAAACTAAGCCCCAATTAGGAGATACTAAGCCCCAATTAGGAGATACTAAGATCCAATTAGGAGATACTAAGTCCCAATTAGGAGGTACTAAGTCCCAATTAGGAGATACTAAGTCCCAATTAGGAGATACTAAGTCCCAATTAGGCCAATTAGGAGATACTAAGTCCCAATTAGGATATACTAAGTCCCAATTAGGAGATACTAAGTCCCAATTAGGAGATACTAAGTCCAAATTATGAGATACTAAGTCCCAATTAGGAGATACTAAGCCCCAATTAGGAGATACTAAGTCCCAATTAGGAGATACTAAGCCCCAATTAGGAGATACTCAGTCCCAATAATATCTCCTAATTAGATAATAAATAGATAATAAATTAGGAGATAATAAGTCATAATTAGGAGATCCTAATTAGGAGATAGTATTTTTAGGAGATACTAAGATCCAATTAGGAGATACTAAGATCCAATTAGGAGATACTAAGATCCAATTAGGAGACACTAAGATCCAATTAGGAGATACGAAGATCCCAATTAGGAGATACTCAGATCCAAATTAGGAGATACTAAGATCCCAATTAGGAGATACTAAGATCCCAATTAGGAGATACTAAGTCCCAATTAGGATATACTAAGTCCCAATTAGGAGATACTAAGTCCCAATTTGGAGATACTAAGTCCCAATTAGGAGAAACTAAGTCCCAATTAGGAGATACTAAGCCCCAATTAGGAGATACTAAGCCCCAATTAGGAGATACTAAGATCCAACTAGGAGATACTAAGTCCCAATTAGGAGATACTAAGTCCCAATTAGGAGATACTAAGTCCCAATTAGGAGATACTAAGTCCAAATTAGGAGATACTAAGTCCCAATTAGGAGAAACTAAGTCCCAATTAGGAGAAACTAAGCCCCAATTAGGAGATACTAAGCCCCAATTAGGAGATACTAAGATCCAATTAGGAGATACTAAGTTCCAATTAGGAGGTACTAAGTCCCAATTAGGAGATACTAAGTCCCAATTAGGAGATACTAAGTCCCAATTAGGCCAATTAGGATATACTAAGTCCCAATTAGGATATACTAAGTCCCAATTAGGAGATACTAAGTCCCAATTAGGAGATACTAAGTCCAAATTAGGAGATACTAAGTCCCAATTAGGAGATACTAAGTCCCAATTAGGAGATACTAAGTCCCAATTAGGAGATACTAAGTCCCAATTAGGAGATACTAAGTCCCAATTAGGAGATACTAAGTCCCAATTAGGAGATACTCAATCCCAATAATATCTCCTAATTAGATAATAAATAGATAATAAATTAGGAGATAATAAGTCATAATTAGGAGATCCTAATTATGAGATAGTATTTTTTGTTAGGTGGCACTAATACGCTTCCATAAGTGTGACACAACAGAGCGTACCTGCGCGTCACGTGTACATAATTTAGTTTAGAATTATATGAGAATCATATTGTGTCAAGATTGTTCACAAAGCTGTTGTTGGTGGAAGTACGATCTTCTGTGATATTCATTATCTAAAACTGGGATCATGAATAAATTACCTACCCTAGGCTGGGGATGGATCCACCATCGCTAACTGAGTCATATTCTGAGTGATATGACTGTGACCATACTAATTGTGCACCTGAAGAGATCAAAATGCAGTATCATAATTCATAGGATGAAAGCACAGTATCATAATTCATAGGATGAACGCGTGCAGTGAAGGTTCTGATTGAGGTTGATATAGTACGGGATAGTCCAATTGGCGAGTGTGATTTTGCACGGGACCTCAGTTGCCCCATGAGAACTGGTTCGCATTCAGTTTTGGACACAGTGCGCATTCGTCAATGTCACGGTGCGCGCTTGCAATTTCACAACAAATGGACAGGACATTGCAGAAAATGGTATGCATCTCTATCGTTATCAAGGATATAATAATGTGTGAGCGTTCATCGATTGTTGTTGCAATATATAACAATACTAACCATTCATTTGATCAATGTTCGCCGGCCAGACTTCGAAATATCGAACCGATCAGTAAGATTTGGTAGTTATATTTCCAGTGTCTGTTTTTAAAATGCTATTTTCGCTACAAAAGCACACTTTACCAGATGATTTTTGCTAATATTTCATTGATGCGATTTCTGCTTGTCCTAACGCGATATGAAATGTCAAATATTTCAAAAGTATTCGCACCATATGCGTCTTTTAGTCGCAAGTCAAGCATGCCCCAGTTCGCATTTTAGGATGCTAAGGTTCGCATTCTGCAAACTTTGGCAGGCCCCAGTGCGTATTTTGAATAGCTCTAGCAGCCGAAATGGGGTAACACGCCTTGGAATCATGCGGAATGTTTCAAAATGAGCCATACCTGAGTAATATATATATATTCCGATCAATTGTGGACACATTTGTTCCTATAATAAGCAATACACGGATGACACGTTATGCCTTTATTGTTCGTATATATACTACTAGCATGTGGACCCGACTTCGTCCGGGCTGTTTCCCCTCTGCTTTTCTGCGAATTGCGCGATTTGACCTTGAATTGTCCATTTTGACGGTCAAGGTCAGGTGGGGTCACGATTTGACCCGTCAAAAACACTGCCCGGACAAAAGTACCCGTCGAAATCCATCCGGTTTTACCCTATTTGACTTTGAATTGATCATTTTGAAGGTGAAGGTCAGGCCGGGGTCACAATTTGACCCGTCCAAAACACCCAGTGAACAAAAGTAACACTATGTATCAAATTTCGTCGAAATCCCATAAAAATTCGCGATTTGACCTTGAATTGACCCGATTTCAAGGTCACGTCGCACGGGAAATGAATAGGTTTATGACACTCCCCATACGAAAGTATCCCTAGACACTAATTTTCATCGAAATCCCGTGATACTCGGGCGTTTGATCTTAAAATGACCCGATTTCAAGGTCAAGGTCACGTCGCACGGGCAAATTAATATGTCTATGCCACTCCCCGGCCGAAAGTAGCCCCACATACCAAGTTTCATCGAAATCGGCTCTGCCGTTTTCGAGTCCATCGCGAACAGACAGACAGACACACAGATTTCCCAAAATATATAATAGACTAGCCGATGAGCCCGACGTTGTCCGGGCTATTCAAAAACCATTTCAAGTCGATAGCTCTTCCCAGCCCGAAAGTCGATAGCTCTACCTGTTTCCGAGATCTGGTCTGCGCATGCGCGAAGCTGACGTCGCACGGGCTCGGCGACCCGATAAAATTCGTATCCGGGACAAGATACATTCACATACCAAATTTCAAGTCGATAGCCCTACCCGTTTCCGAGATCTGGTCTGCGCATGCGCGAAGCTGGCGTCACACACGGGCTCGGCGACCCGATAAAATTCGTATCCGGGGCAAGATACATTCACATAGCAAACTTCAAGTCGATAGCTCCACCCGTTTCCGAGATCTCGTCTGCGCATGCGCGAAGCTGGCATCGCACGGGCTCGGCGACCCGATAAAATTCGTATCCGGAGCAAGATACATTCACATAGCAAATTTCAAG
Organism: Siphonodentalium dalli; assembly: GCA_032622095.1. Lineage (NCBI taxonomy): Eukaryota > Metazoa > Mollusca > Scaphopoda > Gadilida > Siphonodentaliidae > Siphonodentalium > Siphonodentalium dalli. The sequence goes on from CP136069.1 coordinate 64,627,398, forward strand.
TTGATAGCTCAACCCGTTTCCGAGATCTCGTCTGCGCATGCGCTGCTCGGGCGTCATACAAACAGAGGTCTTCAAAATATATATGAGACTAGCCGATGAGCCCGACGTTGTCCGGGCTATTCAAAAACCAAATTTCAAGTCGATAGCTCCACCCGTTTCCGAGATCTGGTCTGCGCATGCGCGAAGCTGGCGTCGCACGGGCTCGGCGACCCGATAAAATTCGTATCCGGGGCAAGATACAATCACATACCAAATTTCAAGACGATAGCTCCACCCGTTTCCGAGGTCTCGTCTGCGCATGCGCGAAGCTGGCGTCGCACGGGCTCGGGACCCGATAAAATTCGTATCCGGGGCAAGATACAATCACATACCAAATTTCAAGTCGATAGCTCCACCCGTTTCCGAGATCTCGTCTACGCATGCGCGAAGCGGGCGCCACACGGGCTCGACAATGCGACAACGTCCACCGCCTGGTCAAACTACACACACGTAGCAAGTTTCGTCCCGATCGGTCGAGAATCGTAGATTTGTATAAATGACAGACAAACATACATACAGACAAACAGACAAACAAATATAGGTCTTCAAAATATATATGAGACTAGCCGATGAGCCCGACGTTGTCCGGGCTATTCAAAAACCAAATTTCAAGTCGATAGCTATTCAAAAACCAAATGTCAAGTCGATACCTCCACCCGTTTCCGAGATCTGGTCTGCGCATGCGCGAAGCTGGCGTCGAACGGGCTCGGCGACCCGATAAAATTCGTATCCGGGGCAAGATACATTCACATAGCAAATTTCAAGTCGATAGCTCCACCCGTTTCCGAGATCTGGTCTGCGCATGCGCGAAGCGGGCGCCGCACGGGCTCGCCAATACGACAACGTCGACCGCCTGGTTAAACTACACACACGTACCAAGTTTCGTCCCGATCGGTCGAGAATCGTAGATTTGTATAAATGACAGACAAACAAACATACAGACAAACAGAGGTCTTCAAAATATATATGAGACTAGCTGGTGGACACGACTTCGACAGGGCTGTTTCTCCTCTGCTTTTCGGCGAATTGCGCGATTTGACCTTGAATTGTCGATTTTGAAGGTTAAGGTCAGGTGGGGTCACGATTTGACCCGTCCAAAACACTGCCCTGACAAAAGTACCCGACGAAATCCATCCGGTTTTACCCGATTTGACCTTGAATTGGTCATTTTGAAGGTCAAGGTCAGGCCGGGGTCACGATTTGACCCGTCCAAAACACTCAGTGGACAAAAGTAACCCTATGTATAAAATTTCGTCGAAATCCCATAAATATTCGCGATTTGACCTTGAATTGACCCGATTTCAAAGTCAAGGTCACGTCGCACGGGCAAAAGAATAGGCTTACGACACTCCCCATACGAAAGTATCCCTATACACTAATTTTCATCGAAACCCCGTGATACTCGGGCGTTCGACCTTGAAGTGACCCGATTTCAAGGTCAGGTCACGTCGCACGGGCAAATTAATAGGCCCATACCACTCCCCGGCCGAAAGTATCCCCACATACCAAGTTTCATCGAAATCGGCTCTGCCGCTTTCGAGTCCATCGCGAACAGACAGACAGACAGACACACACACAGACAAATTTCCCAAAATATATAATAGACTAGCTGGTGGACCCGACTTCGTCCGGGCAGTTTCTCATCTGCTTTTCTGCGAATTGCGCGATTTGACCTTGAATTGTCCATTTTGAAGGTCAAGGTGGGGTAGGGTCACGATTTGACCCGTCCAAAACACTGCCCGGTCAAGGTACCCGACAAAAGTACCCGTCGAAATCCATCCGGTTTTACCCGAATTGACCTTGAATTGATCATTTTTAAGGTCAAGGTCAGGTCGGGGTCACGATTTGACACGTCCAAAACACTCAGTCGACAAAAGTAACCATATGTATCAAATTTCGTCGAAATCCCATAAAAATTCGCGATTTGACCTTCAATTGACCCGATTTCAAGGTCAAGGTCACGTCGCACGGACAAATGAATAGGCTTATGCCTTATGACACTCCTCATACGAAAGAATTTTCATCGAAATTCGTCCGGGCTGTTCCCCCTCTGCTTTTAGGCGAATTGCGCGATTTGACCTTGAATTGTCCATTTTGAAGGTCAAGGTCAGGTGGGGGTAACGATTTGACCCGTCCAAAACACTGCCCGGACAAAAGTAGCCGACAAAAGCACCCGTCGAAATCCATCCGGGTTTACCCGATTTGACCTTGAATTGATCATTTTGAAGGTCAATGTCAGGTCGGGGTCACTCAGTGGACAAAAGTAACCCTATGTACCAAATTTCGCCGAAATCCCATAACAATTCGCGATTTGACCTTGAATTGACCCTATTTCAAGCTTGAATCGTCCATTTTGAAGGTCAAGGTCAGGTGGGGTCACGATTTGACCCGTCCAAAACACTGCCCGGACAAAAGTACCCGACAAAAGTACCCGTCGAAATCCATCCGGTTTTACCCGATTTGACCTCGAATTGATCATTTTGAAGGTCAAGGTCGATTTGACCCTTCCAAAACACTCAGTGGACAAAGTAACCCTATGTATCAAATTTCGTCGAAATCCCATCAAAATTCGCGATTCGACCTTGAATTGACCCGAGTTCAAGGTCAAGGTCACGTCGCACGGGCAAACGAATAGGTTTACGACACATTCGATTTGGCACTACACCAAGTGACATGACTCCAGCATTTGGGTGGCGCGTGAATTAAGGACTCCATCGCGCTAGAACAAAAATAAAACGCGGAACCAAGTCTCGAAGTTATCACAAACTTATAAATTGAAATGAAATTTATCACGAGTAATCAGTGATATGTGGTGTTAATGGTACTGTACCACAACTAGCATTTGGAAATGTGTCGAAATGCCTGCGAAGAATGTGTTTACTGCTGCAAAATCTGCAGTTAAATGGCAAGGCATCGGATCAGAACTGGGGCATTTGATCGGATGCGAACAAAAATGATAACATAAGATCCGAGGAGCACCGTAGCATTTTCGACTCATTTCAAAAGTCTTCTCTTGTGACTTAGACGTGAAATGTGACTCGGTGGTCTGTGAGTGGTGAGACATAGGAAACTGGCCGTACAATCGAAAAAAACACACGCGGTTGATGTGTATTAAAGTAATTAGTCGTACAAGTTTCCATTGAAAATGTATTGAGTGATCGCTGTCTTGAACATATGACAACAAGCACACAGTTTTCAGCTAAAACATCAAATAAACTATTGAATCGATAGCATTGAGTCATTTGAAAAATAACCGTAGCATCAAATGTAGATTAATCTCACCTTCGCCTGTGCAAAATGCCACTTATCTGAGATGAAATATTATCTCGATCTGAAACGAACCTTGATATTGGCGAATGACTGTGTCCAAAACTGAATGCGAACCAGTTCTCACGGGGCATCCGAGACCCCGTGTTTTGGGTGACCAATGGACCTTTCCACAGCTGTCAATCAAATAACTTTTTGTTTTGTTTTGTTTTGTTTTTTTTAGATTTTTTTTATTGGAATAAACAGACATCAATGAATGAATGTAATACAGACAAGGGTACATGTTATTATATATAAAGTTACATTCTTCCAATTCTCTCACATCTCGCTCACTTCATTTACACGCCTTTCGTACATCATATGAACTCCCAGTGACTTACATGTGAATAGGGATCAATCGAATAATGTGTTCATTTTTATATACATTTTAAATCTTTCGAACTTTGTTCATGTGTACGGCGCATCGGTACGACATCTAACTATAGACGGCATTGTGGTCCTGGGCGGTAATAGTATTTCTTGGGTATAGTAGTTGAGGGAGTTTTTGAACTGGTGAAGAGATAATTTTCAGGACACTCAAGTTTATTTGTGTTGACTCGTGCGTATATGTATAGCCTTTTCTAAAAGGAACCAGTTTTTCGAAAATTCTTCTTGTTTCGATTGGCACCGTGCGGTATACTTCTCACATTGGTATCTATAATTCAATTCTTTGAGGAAAACATTTAGCGATAAGTTAGTTGGCTTGAATTTGGTCCTATACATGTATTGTTTAATTAGAAGCCATAGCATGTTCGTTATAAAGTTCGGATTCGTTGGTGATGAGCCGAGAATCATTGTCATCTGTTGGGGACATAGATCTATGCTGTTAATTTTACCCCAATCGCTGAGTTCCTTAATGAATTTCTGAACGTGAACACAGTTCCAAAATATGTGGGAGATGTCTTCTGTCTCGCTTTTACATCTATCGCATTTATCATCTTGTCGTAAATTGGACATTTTAAGAAACTTGTTAGTTGATAATATTCGTGAGTTTATTCGGAATTGTAGCCATTGCAGTTTTGTGTCAGGCGTCGTGAGAAAGGGTAGTTTATCTACTTTACACCATTGAATTGTGTTGTCAGGATATAACGCTTGCTATTTTCTGTGTGCTACTGTAGAAGTTGGAGTATCCATTAAGATGTTATAAAAGTCCTGTCCTCCTCGACAGTTTTTAAGCAGTTTAATGAAATTATTTGGTAAAAATATGCAAATTCGAGTTATAGGCTGGTCAAGTTTTTTTGTGAGTAATTTTATTTGATGTTGAATGTTATTAAGAGTGATGAAGTTTGTGCGTATGTTATAAATCTTTAGTAAATCGTCTCGTGTAAGAAAGCGATCATTATTGTCCAGCATATCATTTACAAATCTGATCCCTTTTTCCCGCCAGGAGGTGAAATTTATTACTTTTCCATATTGCTTTATGTTTGGGTTATTCCATAATGTACATGCTGATATTTTACGATTGTTTCGATCTTTCTCTAGAAATTTTGTGAATGCCATCAGGACATCATGCCAAAAAGGATTGGTTAATTTTTGTGCCTGTTTTTCTATGTAAGAATAGTCATAAGTAAGGAACATAGGGTCATTGCGTAAAGGTATATATGTTAAGGGGATCCATTTGGCACTTTTAGTTACTAGGCGCCTCACCCAAGTTATTTTCATGGATAGCAGAAATTTGTTTACATCAACCATTTTTAATCCGCCATTCTTATAACCCTGACAAATAACTTTGCGTTTAACTCGATCACGCTTCGAGTTCCAGAGAAAATTAAAGAGCGTTGTGTCAAGATTTTTCATAAAAATATTACTGGGATTTGGTAGAGCTACAAACAGATGCGTTAATTTTGGGAGTATTAGCGATTTTATCACCGTTATTCGACCAATGGTTGTAAGTAACCGGTGTTTCCATGTTGCTATCAAACGTTTGACTTCTGCAAGTTTTTTTATCATAATTGATATGCATTTTGTCAAGGTTGGTATCAAAGTGTATTCCAAGGAGATTGAAAGTACTATCAAATTTTAGTCCAAGATCTGGGCATATAATATCCGTACGGTCCGTATAAGAGCCAATCCACGACGCCTGACACTTGCTATTGTTAATTTTCAGGCCTGAATAATCTGCAAATGAGTTTAAAATAGTATATACTTCCCTAAGGCTTTCATCACTACCGTCCAAGATGAGAGTCGTGTCGTCTGCATACTGTGTAATTGTGTATTCTAAATTGCCGAGGTTGATACCTGTAATGCGGTCATTGGACTTTATCATAATAGCTAAGATTTCCGCGCATATCAAAAAAATATACGGTGAGACTGGGTCACCCTGTCGACAGCCACGATATAGTTTGAAACTCTGAGATATATGCCCATTTATTAAAATAGATGAGTTGATATTCGTATAAAATATAGAAATCCACCTCTTCATGGCATCTCCAAAATTAAAAAAGTGAGGCATTTATGTATAAATTTCCATGATACTGAATCAAAAGCTTTTTCGAAGTCTAGGAGGAGCAGTAACCCAGGTTTACCGGCCAATTTCGTCTCGTGAATAAGGTCATAGATAAGTCTAATATTATCTCCGATGTAACGATTTTTTAAGAATCCTGTTTGATCATCACTTATTATATATGATAGAACACGTTTTAATCTTTCAGCTATGCACGAAGAAGCTAATTTGTAAGATATATTTAAGAGTGAAATTGGTCGCCAGTTTTTCAAATGATGTCTTTCTTTATCTTTTTTTGGGGATCAGAGTAATTAGTCCTTGTTTCTGGGTGATTGAGAGTTCCCCTTTATTATAAGCTTCATTGAGTGATTCACATAGAATTGGGCCTAAGTCAAGCCAGAAAAATTTCCAAAACTCATATGGGTATCCATCTAGTCCGCCGCATTTATCATTTTGTGATCTCTTCAGCGCATAAGTTAGTTCAGTTAGAGTTATTGGTCCTTCTATACTGTTGGCAGTGTCTTGGGACAATATTGTGTGGTCTTTTTCAAGAATAGTATGAATATCAAGATTGGTTATGTTTTTCGATGCATATAAATTTTCGTAAAAATGTCTAGCTTCATCCATTATGTCTGATTGATTGTCAATGTTTTTACCAGTGGAGTCGGTAAGGTTGCATAGAGTTTTCGATATAGAATTGCGTTTTTCTAGATTGAGGAAATATTTTGTTGGTTTTTCACCTTGTTCAATCCATTTGGCTCTTGATCTTACCATTGCCCCCTTCGTGTCTTCTTTTCTTATTTCGTAAAGATCAGTGTCAATTTTATGTATTTTATCTAGTAATTCGTCTTTATTTTTTGTATCTAAGTTATTGTTATCTATTTCAATTTCGAGCAATATTTTTTATCTATTCAGTTCATTTTCTTTCATCTGTCGTTCTTTCTTTCGTTTTGACGCAAAATGTAAGGTCTCGCCTCTAATATCTAGCAAAAGGGTGTCCAGAAATAAACGTTTACTTGTGCTACATGTAACTTGCGGTTTATTCCATTCATCGGTATATATTTTATATCCGTATCTTGATTTATTATTATCTATCGTAGATTTGACCAATTCAGCATATTTGTCATCACGGAGTAAGGAGGTATTAAATTTCCAAAAGCCACGACCTCCGTCGATTGTACTTAGTTTAATCTTAAGAGTTATTATCGAGTGGTCTGATCGGTATCCAGGTATTATGTCGGTTCCTGCTCCAACTAGGCTGAGTATATCTTCAGATATCATAAAGTAATCTAACCTAGCCATTTTTACCGGGGACTTTTTTCGCCATGTATAGCGTTGTTTCTCCTTGTTATTGACCCTCCAATCGTCCATCAAATCAAGTCTGTCGACAAGGTCGCCCACTGCCAATTTAGCTCGTGGATTGTTGATATGTTTATAATTATAAGTATCCATCGATTGGTCCTGAACCATATTCCAATCGCCACATATTATTATTTGGGTGTTACCGACTTTAAGAAGCTTATCCTTCAAATTATTGTAGAACTCAGGGTTATCTTCTTTTGGGCCGTATATATTAGCTATAGTCATTCTAAGTTTCTCAACAGTTACGTCAATTATTATGTAATTTCCGGAGACATCTTTAATAGAGTTGTGTATTTCGAAGTCGAGATTTTGACTGAATAAAATGGCCACACCTCGCGACTGAGATGAGAAAGAAGCCAATTCTGTTTTAAACCCCATTCAGATGATATGCATCTGTCCATTTCCTTTGTAAAGTGAATGTCTTGTAGACAATACATTGATGCGTTGTGCGTTCGGAGATATCGGAATACGTCGCGGCGTTTTTCTGCACAATTTAAACCTCGGCAATTTGAAGACAGTATTTTTATAGACATGATAGCTTATCAGTCAATCAAATAATTATTAGCGGTTATTTTCGACCAATCGCGACTTAACCGGCCAATGGTTGCATTCAAATTTCTGCTACTATCTTTCTTCACCCTAATTTTGATATCCATGCATACATTCAGTGTTAAATTGGCTATATTCAAACAACTTTTTTGTTGTCAAATCTTAATATACTGAGATTTATATTTACGCCATGATGTTATAAATTTATCCGTGATTATAACAATGTTTTTCATTTAGCATGACACTTGTCATAATTTCACATTTAATGGCAAAACGAATGTGTGTTCTCTGGTTTAGATATATTCAGGGATCTGTCTGTCTGTTCTGGTCAATTCGCGAATTTTCTTCAAGAGCCCTTGAACGATTTCAACCAAATTTGGTGTGGTGCCCCAGCAGATGTACCCCGATAACGGCCTTATTTTTTAAATTAAATTTTTTAAACAAATTCAATTTTTATTTAATTTGTTTTTTCAAAAATTTACAAATTTTTGTGCAAGAAGTTTCAATCTAAAAATCTAAAAAGAAAATTAAAAACTTATATTATAATTTAAATTTTTTTTTCTTCAACGGCAATCTAAAAATAAATCATATTCATTGGCGGAAAATGTTCAGATAATAAGGTCAACAAGCGACCTGTCTGTTGAATTTATTATCTGAACATTTCCCAAACGAACTACTCGCCAATGAGTATTTAGCATATAAAGGGGTTGTGCAGTTACTTCCTTCATAGCCACCAATGATACTAATCCAAGGGGCGATGTGTAAATAAATGTTTCCAGAGCTGAAATTCCAGTTTGGGTCAAGAAGGAGTGAAGTTGTAAATTTGAATGAGGACACCCCCCCCCCCCCCACGAAAGGAAATAATTTTAGCCACTTGCAATATATTTAAATTATTGTATATATTAGCTATAGAATAGTATATAAGTTGTTTATTTGCCCGAAATCAGTTCTGGGACGCAGATATCGCAAACTATAAATATGATCAGAAGCTTTTCAGCTAATTATGTATAGCCAAACTAAATAGGAATTATCGATAGATTATATATTTGTAAGCTAATTACCTGTTAGGAATGCAAATATCAGTGCGTATAACTTGAAAACTGCCATTTCTTAACGGTAAAGTTCCAGCGAGCGTCCTGTCGAAATAAGAATTTGTTTTTCTCAGAAATGTAGATGAAACGCCTTTATTATACGTGTGTGATCCGCACTAAACCAGGATGTTGGAGCAAGTTGCTCACCATAGGGTGCCTTCGGTGAAATGCATTTATGTGAACTCATAATAGTCCAGTCGACGTAAACATCTCCGTAATAATTATAATACAAGAAAACCATAGTCAGAAATGGTAACGCCACCAAGATCATATTATTAGCCATAAATATAAATTATAATATAATTATAATATCAAATATTATTCATTAGTTAGCGCTAATATAGGCGCTAACTAATGACTTGTTAAATAACATCTAATAAATATTAATCTTATTCACAACTTTAAGGAGTCCTTCTGGCACACGAGAATATTTATCGCCGTTTGATTTGCACCAAGTGAACTCGGCGCATATATAATTGATAGAACAGACCTCTATTATGATGATCGTGTCGTTATTTGTTTAAGATACGTATCAATTGACATATACGCACCCGTTCCCTCATTAAAATATATATTTTTCGCCCATTTTAGGGGACTTCCGCGAATTCGGGGATTTCCGCAAAGTGACCTCCACCAATCGGGACCTACTGCAAATCGTCGCACCCAATGCAATTTGTAAACAAATACGATTGACATGCGTTTTAACGAGGTCAGCTTTAATTAAACGAAAGAAGCATTCTACATAAACTATTTGTCATGGACTGAGCCAGTGTGCCATATATATGTGTCAACTAAGGTCGCTTTGCGTGGTAAAAGTGAAAAGTGAAAGTGGAAAATCCTATTGAAAATGAAAGTAGCCTACAATTTTGGGATTTCCACGGCAGATTGCAGTGAATCTATACTATTGGAAGTGAATGTACAATTCCTGGAATTCTATCAGATATCGCGACTCTGCTTGTTTTCGTGATCATAGGTTATATAGGGCCTATATGACCACGAAAACGAGTCGAGTCGCGATACATCCATCGGTACAAACACATTGTGTATACGATACAATTTTGACTTGATGACCAGAAATTAAAAGATGGTGGTTAATCCAAGTCTCCAACAGAACAGACATGCGCGCTCCAATTAAAATGACCCATAATTCACTTCACTACACCAGTGGTTCCCAATGGGTTATACATTATTTTCAGTCTATCAAATTATTTATATTTTCAAGAACATATTATTACACCGGTGACTTTAAGTTTACAATTTCAGCCTGTCCTGACTCTATCGGTATGTTTGAGTTATATTTTCAAGAACATATTATTTACGGTGGCGTTAACTTTACAATTTCAGCATTTACGTGATTCCATCGGTACGATTGAGCAAGGTACAAAAACCTATTCTCCCACAATGTATTCGCTCACTGCTCCATAGATTATCAAAAACTGAAAAACAGCTTACACCACCTTGTGGCGTAATAACTTTAAATCAGTGCCACATGGCCGAGTTAAATGACTGTTGCGTTCGCCGTGTACAGATGACACCTGAGCTATTTTTACGGGACACGCGCAGCTGTTATCGGTTAGCCAATCGGGGTTAGCGGTTTCTGGTACCGCTTCCAATCAAAACAAGGAATTTCCTGGTATATCTCCAAGTCTGGAAATAGCTTTCCGGCCAGTCCTGTTCGACTCAGTTGAATTTATATGATATACAGAGTCGAAATTTATGTCGACTGACGTTAGTCCTGCTACGAACCAGTAATCACGAAGTGTAAGCCAAATTATTGTTCCTTAACAAAAAGGAACATCTCAATTTCATCCATCTAATTTTATGAAACATTACAAAATTCCCACGCTATAACCGTTGTCGAGTAATTAATGTCAATTAATGTTAGTGAAATCGTGATGCGTCGTAACCAGATAATGTTTGATTAAAACTTTGCTTAAAGATATTTTGCTCAGCGAATTAATTCAGCGAGGTAAGTACACATTTCAATTGTGAGAGTAAAATCACTCAAGTGAGCCTAGTAATCCTAATTATGCAGAGTGCGTATACATATATGTTCACCATAACCCTGGTAAGCTGACGTAGCCAGGGACGTGGCTAGAGGGTCTCCGTGGGGGGGGGGGGGGGGGGGGGGTGTCCACCTTGAGAAATTCCAACGGCACCACCCTTGAGTCAGCATAAGACCAACACAAGTTTTAATTCCATTTGCACCCCCCTTGCACCTCAGTCAGGCATAATTTCCTATATATTCATAAGCCATGGTTGTATATTCCCTGTATGAGAACATTCAGATATTTTAACCGGAAAATTGCAAAAACAATAACAACTAGTGGCCTAATTCCAGACAAAAGCACACAGCTACGGACAAGAGACCAGGACAACCATGGTCGGCCCGGTGTGAGAAATTTTGTAATACTATACAAGAAAATCGGAAATCCTAGCATCTAGACTGGCCTCAACTGAAACTTTCTTAGTGTTGGAAATTTCAAACCTCATACTCTCCCTCAGGTTGGAAAATTCTTCAACTGATGACCATTTCTGTCCACAAGTGTGACCAAATGTAGTAAAATATCGTTTTGCTAAACTAATTAGCAGTTTTGTATTGGCCATGGGGATGGGGCAACGACCATAGTTCGGCCCTGTGTGCGAAAATTTTGAAATTGGAACAAGAAAATAGCAAAATCCTAACATCTAGACTAGCCTCAAGCCTTCTTACTGTTTGAAATTTCAAACCCTACACCCCCACTTAGGTTGGAAAATTTCCAACTGATGACATTTCCAATGACAATGTTGACCAAATGTATGACAATATTGTTTTCTTAAATTAACTAGAAGTATTTGACTGGCCACGGGGGAGGGACCAGGACACAAGCTTTCCAAGTGTTGGAAATTTCCAACCTGTCACCCCCCTAAGGTTGGAAAATTTCCAACTGATGACCATTTCTGTCCAAACTTTTGACCAACAATAGGAACATATGCAAATATTGGTACAAAAACAATACATTCCCCCAATAAATTGTTTTATAATCAAACTACAAGAACATTTTCAACCTATTGTTGGTGTGAAATTTCCAACTAATGTTTTGGCAGGTATGAAATTTCCAACTGTTGAAAAACCCCATTTCGCCACGTCTCTGGACGTAGCGTGTTGCAACCATTGTTATGTAAAGTTTTCAGTCACAGCGCCAGTCATTTTATAAAAAAAAATATATAAATACATAAACATCGCCGATGACGTTTGTAATCTTGCAACTAAATATGTGTAATGTACATGTATGGCATGGGCTATGTAAAATATCTTACCTATTCGAATATATTAGTGGGGCATATTAGTAACACAATTGTTCACTTTGTGACTAAAGCAGGAAATGTTGCACATATTCAAATACTTATCGATTTTAGATTTTGAGTCACGATGAAATTTCACTTTAACCCCCTTTTAAGGGGTATTAATAAATTAAAGATCGTTTAGTGAGTATATAAAATATTAAATGTCACAATTAATCGTACCATGTAATGTGCGATTTGAAATTTCGCATATACATATAGTATGACTCTGAAATATTGTTCAAAATTATAATGGCATTGTTTGGTACAGTTGGGATCAAAATTTAACACTGAAACCAATTCGCGGTTTTCAAAAAGTCGTGGTTACATCATAACTTACTGGTAAGCACATAGTGTGGTCGTTGAGATCATATTTGGTGATCAACCCGGATGAAATTGGGTACAAGCTGATTTTGGCCTCGGGAACAATATATCCAAAATCAGCTTTGGGGAAACTTTGTTGTCCAAGATGGCGTCCAACATGGTTGTCTATATTACATAAATTCTCGACATAAGTCATTACAAGACATATTATGGCATCGGAGTTATAACAGTTTGTGTAAACTTAAGAGTATGAGGGCGAAAAGAGTGACAGACGGAAATTAATACAATTGCAGCTATGCAATGGATGTCAAAATGGCATCAACCGCAATGCCATACCACCAAAAAAGCAACATATTGCATAACCACATAGGAGTTAAAATAGTTATTGGAAATATACAAGTCTGTTGTTTAATATCTTAAAAGGTACACATATCATTAAGATATATCATTCTGAAGGATTTATTGGTCATTGCAACGCAAGTCAAAACCCCCAATAATTTGCATCCTTTAAGTTTGAGTTTTCTGCTTATCCAACATCCAATTGTCGGTCCAAAATAATAACTTCTGGCATGCAACACACGAAATATTGTTTCGCCACAGTACATGGTAGTTTTATTCGGCATGATTAATTATTGAATGTAACGCTGAAACTGAAGTGCACACCCTTGCGGTATAAATACTAGTTACATTGTCCGTGATCATAAACCATACACATATATCGCAATGCTTATTATACAGTAAATAAACACTCATATCTCCAATAGATTAACACCGTATCTCACCAGATCGAAGAGACCGTCGTACAGTTTATGTAAGACTAATTTGCCGGGTTTAGGTTGACTCTGTGTCTGAGTGCTGGCATCAACACACTTTTTTTGCAGACACGTCTGCTGAGTATGTAACCTGTGGAATGGATGGCCGAGGACCAACTAGTTTCTTATCTATATATGACATGCTTCTCAGCTTTACATCGTTGAATCTTGAATTCCTAGTCCCAGATGGGACATGAACGACCCATTGCAGCATGTGAACCTTTACAGTTTGAACATTTCTTATTACTCGTACAATCCGTATGATCATGACCAGAATAAAACATCCTGCACAATGGTTTCTTTACTTTTACAATCTTCCTGTCCATGGCCATACCCCTGACGTCTAAAAGATAAAAATTGTTGCCTCAGAAAGATAAAAAGCTCCCCTTTTCTAGAGCAAATAGAAACAAAAACCATTCAACATTATTTTTACTGTAATGGAACTGTCAATGTTTTATGTATTTAAAAGTACATTGCGGATAACAATAAGAAATGTTACAAACAGTTAGAAACGATTGACAAGTTACAGGCCGAGAATGAATGTACTCAATGCTTATTTACATGAAGATAGAGTTTATCTTCCTAGTTGATAGTTATACAGCCTGTTCTTTCAAAAATCCGCACATTATCTGCTTATAATAGAACTAATTTTGAGTAGATAATGTGCTGCAAAGAGAGCGTTTTAGTCACATTATCGACTCATAATGAGGTGATTCTAAGCATATTATTTCAAGGCTGGCCAAATAATAGTGATCGTTATACATATCTTCGTTTTAAGTGATCAATGACAATAACAAAATTTAGCCAACTCACGACTTTTCATTTGTACGCTCTTTAACATGTGTTTTCATTGTGGCCCGCGCCGGAAAACGAAATAACGGATATGACTCCATTATCGGCGTATTTCTGAAGTAAACTAGACGTGTGACTGTCCCAATAGGACTACGGATACCCCCTGTTTTTAAAATACTAAGATGTTTCACATGTCAGTAAACATTTAGTTAAAATAATAAAATAACAGTTCCCATTGCAGGTGTACAACCATAACCCTAATCTTAAACCTATTGACCGAAAAATGTAGGAATAAAAGCTTGGACAAAATTATGTATGTTGCGAAAAAAATTCTAAGTCGAAAAAGGGGAATAACTCCACCAAAAATGTCGGACAGACGTCATAATCGCAGGTGCACAAGTTCCCATGGTACTAAATAACTGTGACACGTTTTAAAAAAAATTACTGAAAAATGTAGGAATAAAAGCTCGGACAAAAGTATAAATGTTGCGAAAATTTTCTAAGTCGAAAAAGGGGGGATAACTCCACGAATAAAAGTCCGACAGACGTCATAATCGCAGGTGCACAGGTTCCCATGGTGGCTGATGTCTGTGCCAAGTTTCACGACAATTGATCAAAAAACGACTGAGAAAAACTCCGGACAAATTTGTGTCCACGGACGGACGACGGACAGACGGACAAGCTGACTCCAGTATACCCCCTAACTTCGTTGCGGGGGGTATAATAAATCTAGGTACGTTATAGGTCGATTATGTGCGTATTTGCGCGAGGATATGTTAAGTTACATTATGTCTTAAAATCTGGACATATCACCATACTGGTAACTTGCTTCATTTCTTTGAACATCACTCATTTGCATGTACCGATAATCTCACGTGCTCAATAATTGTGATGGCCTAATAATAGTGATGGTTGGGGATATAAGCCGAAATTAATAATAGTGATGGCTATTTCACTCTGTTTCAATGCCAAATACAAGCCTTGAAATAGTGTGTCTGTCATTTGCAGAATGAGGTCCCCAGAGGGTGAATTTAGTGATGCTACCCCGCATAGCGGGCTAGCATCACCAAATTCACCCTCTGGGAACCTCATTCTGCTGAGTTGTAAGCAGAATGAGGTCCCCAGAGGGTGAATTTGGTGATGCTAGCCCGCTATTCGGGGTAGCATCACTAAAGGTAAATTTGGTGATGCTAGCCCGCTATGCGGGGTAGCATCACTAAATTCACCTCTGGGGACCTCATTCTGCAAATGACAGACACACTATTTCAAGGCTTGGCCAAATAATAGTGATCGTTATACACATCTTCGTTATAAGTGATCAATGACACATGAATTATTTTTGTACTTTTCAGTGGCATTTCACATATAATATTACAATTAAATTCTGAGCATGCTATTGTTTTGCAATTTCAGAATTGAAGAGAATCCTGACGATTGAATCAATCAAAGATAAGGTTGATTTCCACTATTGGACAAATCTTCCAAATTACGAAGTGTTCATGAGCATTGTGAGATATTTCGAGCCATCGTATTTTAACATCAAACAATGGGCTGGTTCTGGACTGATAATTTTCATCATTTTTCATTGTCTAAGTCTGTAAGGTCAGGTCATTCTCATATTTATAACAAGGCAGGATTTTTGTAATTGTTTGTGGAAAATTAAAAACAGGTAGGTTCGGGAGAAATTTAGCTTTTACATTTGGCGTTTCTGAATCATATATTTCCAGGTTGATATCCACATGAATGAATTTTCTCTCTTTTGAACTTAAACAGCTTTTTCAGATGAAAACATATCAGGACAGCTATATGCCAGAGGTGTACAACAACTTCCTCAATTTAGAGATCACTATTGACTACATAACTCGTCATGGAGGGATCAGGAAATCTGCAAGTCAGAAAAGAATTCTGGAGTAACTACAAGCAGCAAGATACAGTAAACATAAATTTTGGTTTGTCTAATGCTATTGTAAATTATGTGTCCAGAGCTCACGGTGACAGGGCCACAGATGAGTATATCCAATGTGTTATATTCGGATATAAGATTTTCTGAAACGGGTTTGATAAATTTGATCCACTACGAGTTTCATAAAATATTATATCCCAACATAACGAGTTGAAGATCTTTTATATCACATGAAAAAAACTATAATTTGATGCCTTTTTAACAAATTGAAATCTTTAAAAGAAGCTGAAAATGCATGTAAAATGCATACACGCACGGCGTTGGCTGAGATGCTTCAAAACCGTATACGACAGTTTTACGCACTCTGGCTTGAGACGAAAAATATAATCCCCCAATTTGCCTCCTTGTTTTTGTGGCTATTTTCGTTAGTGCAATGAAGTTGGAAATAATTGAACTTTAAAGAACAAAGCAATCAATTTGCAATGTCTGGTATTGGTGTCAAGTGCGGCTTTTCCCAAGTAGTATTAATAAGTGGTAATTTTGTTGGCGCGGTGACAAATATCCCGGGAAGCACGCGGCTATTCGTCACTAGTGAGATATAAGGAAATATGTAATGGCCTCTTTAATGATATAATACCGGTTTTATGTGATATAATTTAATTACTATGCATAGCCAAGACATTGTACCTAGTCTGCAACAGAAACCAGGTTGTCAAGTGACAACGGTTTCAGTTTAAATGAAGAGCTGTGTGCTCTATGTGTTGAGCTTATCTTACCAACATTCAAAAAGCAGAGATAGAGATCAATTTGTGCCGAAGTGGTTGCAAAGATTCATGTAGAGAGAATTAGTCAACGGATCAGGACATACCACACAATTATGCAACTGTTAAGTTATCAATAGAAGATATTGCTAACCAATACTTCATTGTATGTTCTTATCTAACAAGTTTTCAGCTCCCCTTTTGTAGAACTAAGTATCCAGACAAAGTCTGAATTTAGTGTATCTGACATTTGCAGAATGAGGTCCCCAGAGGGTGAATTTAGTGACGCTATCCCACATAGCGGACTAGCGTCACTAAATTCACCCTATTGTGTCCTCATTTTGCTTAGGCCTTAAATGCTATGAGAGAGCTAGGATCAGGTTGAAGTTCCCCAGTTGAAGTTGGTGATGTTCGCTCATTAGTCACCTCGATTGTGCAAGTTATCTTCTGCAAATTAGGGGATATAGAAACAGAAGAAAAAAGTTACTAAAAACGTTTAATTTGATACTATAAGTACTTCCCAGAAGATAAGGCACAAGCAGAATGAGGGTAGCATCTCTAGTTCACCCTCCGGGGACCTTAT
Organism: Siphonodentalium dalli; assembly: GCA_032622095.1. NCBI lineage: Eukaryota > Metazoa > Mollusca > Scaphopoda > Gadilida > Siphonodentaliidae > Siphonodentalium > Siphonodentalium dalli. Next base: position 64,644,687 of record CP136069.1, read on the forward strand.
TCTGCAAATGTCAGACACTAAATTCAGGCTTGCTCCAGACTAAAGTAAGATACAATAAAACCCAATAAACACCTGAATGAGAAACCTTTCAGATGACGTATCTAGTCCCTTAACCTTCTGTATAGAATTGGGGATTTAAAATAATTAAGTTTGAGTCAGATATACAGAGCTTCTGTCACTAGAAAATCAGATTTTCTCCAATTAATTTCAATGAACTGGGACATGACATGTGGCTATTTTTAGAACTCTACATTTTTATTGATAATCCGTCTTTTAAAACACTTTTAAGTGAAATATTACTAACACCAGATATGTTTTTCATTTGGCAATGATGCAAACGCGCCTTCAAAACAAGTTCTTGGGTGAGATCATATGACTGACATTCACAAATTTTATAACGGATTCACCCGTGTGTGGGCCCGGGATAGAATAGGCCTACCGCCCACTGCGGGGGTACAATTCCCCTAGTGTGGCATCATGTTTGCCGTGGGGTGCATCCTATGAGGTGTGGCGTAGGAGACATGGACGTACACGTGAGGCATCGACCTGCGGATGCGACTTGGCTCATGGTCCTCTTTGGTCCTACATCTTTTCAAGACGGGTGGTTGATTTGACCCGGCTCAATAAATCGGTTAGTCACGCCTCCAGTGTTTCAGATTCCATTTTTGTTATGTTGTATTACTCGTCTGAACTATTTTCTGCTTTTTTTACGTATGGTGTTTTCGGCTGTCTCACTATGGAGAGGTACAGAGAGGCTGTTGTATGCAGTGGCTAAACGGGTCACAGCTTCAGCTATTTTCCAGTCTTTGGTCCGCCCAGAATTGGAAAGGTAATCCACGGCGGCTGCTGGGCTAGTTGTCGATTTTTTGCTTTAGTATGGCAACTCAAATAAAAAAAACAAAGTATTTGCTTGTAAGAAAGATGACTCACCAAGTTTCACTGATGCTGTGGTATTTCCGCAGTACTTGGTTCTTGGCTTTGACTTCGTCATTGACAAAACGCTGCAAAGCATTGCTGGACAATTGTTGGTTTGTCTGGTTAGGGTTTACGTCGTTTTAGCCGTTAGGCCACATCACGACTGAGTAAACTGAATCAGTATTAAGCGAAGCAACTGTGTCGAGACGTAACCGTGAATTGGACTAAAATTAAACGAAATATATGCAAATAAAAACACCCATAATCAGAGCGAGAGTGCTCAATTAGGGTCAGAACCATTAAGGAACTGACCACTGTGCAAACACATATACAACAGAATATCAAAAAAGCATGCTTTGGGAACAGCCAAGTTATAAAACCTGCATAAAATTAATCAGCAACTAGAATGCACTCAGAGAGATGCCAACGTGCGCAAAAATGTAATAAAAAATAATTTAAAAATTAATTTCACTGTATTTTACTTAATTTATTTTATTTAATTTATTTAATGTTAGTAAAAAAAGACAATTACAATCTTCAATAATTTTATTTAGCGGATAACAGTGTGGTGTTTTGTGATTTCGGAAAGGTACATGGCGAATATACTGTGGCAAATTTAGTTAATGGGCGACGGCGGAGCCGGAGCCCATTAACGGTATTTGCCACAGTATATTCGCCATGTACCTTTCCGAAATCACAAAACACCACACTGTTATTTATCCCCATTCTAATGCTCTTCGAACTTAAAGGAATTAGTCTCTCTAAACAATATTTTTTGTATCGTCATAATACTAATAATATATGTCTAACAGACCCATTTCGCCAAGAAAATTCTAAATCGAGCAGATAGTATTTATATTATTATGATATTAAAAAAATCGTGGAAATATCCGAAGTCAGTCAAGTGAGTGCGATCACATGACCACAACGCGGTCACATGACTGATCATCTGCATCGACGCTTACCGATGACAGCGGTGGGTGGAGCTTGAAATAATTCCGCCAATCGCGTAACGAGTTGATAAATTACGCTGGATAATTACCTAAGCCTTTACGATAAATAGCGATCACGGAATAAAACTGTTTGAATGTGCTGAATTATGAACTGGCTTTGCTAGAATGTGGATTATATAACGAATAATGATGGCTAAAATGCACTTTGATGCGATAAAAGTTATTTGAAATGAGATTAATTTATGCAGAAATGCAATGAGCGAGCGGAATTTCGTGCGAAACTAATTTAACTGTTTCTGAAAGAATACAAGTTAGGCCATATACCGGTACTTCATTCTTCGTTGTATGGTACCAATTTCGGAAGCTAGTTTACACATTAGTGTCATCCAGTTGTGCGCTATATGCGTACAATTAAATACAAATGGTGTGATTAAAAAGGTGGTAGTTATTGTACTAGTACATGTATCATGATGGCTTAAATTCGTCATAATAATATTCCTGTCTGTTTCTTCACACGAAACATTTTGTGTGGAGAAGTGTACGACTGTGAACAGTTTGCTAAAGTCCTTCCAGTCAAGATCGATAAGTGAGTAAACAAAATAATTCACTCGAATACACAACAAACTGTTGAATCTACAATAATTATTAGTTAGGCTGCAGTTTGGCATAACGACATTTTTTTAATTGAAGGCTAGCCTGGCATTGTTTTTCAGTTTGTTGTTTGTTTTATTTTACGTTTTGATGTCACATATTGACTTTCTAGAGAGGATTTTTTTAATTGTTAGCATAGAAAAACTCCAATGATTGCCTCTAATAAAGAGCGTCCATGTTTTCGTCGCGGTGTAGACAATAAAGAGCGTTCTCAACTATGAACGTGCTCTATTTCGAAATGTCATGGGTGATTTTGTATTGTGACAATTAAATATAAAGAGCGTCCATGCTTCCGTCTCACAAAAGCGGTAGACAATAAAGAGCGTTCTAAATTACGCACTGTGTTGTCTTTTTGGAGGTACTAAATAATGGATCGCTAGCCCGCTCACAACTGAACACACTACATCTACTAGCCATCTTGGAATATGTGGAGATGACAGATACTCGGGATATTTATATCGAAAGTAAAACAACAAACAAACACAAAACAAAGGCGCATAAATAGAGTTAACATTATTCAGCCCAGTGTTTATATAAATTTGGGCGCTTCTTATATATGTATGACCAGAGCGATAATGTTCGAATTCTTTCTATTCACTTTGTGGCATTTTAGAGTGCAAACAAGTTCGCGACTGAGACTGATGAATAGTCACTGAGTGATTACAAATCACCGAATAACTACGCGAGACAATCAAAGCACTAATTACTGCCATCTATTTACCACGTGCCGGCATGTTAATTATTAATGGCTACAAAAACAACAACCATTCTAGGGGCTATTAATTACTTTATTCACAGAGTTATTGTATTCTATTCCAGATAAACGGCCAAAGCGTAACGTAATCTATACGCGCACATACGACTCCGCATTTTAGTATCGGCTGACTTACGATTACGTCCTCGTAGTCTGCATAATAAACTCCGGCTCCGAATCTGTGTTTTTAATTCGCTCCCCACAAGTACGTCACTCGTAGTTTAGTCACGGAAATCTCCGAATACCGGTGGTGGTATTATTTATTTATTTTACGGGTTATTTATTACGCGATCGGAAAGGGACTTGGATCATTTTAATCACAACAGGGAGGGCTTTCCGATTGCGTTTTGTAGTTTCTAGAGCGAATAAGTCCTTTAAACATGTTATTTAGACAAACAAATGGCTCGTAATTATCAACGAAATGTGCGGCCATAGAAAACACTGAGCCAATTCACGACTTTTTATTTTAAATTTAATGCGCTAGATAAAATATAGTCCCCCAATTACCATCGCTCTTATCGTTAAAAAATACTGATAGACATGAAAAAATGGCACCTCAAATAGAGGTGTACCTGATGTATTTTTCAGATGTTTACCACTTACAAATTGCGGTTTTGATTTTACCGCGATCTTGAAGTTGAATTGAAACAATGGGAAATTGTTTACTCAATGCGATGTATTTCACGCCGTGTCTGTCGCGGTTTCATGTCAAGAAATTTGGTCAAATGATATCGAGACACTGACATTGGTGGGGTATAACGTTGTGGTGTTTGTATTTTCTGAAAGTACATCTATACAGGGCGAATGTACTGACTGTAAATTTTCGACAAAAGCCACATCGCTGGTTTGTTTATATAGCAACGAGCTAGTAACGGAAGTCAGTGCCAAGGGCGTCAACTCTATAATCTACTCCGTAACGTCGCCGGCATGTACTGCGTAAGGGTGATGCCATGGAGTGAAATCGGTAGGGTGACACCAACGTACGTACCTACGAGTCTGACTGATCGCCATACTGTTGCGCGAGCGCACGTAACAACTCGAAAAAGGGCCACAACTCTCGCAAAAATGGGCAGAGCATACCCATATTCGAACTTGACATGTACATAGGGCTGATAAACTCACATACCAAATTTGGTTCAGATATGATCACACAAACTGAAGTTATCATCCGGAAACCAAAAAAATACAAGATTATAAGTAAAAAAGGGCCATAACTTTCGCAAAAATGGGCGGAGCAAACCCATATTCGAACTTGACCTGTATTTTGGTCTGATAAACTCACCTATGAAATTTGCTTTTGATCTAATAACCGAAACTAAAGTTATCATCCGGAAACCATTCCCGGACGCACACACGGACGCACGGACGGACACCGGCTATTTTAATAGTCCCCCGAAATATTTTTTTCGGGGGACAAATACGGAGAAATTTACTGGGCAATACTTGAATGTTTAGAGCCTCGCCTCAACGTGATATGTGACCCGCCATATCAAATCCAGTCGTAAGTCGGGATTTTTGTTACCCTGTGCCAATGCATTCTCTTATATATGCGAGGCGACCATAAGAAACATTTATTTAAAAAAAATGATAAAAAATTGTTAGGCCAATGCATTCTCTTATATATGCATTGGCACAGGGTAAAAAATCCCGACTTACGACTTATATATTCCTACATGCATTTTCCGAGATATCGACCGGGACCTACGTGCTGGTTCGCATGAAATATATAGTGTTAAAATTAATCAAGACATGTATAACCCATAGCCTCGCCCTGTTCTTTGTAACTGTGAACTGGATAACACAAATATTTGAGCCTATATATGGAGTATGTGACTATGCGTCCCACAGTCACAAACATTCATCTTTACGAGGAAACATCATAAACCGGTTTAGCTTCAATGCTAATACGAATATATCCCGTCGTTAGCGAATTAAATTTTGTTGTGGAAGCAGTTCAAATATCCCAATGTTTTCGTCGTATGTATGTTCACAGTCCACTGCATGATTACCACACTGCTGCTGCTGAGATGGCTCATACGGCTGCGTGCACACACTGACACATTAACCTGGCATTTATTTGCTGAATGTTGATATGGAAATAGTTATTGTGTGAGAAAACGAATGCAAAAAATACTTATTAGAATCGCATCAGAGACGCTGGGTCGAATCTCCATCGCCATGGAAACCATGGGCTTGGATTAAAATGAATTAATTATAACAGATTACTATACCCAACACTGTTGACCTAGAATTCGACTCCTCGATTCTCTGGTTTGAATTATTTGCTAAAAAATCTCACATGATTATTGGGGTCTCATACAGGTCAGACAAATTTTGTAGCTATAATTATTGGTACCTTCTGGACACCTCAATTTCTGATGCACTTGACATCTCTTAAAATATAGTACTCACTGGAGACTATAATTCTAAATACCTCGTGAGCACCTCCAAAATAAAGCTAATTTCCGACGCATATAGCTTGGAAAATGTGATAAAAGACCCAACAAGAGTTACCAGTAAGACTAGCACACTACTCGATCCTATTATTATCAGTAAATCACTTCATGTCTTGGATTGCGATGTTCTAATCCTCGGAGTTTCAGACCATTTGGGTGTTTATGCAACAACATATTTCGACTGCTCCACAGTCTCCGCTTTCCAGAGAAAAGTATGGAATTACAAAAAAGCTAATTTCCAGTGAGCGAACTGCTTACTTACTAAATGATGTACATTGGGAAGACCTAATCAATGCGGCCGCTGATATCGATTCGGCGGACAAAATATTCCAATCTACTTTCCTATCAATCATGGACAGAAATATACCACAGCATAACGTGACAACAACCCAGTTTCATGGCGGGCATATAAACAATCAAGGAATAAAGTTAATAACATGAAAAAATACGCCAAAATAAAATTTGATAATTTGGGAGACAGAATAAAAACCTCCCCAAACCCCCGTGATTTCTGGCAGCTTGTTAACCATCTCCTAAATAAAAAGAAAGTGAATAATATCCCTCCTCTATATAGCGCCACTGGGACCATAAATGCCAGTGGGAAAACATATGCGTCAGATGATTCTGAAAAAGCTAAAATTCTAAATATGAGCTTCATATCAAACTCCACTATAAACGATTCTGTGCATACCCTCCCCTCTTTCACACTCGAAGCAAAAAGCTGATGCCAGAATTGTCTTTTGTGGAATCAAGATGTTGAAACAGCTATCACATCTTTAATATTGAATAAAGCTCATGGCCACGGCGGAATCAGTGTTTGAATACTCCACGAAACTTCAAATTCAATATCAAAGCCGTTAGTCCTCCTATTTAACAAATCGATCAATTCCCAGAGATATGGACACTAGCTAATGTTTTCCCAAATGTTTTCAAAAAAGAAGACCCCCGCTGACCCCAAAAATGACGGTCCGGTCTCATTGCTACCATGCTTAGCCAAAGTCTTTGAGAAGGTTGTCTTGAAACAGATAAGTGCCTTCTTCTTAGAAAATAAACTCTTGTACTTTCACCAATCCGGATTTCTCTCTGGTCACAATACCACATACCAATTAATAGACCTATACCACAATATCTGTCAATCTATCGATAAAGGCCTCTTCACATGCGGCATATTGTGTGACATATCCAATGCATTTGAATGAGTATGGCACAGGGGACTGAATTACAAACTTCAACGCTACGGTGTGGAAGGTCAAACATTGCAAAGGATCGAAGACTATTTATTTAACAGAAAACAAAGAGTCCTGGTAAATAATAGCTTTTCTGGCTACGAGGTTATCCCAGCAGGAGTCCCTCAGGGATATGTTCTGGGCTTTTTTTATTCCTCGTCTATATAAACGATTCAGCAGATAATATTGACTACATCACGAGAATGTACGCAGATGATACTTGTATCATGAGCAGCCACTGGGATCTGGATGAACTTTCTAAAATTATGAATAACGATTTGACGAAAATAACGACCTGGTCAAAAAAACTGGCTCGTGAGCTTTAACCCAACCAAAATCGTAGGTATGTCTTTCTCGTTGACCCCATCCTCTTCAGAAATACCAAACCTTAAATTTATAAACGACCATATCGGCTTTGTTGAATCACATAAACACATTGGTCTTGAACTACAACAAAATCTAAACTGGAACATTCATATAGAAAGTACAGTGAAGAGAATCGCCTCTCGTCTGGCCCAGTTGAGGCGATTTAAATATCAACTCGATAGAAAAACGCTCGAAAAGATATACAAAACTTATATATTACCACTATTTGATTATTCTGATGTTGTATGGGACTGCGCACCGCGTTACTTATTGGTTACAATCAACTTAATATGACTGTCAATTTTCGACAAAAGCGACATCGCTGGTTTGTTTATATAGCAACGAGCTAGTAAAGGAGGTCAGTGCCAAGGGCGTCAACTCTATAATCTAATACGTAACGTCGCCGGCATGTACTGCTTGAGGGTGACGTCATGGAGTTAAATCGGTAGGGTGACACCAACGTACGTACCTACGAATCTGACTGATCGCCATACTGTTGCGCGAGCGCACGTAAATATAAATAAGTTAATTTCAAGACTGTGACCCATAATATTTTAAGTAGCTGTCAAAAGAACGCCCTGAATGACTGATAAGATATTTATAATATCTGTTGAATCTGACGTGAATCTTATTCAATTCATCAAGTTGACAATCGAGTGGTAGACTAGTCAGGCCATCCTGCGCCCACGCGCCAGCCGCCATCCACTCACTACGCAATTCAAAGTGGACTGTTTATCGGTAAACATCGTAGTGAACTTTGAATACTCAAAGTTCGAACCTGCTGTTCTGAGAGTCGAAACTTTTGACGGATATTTGAGATTTCTGTTTTGGAACAATGGGATCAACTTCCTTAATTGGTTTCGGAGCAGACGTAAAAACTGCAGTAGCTGTATCCATTGCCTGTGAGACAGGTTCAGGAACAGGAGAAATATCATTCTCTTTAACTTGTGTTGCTAATGATATACTGACGAGTTTTGTTTGATTCTGTGTCTGAGTGCTGGCATTAACATACTTTTTCTTAGAAACGGCAGCCGAGTATGTGACTTGAGAAATTGATGGTCTGGCACCAACTAATTTCTTAGCATCCATGTTTCTCAGCATTACATCGTTGTATCTTGAATTCATAGTCCCACATGGGACATGAACGATCCATTGCAGCATGTGAACCTTGGCAGTTCGAGCATTTTTTAGGATTTGTACAATCCTTATGATCATGACCAGAAACAGAACAGTGTGCACAAATTGTTTCTTTACGTTAACAATGTTCCTGGCCATGACCATAGCCCTGGCATTTAAACATCGTAAAGGATTTGGAACATGGGTACTTATATCTATCTTCGTGTACCCAACCTTCAATGTCGGTGGATGTTCACACCGATTGAAGGTCAGAAGAACTATTCAGAGGAACTCGAATACCATCAACATTTTTTTGTAAATCGACGGACTTCTGTAACTCCCTGTGGTGCCAACTCCGCCAATATCTGATTCCGAAGAATCAGCTATATCACGGGACCTCAACATAGCTCTGCTACTATTTAATGTCTTGTGGGGAGTAACCAATACTGGTGTTTGTGCAATAGTTGTTACCTCTAGCAGAGCATCAGATTGAACTTTCTTTGAGCATTCAATCAAGAGAGAGCCACTTATTGGCCCAGTCCTGATTGGTTTAACATATTTCAATTGTCCAGCTATGCTTTGTGGCGTTTTTATCAATGACAAAGATAGAAGGTCGTTTCACATTTGGGTCAAAGCCAAAAGCAAGTACTGAGGGAATACCACAGCATCATTGGAACTTGGCGAGTCATCATGCTTACGAGCAAGACGTTGTTGTTTTGTTTGAGTTGCCATACACAAAGCAAAATATCGACAACTAGCCCAGCAGCCGCCGTGGACTACCCTTCAAATTCTGATCGGACCAAATACTGGTACATAGCTGAAGTTGTGACCCGTTAAGCCACTGCATATAGTAGCCTCTCGGTATTTCCCCACAGTGAGACAGGCGTGAACAATACAGGATTCAACACTCAACCATAATCGGGACGAACACAATAGAGACAAGAGAGAACAGAAACATCATACAGGAAAAAAACAGAATACAAGACTTCAAACATCAGACGAGCAATACAACATATAAGAAAAATTTAATCTGAAACACTGTGGAGAGGCGTGACTAGCCGATTGAATGAGCCGAGTCAACTCAACCACCCGTCTTGAAGAGATGTAGGACCAAAGAGGACCTTGAGCTAAGCCGTATCCGCAGGTCGATGCCTCACGTGATACAACTGCCCTAGTACCTCCAGGACTCCTACACCACACCTCACGGGATGCACCCCACGGCAAATAGGGTGCCACATTAGGGGATTTTTACCCCTCGCAGTGGGGTGGTAGGCCTATTCTACCCCGGGCCCACACGGGGGTCTGGACAATTGAAATATGTCACATACTCATCAATCGTGTCTACAAAAACCTGAAGCGCAGGTTATGGATACAGCTTCTGCCGTTGAGACATTTCCTCCGAAACAATCTATGCAAATTGATCCTAGTGTTCCAATAGAAAAATCGCCTGTTGCTTTGAAACAAAGATCACCAAAGTCAGTCAAACGTTTCGACTCTCAGAAAGAGAGGTACATCTTTGAGCTTTCAAAATTTGACCACATCATTGATGAGAAACGGTTAACCCTCAAAGAAACAGTATTTATGGATCGAGGCTGTCGGTTGGGCGAAGGATGACAATCTCCTCTCACACTCCGGACCACCAGTTTAACGCATTGATAAAGGTGCATGCGTGATTCATCAAATTTTATAAATACCTTATCACTGCAAATTCTGATTTTAAAAGCTACTTCACATATTTCGATGTGGCTCCTTGGTAATGTCGTGTTATTTATTATATATTATTGTACTAGTTTTATACATTATATAGTATGATTGGACACTAGTCAGTTCTTGAATTTATATTCCTGACTCCAAGTGGAAACATTCCTCTTGGGTGCTTTTATTTGTACATAGCTCATCATTGCATTGTTGTAATCTAATCAACTGTCTGATTTATCTACACGGTTGCTCCGCTACGACCTTTTTTATACCTGATTCTGTTCTTGGTCTAGCGGCTAAAACGACGTTAAACCTTCAATCAATCAATCACAGAGAATTCACAATTCACTGAGTTCTGTATTTATTCCACACTCGATAGTATACTGAGTTGTTTTACCACTGGTTAAATGGTCCTGCTAATTTGCTATGATATTGGGGGTCCTGCTGAATTGCTACGACGCTGGTAGGACAAACTGATGTTAAGAAAAAGTGCCGTATTTATACTAATAGATAATAGCTTTTTCTCAATTTATTCTGAGTAGCACAAGACTGCAAAAAGTACGACTTAATTTAAAAATAAGGGTACATTTTTTTAAATAGCAATAATTTTCCCAACAGCATCATAACGATTCAGCAGGACCTACCAACATGTAATATTACCATCCTATGAATCAAGAAATGGTATAACCAATGTGGGTGGATTCTTCTGAAATAAATAGTTGATTGTTTCATTCATCAGGCTCATTACTGGCTGGCAAACTACCTGTGTTCTGCGATTTCGCTTTGCAACAAAGAGACACACAAAATGTTGCTTTATACCAGTTGAGAACTTGATTCTCTTGTGGCACTTCTGGAATAAATACAGATATGACTACATGTGGTATGTCCTTTGAAATAGTTCAAAATTTTGCTATCATATTTATTGCACATTCATAAATAATCTGGATTTCAAATTTGCAATGTTCTATCTTTCATAAAGTCGATATTCCAAACAGTATTTAAAATATCAGAGTATAATTGATGTTGAATGGTGAACTCATAGCTGCAAGTAAAACTTCAATACCAATAATAAAGGTATATTGATTATACTCATTTCAACATACCAAGTTTCCATATTTCTGAAATAAAAATCACGCTAGCATAAGAAAACCAAGTAAAGTCAATCAAGGGCCATAATTTCACCGAAATTCTTCAAACTGACCCAAGATTCTAATTTGATCGGAATTTACTTAACACACATACACAGTAAGTTAATTTGATTCAGTATGCAATAAACATAAACAATAAAGTGAACAATGATGCAAGAAATGAATGAATTTGAGCCATGGATTTGTGCGACATACACTTATATGCTCTAATGAACGATGCAAACAACATGGTAATTATAATGAAAATGAATGAATTTATGACTGGAGTATATATTATGTTGAGTATAAAAGGAGATGGTCCCATAAAAGGCCGGATTGAGCGAGCAGTATCCATTTAAGTATAGTTTCTGAAAATTGCCTGTGATATTTATCACCAGATCTTGGATTACTCTGGGCTACGAATAAGTGTACATATAATGCTGTTCTCCATCATGGTATTGCGGATGTACGCAGGCTATCAGTCTAACTTTACATGAACCTATATGCCCTTTTCATATGAGCATAATGCATGAATTAAAATGTATGAGCTACCAAGTTACATTTGACAAAAATGGCATGACTGGTGTATTCATTTAAGGTCTGGTTTTTCAATGTGGTTTAATCGGAGCCAAGGAGTCTGCTAACAGGTACTATGAGATGTGTAGATGTCCATAATCCTCTTAGCTTGATAGGATTATTGGATAGATTGCTGGTATATATTTTGGGATTGTCATTTGCTAAAGAGGAACGAAAATTCTGCTTTTGTGTGTGTAGCGATGTAGCAGGGAAAAAATTATATGCCTAATTGTTTTTACGTTATCTGCCATATATATTTTGTATAGCTCTAACACTGTGGGCAGCAAAATTTACTATTTTCCAACAGCAAAATGTCATCTATATATCATCTCAAAGAATCTAAAAAAAACAACATCTGGCAAATAATTTAGCAACTTCCACAATACCATAGTTCTTCTCTCGAATCATTCTCATGTGTGTACTCTGCACATGTCCAGCACGACCATGTGTCACAATTGAAAATCTTAAATTCACAGCCAACACTAGCATTTGAATTATCATCATAGATCAAATCATAATCTGGCAACATGTTTCCATATTTAAAACAAATTGATGATTCAACTTCAATTACATCGATTATGTCAAAAACGTGTGTTTCACTATTTTCTTCATCACTTGATGTGTGATATTCAATAACATTTCCGAATAATAAAGGCAACACATCAGTGATGTAAAATATACTCAATGTTAGTAAAAGAGTGTCTTTCCAAACTAATTCATTAAATTTAACTGAATAACAGTTGCTTCACATTTGTATTGATAATATAGCGCTTATCCACGCGAGGGCCCTGAGCGCTTCACATTATTACCCTAGCTGTTGAGTAATGCCGAGTCTTATGCATGCCGCCATGCATTTTTATAGGCGATTCACAAGAGCGGCTGACACATACCGAACAACCATGTCCCATTTTCTCGTCTAGGCACGAAGAAGCGAGCAAGATGCAAGTGACCTAGCCCAAGGGCCCAAGATTTGAAACAGCGTGTGGCTATATATATATAGCACACTCACCGCTTAACCCGGCCAAGCCGATGTTGCGGAGACGATAGTCCACCGACGGGGCGCGAACTCATGCGTTGACACAATTACAAGTCTACGACACTCTAACCACTGGGTTACCACTTCCACATAGTATGGATGACAAACTCACAATGAGTAGTTTTGTCAGAGTCATACCCATCTGCACCTGTTCACAATACCTCCCTGGAGTCAGCTTTCTTTAACTCAACTCCAGTACTGAAATCAATGTAAGTTAGTGCTGCATTAGAATGTGGATCCTCGTCTCTTATTTCCCATGGACATTTTATTTCCAATAAACGAGGAGGGTGGCACTCACATAACAATACCGTTTGGAGTTATGTAGTAACTGACGAGTTTTGTGGCAGCTCACGAGTTATGTAGTAACAATCGACGAGTTTTGTGGTAGCTCACGGGTTTTATAGTAAAATCGACGAGTTATGTAGTAATTTGGGTACCGAGTTTTGTAGTAAAATATCGACGAGTTTTGTAGTAAAAAACAAGCTAACGAGTTTTGTAGTAATAAACTCGTCGAGTTTTCTAGCAACAATTTTTAGTCAGTTTCAAAGGCGGGTTTGGACTTAATAAAATCGTATATAGTAAATGCAATGTTTTTTTGTGTAAGTGTCTGTGTGGTGGACGTTAATGACGTTGTAGCTCAACTTGATGTTGCTCCCTCGTCACTGATGCGTCGTTTCTCATCAGATCTGAGCCAAACTTCGTACATAGAAGTACTATGGCCATGTTATTAACTAGAACCTGGCCCCCATTACGTCAGAAGTCGCGTCCTATTTCTTAATACCATGTTGTATTGGTGAAATAGAATAAACTATCTATCTTGGTGGAAAACCAAATGTGATTCGTCATTTTTCTCTCAGTGCATAATGTATTCGCGGCTTGTGCTCTCTAAGAAATAAACGCAACCAACAGTAGCTGTAAAACAAACGAGAGCGGCGAGTCATGCATGCGTACCCATACAGTTATTGTTACTAATAATCGTTTCACTTTGTTTTTGCAATATAGACAACTCTATACGCCACCTCTTGGTTCTTGGTTCGTTCTTGTGGATACCCATGTGATTTGACAAAGTAACACTCTGCATATTCAATTAGAATACATGCAGTTGAAAAATCAAAGAAAAAACATGAACAGTTCATGTGAAAGTAATAGTGGACAGTCAGTCCATTTGTTGCTGGTAAGCTCTCTCACAAACTGGTCAACCAATGAGGGATACATAAAGTAAGGAACGCGAGAGTATGTGTGGTGGGTAAGGCTAGATAGATATATAATTGTATTATGTATTGTCAATATAACATGGTATGAATAATATGGTACCGTATAAACTAACAAAGAATAACGACAGATCATAATAAAACTCAGTTCAATTTCAATTCATTTTATTACTCAAACCACATGGTATTGATGATAAAGACTACATTATGTTATACACCGAGACATACATGAACATTATTTATTTTTCATTGGACCTGGCACTTTGGTTGTCCCCTATTGTAGTTTAAGTCTCATTTACATGACGCGATCTCTACGGGGTACAACTCATGTTTGGGGGCAAATATTTGTACCCCGCGTACATTTTCGCAATGAGAAGCACTGGCGCTCAGCTGTTTCACAAGAATCGATTCCATCGCCATTTCCGTTCCGTCACTATCGTCATTTTAATGATTTTTTCCTCAATTATAAAGGCATAACATGTGACAAATGACAACACAACGCATGGAAATGGTAAGTATAGAGTTATAAAATAATACACCACGCCATATTCCAGCGGATTTAGATCCAGGACACGTTAATTTAAGTGGTGCAGATTGGAAGTACTATATATTAACACATATGGTGCTCGTTTTACGCGATGATCAGAGGGTTTTCTAGATAATTTTGCAAAATTCCGACTTCACCTTCGAAATTGAAAGAGGTACCAAATTATCTCGCCTATTTCGATAACATTTATGTAATCTTTTATCTCTCATGTTCAATCTTGGCACATCAAACTATTTGAAAATGTATGTCAACTTCAGTAAAACGCGTAATTCTAAAGTTGCATGTGGGTTCCGGCTCTATATATCCAGGTGCCGAAATGTCCTGCACCCCACCTAATCCCGGTGCAGTCTACATGCCTGCATTGGTGATCGGTGCGAAAGTCGATCAGGTGGGTCTGCTAACGTTCCGTGAGGAAGAATATATGACACCGCGATTACCCCGAAGCACTCACATCGGTGTGGATTCGAGCGTGGCGTGTCCAATGGCTGGACGAGCCGAATGACTTTCCACACACGTCACACGCATAAGGTTTCTCTCCGGTGTGGATTCGTTTGTGTGCTAAAAGATGGCCGGGTTGACTAAACGATTTCCCTCATATATCACATTCACACGGTCTCTCCGCGGCATTGCATTTACTATATCAGATTTTATTAAACGCGCCTTTGAAACTGACTAAAAATTGTTGCTACAAAACTCGACGAGTATTACTACAAAACTCGCTAGCTTGTGTTTTACTACAAAACTCGTCGATATTTTACTACAAAACTCGTAACCGAAATTACTACATAACTCGTCAATTTTACTACAAAACTCGTGAGCTACCACAAAACTCATCGATTGTTACTACATAACCCGTGAGCTACCACACAACTCGTCAGTTACTACTTAACTCGGCGTAACAACAATCAAATCACTTCCTTTATCCTGATGGAAGTGTGCTCTGTAGTGTTTTGACTGTTTTCATAATTATACTCTCTTTTAGCTAGTGGCTCTATTTTTATCCCCATTGCAGCCTATCAACATTAGCAAATTTAGGTTTATTTAAATTGATATAGTTCTTGCTTAGATCATTGGTTGCTATACGATAAGGATGAACCATTTTCCTTGGCTTATAGCCAGAATATTCCTTGCATTTGTTGCTGTAACTGCACCCATACGGTGTTTGGGCCATAAATTGTTTGAAGATTGGCCGCGAGTCAATTCTTCAATCTTCTTAATGTCACTATATGTATAGGATAGGCAGATTATTTTTAGATGTGATAAAGGATTTGCAGAAAGGGGAAGAAGTGTTTTTGGAAGTGGTTCGTTTGAAGCTGTTATCTCCTTGCTGTGAATAATTGGATAATCATTACGCCACACCGTGGTGTTGCTTGGTACGCAGATTTTCATATTCTGTGGTCGATCGATAATCCACTGGGCGACTGTATTATTATGGTTATTTCGTACTGAGTATAAATCGTACCGATAGAGTCACGATAGTACAACAAAGATTAGCACATGTGTTTACGTCACCGGTGTACTTGTGTGGGCATGTTTCTATTATGAAGGTTCGCTATCCCGAAGGTCCGCTATTCCGAAGGTTCTCTATTCCGAAGGTTTTTGTTATTTTTAGGTTAATTCTATATTCTAAAGTATTGAGACTAATTTGAGAGGGTTCATTATCACAAAGATTCTTTTTACGGAGTGTGCGCTCACATCCGAACTGATCCTGCGCGCATACCGATACAGATACAGGAGGAAATAACTTAACTTAGAACATTAAATGTGATTTTGTTTTGTTTTCGCGGGTTTTCTTGAGATTTAATGTCATTACGTGGGCCCATACTTTTGAATTCTTGGCATATAATATGAATGTTGTGGTATATTGTGGACCCTCCCGCATTGGGACATGACACAGGTCCAGTTGACTTAAGTGATGCTCTGTGTGGGCTCCAATTTGGAGTTCAATATTTTAAGGGCCAAATTTATGATTTTATGGGCCCATACCTTTGAACTCTGGGCATATAATATGAATATTGGGGGCATGTCTCTATTCCGAAGGTTCACTATCCAGAATGTCCACTATTCCGAAATTTCTCTGAATGTTCGTTATTCCGAAGGTTCACCAATCAGAAGGTTCGTTATTCCGAAGGTTCTGTATTCCGAAGGTTTTTGTTATTTTAAGGTTAACTCTATATTCTAAAGTATTGGGAGGGTTCATTATCACGAAGATTCTTTTTATGAAGGAAATAACTTAAAACATTAAATGTGATTTTGTTTTGTTTTCGCGGGTTTTCTTGAGTTTAATGTCATTACTTATGACTTTATTTCTCATTAAATATTCACGCCAAGCAGCCCACACAATTGCTATGTTTCCATGCGATTTAATGTCATTACGTGTGACCTAATATCTCAATAATCTGAGGCAAGAGTACGCCTGCTAAAGGCGAATTATAACAGTGGAGCTATAACGCTCAATGAATACTGGGAACTATAAGAAACTGCGCAGCAGAATATCGCTGATTAAACGAGAATGAGATGAGCCTAACTGCAATTGTGACTTTGTTTAAAGGCCCACTTAATTTTCGAGTCATTCATTTTTGTTATAGTATATACGGTTTTAATAACAATTTATGCCATAAAATTTGAATAAATTACTATAATTCATCACCATTTGAAACGCAGAATCCTTCTATCTCCTAGTTTGAAACACCTTTAAAATACCGCGACAAGTCGTGCGTCGTATATCTAGCAATTAGCAACTAACATGTCCTCTTCGGCTTTCCATAGATTTCAACGTAATTTGATAATTATGGGTATTTGTGTCCGGGAAGTGTTTTGGACGGGTCAAATCGTGAGCCCGACCTGACCTTGACCTTTAAAACTGTCAATGCAAGGTCAATTTGGGTAAAACGGACAAATTTCGGCGAAATTTGATACCTAGGGATACTTTTGTCCGGGGAGTGTTTTGAACGGGTCAAATCGTGACATCGGCGTGACCTTGACCTTCAATGTGGTCAATCAAAGGTCAAATCGGGTAAAACGGATGGATTTCGACGAAATTTGATACCTATGGGTTCTTTTGTCGGGGGAGTGTTTTGGACGGGTAAAATCATGACTCCGACCTTACCTTGACCTTCAAAATTGTTAATTAAAGGTCAAGTGGGGTAAAACGGACGGATTTCGACGAAATTTGATACCTAGTGGTACTTTTCTCCGGGTGGGGGTGTTTTGAACGGGTCAAATCATGACCCTGACCTGACCTTGACTTTCGAAATAGTCAATTGAAGGTCAAATCGCGCCTTTCGCCGGAAATCAGATGGGAAACATCCCGGACGAAGTCGGGCCCATCAGCTTGTGTAATAAAGAAGACAGTTTAAAGAAAGTAATGTATAACACGAGAAACGGGAAAACTTGAAATATAGAAGTATGCAAATTTCCCACATAAAATTTGAAAGCTAGTTTATAGAATAATTGTATTATAATTTATATTTATGGCTAATAATATGATCTTGGTGGCGTTACCATTTCTGACTATGGTTTTCTTGTTACAGTATGTGGCGGTTGTTTTATAGTAACGATTCCCCAGTGGCAAATACGTAGTTATGGTAGAAGGTGAAATGGTCTGTTTTATAGCCAATTCATTTATCACGTTTCATAAAATATATTTAAAACGTCGTAAGGTCTTCACGAGAAACCACCGAAGCCTCGAGGCACAGATTTGAGCGTGAGATAAATGATGTGTTTTCGTCTTTACATCAACGGGGATGACACATGATGGCAGAGCCGGATTTATAGTTTATGTGTCGTACGCTACCTATTTCCCCGGGAGGAATCGCTCAGATTTTATTTAGAAATGAATTTAGTTTGAGTGTGTTTTATTGAAGGGTGGAACAATTATTTTGGGTCCTCTTGGTAACCAACCCACCCCCTCACACGTGCGCGGAACACATTGTTTGACCCCCACCCAATGACCCCCTCGTACGTGATCGGAACACATTGTTTGACCCCCACCCAATGGCCCCCTCGTACGTGATCGGAACAAATTGTTTGACCCCCACCCAATGGCCCCTCGTACGTGCGCGGAACACATTGTTTGACCCCCCCCCCCCACCCAATGGCCACCTCGTACGTGCGCGGAACACATTGTTTGACCCCCACCCAATGACCCCCTCGTACGTGATCGGAACAAATTGTTTGACCCCCACCCAATGGCCCCCTCGTACGTGAGCGGAACACATTGTTTGACCCCACCCAATGGCCCCCTCGTACGTGATCGGAACAAAATGTTGCTAACATTTTAGCAATACTTTTAGGTTTTCACAACGATGTAATTATTTCGTCAAGGTGCACGGGAAGGGGGGGTAAATACAACCAACAACCACCAGGGTGCGCCACGAGAATCTTAATGCTTACGATTCAGTTTGTATTGATACATGAAGGCAGTGGCTCAGTCAACAGAGTGCATTGAAATTACGCCATCATTTGGTCTGCTACATCCTGCATTCAACTGTATTATATCAAATTATGGAGGAACGGACTCAGTAGGAGTGTTCATTGATTCAAATGTGGTTGCTTCAGCGAGCGTGAACAAATACTTATTTCTTAATGGTCATAAATCGACAAGAATGCCACACTGAGATGTCCCTCAACTCAAATCAAGCTTGAAAGTGGGTCCCAACTTTCGCTCCTGTCGGGGTTCGAACCGGCGCCAACCTCATCTAGTCCAGACTGTGATGATCTTATCCACGAACAGACCACATTGGCTACGGGGACATCATTAATAGGAAGCCCTTTGGGAAGCATATCAGTCGAATATTGACATATAACGGATCTGTCATTGGCTGCGGACACACGTGCCACATTAGCGATGTCATAGTAGATGTGACAATTTAATATGGTGGATTTTGGTGACGATTGGTCGTCATGATTACTATGTCACAGCTAACCATGCTGCCCGCTGAGTTTCCACACAATGAGTCGACTGGACCAATTAGCCCATTGCGTTTCGTCAAGGTTGATATCTAATCATTACGTTTTGCTACAATGTATTCTCTACGATATATATATATATATAATTGCAACATCGATCGTCCATAATTGTGTTTGCGCGGCAATTCCCCAGTCAGTCACATATAATGCACGTAGTACGTTTTATTGATATGACCTCAATGCATGCTTATCTACTTACATTAATTTCATGCGAATTCAAACAGTTCTCCAATTGCGTTTTGTTTTTATTTTGCGACGTTTGCGTGTTTATTAAAGATCAACAGCGACATGAAATTCAGGTACATGTAGATAAAACCTTGAGAGATCGACCGCGACACTTGTAGAGATTAGAAGACTTATTGTGCGAATAACCATAGGTCGCCTCGTATATATAAGAGAATGCATTGGCCTAACAAATTTTATATTATTTTTTATAATTGTTAAAAAATGTAAAAAAAAAAATGATAGCAAATTGGTAAAAAATGTAAGAAATAATGATAAAAAATTATAAAAATTGTTAAAGAATGTAATAAAATGATAAATTATAACAATTGTTATAGAATGTGAAAAATATTATAAAATATGATTAAAATTCTCTTATATATGCGAGGCGACACCATGGTGTCATCAAATCGATTGTACCAATTGTCCTACATATCTTCTAATCTGATAAGGAATGGATTGTATTGCTCATATTTACCCCTTCAATTTTCACATACCAGATTGTAACCATATTGAGTATACAATCAATTATTTTTAGAAATCTGATGTCAACATGACATATCTGATTCCCCTGGTTCAGTTACCATATGTAGAAATTGTCAGCTCCGACGATCATCCAATTGGTGTGCATCAGTATCGGTAGACTAATTAATAGGTAAAATCGGTTAATATTTGTTCAAGTTATCGCAAAATGACTAATTAAGGGCCATAACTCTATCAAATTTTATCGGGCCAGGCTGGTTTTCGAATTCGTCCAGGATATTGTTGGAAGACACCTATATACCAATTTTTAGTTGAATCGGATGACGTTTGTTGAAGTTATCGCGCTAACGAGCTAAAAAATCACGAAAAATGACTAATTAAGGGCCATAACTCTATCAAATTTTATTGGGCCAGGCTGGTTTTCGAACTCGTCCAGGATATTATTTGAAGACACTTATATACCAAATTTTAGTTGAATCGGATGACGTTTGTTGAAGTTATCGCGCAAACGATCTAAAAATTCGTACAAAATGACTACTTAAGGACCATAACTCTATCAAATTTTATCGGACCGGGCTGGTTTTCGAACTTGTCCAGGATATTATTGGAAGACACTTATATACCAAATGTTAGTTGAATCGGATGACGTTTGTTGAAGTTATCGCGCTAACGAGCTCAAAATTCGTACAAAATGACTACTTAAGGACCATATCTCTATCAAATTTTATCGGACCGGGCCGGTTTTCTAACTCGTCCGAGGTATTCTTGGGAGACACCTATATTTCAAAATGTCAATCAAATAGGATGATGTTTGTTAAATTATCGCGCTAATAAGCTGAAAATTTGTGAAAAAATGACTAATTAAGGGCCATAACTCTATCAAATTTTATCGGACCAGGTCGGTTTTCGAACTCGTCCGAGATATTCTTGGGAGACACCTATATCCCAAATTTCAATAGAATCAGATAACGTTTGTTGAAGTTATCGCGCTATCGAGCTGAAAATTCGTGAAAATTTACTAATTAAGGGCCATAACTCGATCAAATTTTATCGGACCAGGCCGGTTTTCGAACTCGTCGGAGATATTCTTGGGAGACACCTATATCTCAAATTTCAATCGAATCAGATAACGTTTGTTGAAGTTGTTGCGCTAACGAGCCTAAATTCAGTGAAAAATGGCAAAGGGCCATAACTCTGTAATACATGTGCGGACGAAGCTTACGTGCATGGATATGTACTCACACACCAAAAAAAATATTAATCCGTCAATAAACGGTTGAGTTATAAGCAAAACAGGCCGCCCGATCGCCCGCCCGTCCGTCCGCCGCCCCTCATCAAACTATAAGTCGAGTTTTGGAAAAAAAACTCGACTAATAATTAGTAGTGCCCGTTTAAGACATCTGAGGTGAACGGGACATATCTAATAACGCCTTCCGAGTCAAAATACTCATATATACAAATTTTCAGCTCCGATGGTCCAGCCGTTTAGCCGCCCATAAGCGGACAAATAAACAAACGAACAAACATAATTTAGTTGTATTAGTATATACTAGATGGGGTACCCGGCGTTGCACGAGTAAAGAAGATTTGAAACAAATTGCAGTGTTTTTATATACATTTACAAAATTTCAAAGAACTTTTCATCCCTTCTGCTGCAAGGATGAATAGGTTGACTGATTATCTATTCCTCACACGGTATGGTATTGATAAAGAGCGTTCTGGTCGTGTGTGCTATTCGGTGCCCTGTGCTACGTTGATTGCGTCAACTAACCCCAGAATTACGATAAAGAGCGTTCACAATTTATTTATTCCTGATATGGTATGAATAAAGAGCGTTCTGCCTAACGTGTTAACTACATTCCGTTGATATTTTTAAGACATATGAGGTAAACGGGATATATCTAATAAAGCTCACCGAGTCAAATTACCACCATATACAAATGTTCACCTATGACGGTCAAGCCGTTTGATCGCATACAAGCGGACACACAAACAAACGAACAAACAATCAAAATTGAGTTGTGTTAGTACAGATAGATATATAATTGAGTTCATGATGTGCCTGACCTAATAGAAGTGTGTCCCGTAATGCATGGACATACGTTTAAAAAAGGTATGTAAAATTTCAAACTAGTCTAGCACAGACTGTGATCCACGATCTAGCCACCTCACCTCGGCTACGGAGATATCCTTAAAAGGAATCCCTTTCATCGAGAGTTAGGAAGCGCATCAGTTTGAACATGGGTTAGAACCTACTACAATCGATGACACAATATAATGTATAAACACATTTTAACACACAATACAGATATATATATATATATATATATATATATATATATATATATATATATATATATATATGACACAAATGAGTGAATGAGTGAATGAGTGAATACTAATTGGCTGCGATTATACTAGTCTCGCAAGCTATAATAATATGCCCTGAAAATTTCCACAGGAGCGGCATGGCCAATACAGGCCGTCTTCCTGTCGCCCCTTGTACTCAATAGAGAACAAGTGGAGAATGCGTTTACCGTCCATTTTGTCGCGGGAGATCCCGATTTTAAACTTATATTCCCGCGCTCCCAATCCGGGATCTCAAAAAAGATTCAAAATAGCTTTCGATTGGAAATTTGTGAACACTGTGAAAATAGCAATGTGACTAGATATGACATAATGACAGGAAACTTATTATGCTATTTTAGCTATGTGTCGAAAAACTCTGGATTCGATGAAAATCGTCAATTGACTGATTGGCTTCATCACTTTACTGTTAAATGTTGTAATAAATTCAAAAAGGCGAGGATGATCCTCCAGGGAGGTAATCTCAATCACTTGAATATCCTAATTTTTAGGATATTCAAGTGATTGAGATTACCTCCCTGGAGGATCATCCTGACCATTTTTAGGATATTCAAGTGATTGGGATTACCTCCCTGGAGGATCATCCTCGCCTTTTTGAATTTATTACCTCATTACTCAATCACATTAAATATGGCCACGAGCATTTCTCTCACCAGTGTCACACCCGTTGACATCAACTTTCCCACACCCAACGTGTCCCTCACTATAGTAATCCATGTTGACAACTTACAAAGGGGAACTAAATGCACACGCACAAATCTGGAACACTAAACCTCAGCACAGCACCTCAGCTCGCAAACAAAGAGAGAGATAGCGCGGATCCTCATTCTCCGCGCACCCTACCACCAGTAGGCACTAACAAGAAGGACTTTAATTAGTCGCCTCCAATTTATGTTAAATGTTGTGCTTGTCTGATGCTGATGTAAAGATTCTTGGTGGTAATGGAATTCCAAGATATTTTCCTCAGACTCTTTAATGCATACCGGTAGCTTGTTCAATTTATATAATTATATAATACACACGCTTCACACATCTCAATGATATAGTGAAATTAATACACAAAATAATAGAAAAAAATCTTCAAGGTGACATGCAGCAGTTTTTAGAGTGATCTGGGCCCCACATATTAATGTTCCATGATCCCAAAAAGTGGAAACCCGAAGGTTGTGTTTGTGTAACAACCACACTTTTCAGTTAGATGAGAATCCATCCTATATTTTATGAGTTCAAGGAATACTATTTCACAAGCGGCATATTCACGTCGCACAATAGGCCTATAGCACATAGGGGATAGCCCCAAAATTCTTTTACTGGTCAAATCCTATCATTGGCTCTGTATCCAATTATAAGATACACTTTGTAAAAGAATAAATACATGTATCACTTGACTTATCATCTTGCTGAAATATGATATGTGTTGGGAGAAATAAACAGCGATTGCTTTAACCTCAATCAGTGATGTCACAAAAATTTGGGGAGATAGGTAATGAAGTTTTCGGTCAAAATGCAAAACCTATCTCAAAACATTGACATGTTACGCTGCACATCAGCAGATAAGCGCATTTATAAAATAGCACGATTGCAGGATATGTTGGCTGACCAAATGGGCAACCAATTAAATTCATTATTTTGGCAAATGATGAAACCAGTTGCATATGTCACATTTAACTGTAGATTCAAGATCCAAACATTTTCAACGTATTATTCAGGTTTCTAAATGTATGCATTCAATATGTGATTACATGGTAATTTCAATTATAATGTCTAAGAACGTTTCATAATTTTATAGCGAACTGCTTGGTTCAGTAAAACGTTTTTAGTTTAGTTGTGGTGGATTGGTGGTAACATGGTGTGACATTGACGACTTCGGGTTTATGTTCAACCAATTCGCAAAGCAATGAGGTTGAACATACACTAGAAGCGGTCAATGTCATGCCATGTTACCGCCAATCCACCACAATAGCGTATATGTTCTACCAACAGTCCTGGTCATTCACATTAATTTGGCACTTATTCCGAAGAATGATCAGCAGAAAATGTCAAAATCTCCTATACCTCTCTCCAACATAAATGACGTCATGAAAAGGCCACCGAGAGACGATGGAACGGTCTTGGTTTCCGTTATGTTGATGCTCCAGATGTAAACATAGAATATGTTGCGCAACTCTTTGATCAAAGACACGGTTTCTTACTGGGAGCGGAACATTGAATGATTTTTAACCTGGTCACCATGTTAAAAGAATTTCCTGCAGTACATCATATGTACATAAGTGCAAACTGTGCGTACAATGCTGAACCTTTAATTCTTAGTACGAACACCAAACTACACTGACTCAAGCTCAGAATCATTTAGGTGCTTGTTGTGTTGAACTTCTTCTCTGTACTTCCAATGTAGTTCCAAACATGTTTCCGTTATGTTGATGGCTCCAGATGTAAACATGGGATATGTTGCGCGACTTTCTTACCAACCTAAGATGTGGTTTCTTACTGGAAGCGGAACATTGTATGACTTTCATCCTAGTCACCATGTTAGAGAATTTCCTGCTATACATACACATGTACATGGATGCAACCTGTTGGTATGATGTTGAGCCTTTAATTCTTAGTATGAACATCGAATTACACTACCCGAAGCTCAGAGATCGGGTTAATATTCTTCTCTGTAGTTCCAATGTAGTTCCAAACATGTTCCTACCTGCAAATAAGGGCCAAACGAGATGATGTACATGTACATTAATAAAAGTGTTAATGTAGCTCAGCTTGGACATGAGATATAATTCTCACAGAACATCATGGAATGATGAAGGTGGAAATTTCCAGTGATGGATTGAAGCGTATACCTTCTGTTAAGCAGATTCATATATCACACATTGTTCTAGGCCTTTGCCGACCCATTACAACAGGATTGGGTGCCCAAAATTGGTTATAACCAAACCGTAATATTCAGAATTTGTCATGTTTTTGTACATTAATTATATTTCGGAAAATGCTCAAAGATCTAATTAAATCTAAAACAGCATTGGACGTAACAATAATCAGTGCCATTGTAGCTACATGTTCATATAACATTAAATACTAGCAGAGCATTATTTTTGTAAATATCTGGTGGAATTTCTGAAGATATTTTTGGCATGCCTGCATTATTGATTGGAGTACCTGTACACAAAAACCGATGTGGCTCTATGTCAGGGTTAATGGAAGAGCTACTGGACATTCGTAAACTAGATGCCAAGATGGTCAAGGGCATAACCCGGGACCATTTAGTTTATGAATGTCCGGTAGCCTACGGTAGCGAGTCCAATATTAAAGTTATAACCGACTTAAACAGTTTTATAATATGCAAGGAGAAAGTACATTGATCCAATACATGCATAAATTTCAGGCACGTATGGCATTTTTTCCCTTTCGATCATTTTTTGTACCCACCCACCCCCACCGCCAAATTTGTTTCAGATCTATCATGTTTGTTGCATAAATTCGCTCCATTGATAGTAGACCTTGTCTGTGCAAGAATTTGCTGATGATAATGGGATTTGACATGAAAGTCATCTGATACTCAGTATTATCTGGAGAAAATTAAAGGCAAGAGCGGCGTTCGTTGCAGGAATATTTCTATTTGTTCAAATCGCCATCAACGGAAGGAACACCAAAATACATACAGTTCCGCTCATATGCCAAACATAATCAGAGCGTAAATATAACATTGTCGTCAAGACGTACGATGGTGTACAAAAACAAGAACCTGCTTGTGTTACAGCAGTTGTGCTTCTGTTTACACAACACAACGTAATTTATTGGTTAATCACACAAAAATTATATAAACGCTCTTTATTATTTCCATATCGGGAAAAGAGTAACAAATAACGCTCTTTATGTTTACCATATCCGGATCTAAACAAAAGTAAGAAAACGTAACTTTTTTTGCTTCTGTTTACATAACAAGGGGAACACATTTACAATAGCATACTGTTTTTGCCATATTTCTGATTGGGATAAGAACAAAGTCTGTCTATATTTTACTATTATTTCTGTTTATGGTGGTTTTTGACCGAGGTGAATATTTAAACAGCAAACCCACCTCCAAGGCCGCCCATATCTTCAACTCTTTCTATACCGGTACTTATGTATTTTCCCTAAGTTATGAAAGTATACATTGGAATTTCCTGTTATTAATTTGGAGGTGTGTTCATGAAAAAATAAGCACATAATAACAGATAATACCGGTACAAAAGAGTTATTTAATTGAAGGACATGTTCACATAATAACTTATAAGTTCCAATAAACCAAAGGTTGTTTGTTGAACTTATTACCTGTATATTTTCTAATGGAACTACTCGTCAATGAGGATTTAGAATAAAAAGAGTTAAAGCTAGTGATAGTGTGCCTGTCCCAATTGTAAAGCATGATAATTAATACTTACTGGATTAAAACTCAAAAATGAATCTCCATAATCTTTTACCAATGGTCTGACCAACTTCTAATGCATACGCTTCAAGTTAGGGAGAGTGAATTGGTAGTATGAATAAAGCACCTGTGTCCGTTCTCCTGGAAATAACAAATGTCAAAATATTTCACTCTCATCAAAATGTCCCCTTCAATTCGACACCATATAATTACTACTCTATGAATTTAATATACTATTCACTTTTTTACTATTTCCCACTATAAATTCAAAATACTCATTCCCAATTGGATGAGGGCATGAGTTTGCCATCTTGACACAATTTCAAGTCATATAATTTGATTGCTGACTGTTTAGAGGTAAGCATGTACCATTTTGCACCCACCTCAACTATGTGGGTTCGTTTACCACGCCCTGTAATCGCATATGGATGTGACTGGAGTTGGAACAAATAGTTAACACCACTGAAAAACGATAAACCTCGTATTTTTAGAATCAAAAGCTACTTTTGACATCAGTTTACTGGATATTGATGTAGTCATGATTGGGGTGTAAATTCAATATATTTCAACAAGGTCAAACAAGGGCCGCAACTGAGAAAAATGAATGCACAACTCCAGTTGTGTACGGGAATCCCTTAATATGTGCTATCACCATGCAGAAGGACAAAAACTCTTATTGTTAGCGCCTGATTTACAAGGTGATATGTTCATACAGACAGACTGGTAGATGAATGACAGCCCTTGACTGCATGTATTATTATATGCCCTGAACGTCCTTCAGGGGTCGGGGCATAATAAATCCACATTCCAGTATACCCATCATTCGCTCTGAACATGATCAAGGTATTATATACATGTACCGGACTACCGGTACATGTATTTGCCTAATATTAACAGAATATTTTTTTTCTCGAACAAGTACATAAACAACATACTCAAAATCGGCAAAAATCGGAAAAAGGGAAATTGTTTATTTCCGTGAAATAATTTTGGGGAAATTTTATCAAATCATCAATTTATGGATTTTCATATAACAAAATCAAATTGACAAATCCTACAAATATCATACATATTTTGTTGTCCTCACTATCATGAATCCAGAACTGATAACCATTTCAAGGTGTATTGAGTATTTTTCAAGTTGTGTGCCTCCAAAAACGCGAATTTACCTTATTTCTGAGCCTAAAATTTGAAGAATGAGCCAAATATCATATTTTATGGTTAATTATTTTAAAAACTAACGCAAAAGACAGAGATTTTTCCCTGTTTTTGTAATTTCCTCACAAGATAAAACACAAAAGATGAATAATATGTGCACCTATGGTTAAGAAGAATAAAATATTCTCAAACAAAATGTGTGTTCCATTGCATGGACTTAGCCAAATTTGCCACTGACACAGAACTCGTGTGATGAAACGCAATATTTGAGGTTATGTAAATCAATAAATTGATATCCATATGCCCTGCTTTTCTTATTACCTTTTAAGTAATAAGTATACTAGATTGAACAAATTGCAAAGATATTAACAAACCATTGTTTAAGAAAATCAACTTATGGCCCTTTGAATCCTTGGTCTTAACTTGTTTCCAAAAATAGTATGTTGAGAAATTTTTGTTCATTCAAAAAGGTATTTGGGCATAAAGAGAAAAAACAAATGGTGTTTTAGTGCGTAAAATTATTCGAACTTTCCTCCCACAACACTTTAGTTCCTGTTGCGTTATTAAACAGCT
Source organism: Siphonodentalium dalli (assembly GCA_032622095.1). Classification (NCBI taxonomy): domain Eukaryota; kingdom Metazoa; phylum Mollusca; class Scaphopoda; order Gadilida; family Siphonodentaliidae; genus Siphonodentalium; species Siphonodentalium dalli. The sequence continues at coordinate 64,673,498 of CP136069.1, forward strand.
TAATACGTTACTGGACGATTATTTAGAATGTTATTGCTATGTTGATTAAAAATAATTCCAAAATGACAATTTGACATTTCACTGCCAAATTACGACAAAAAGGATTATAGCGCTGTCAATGTATATAAACAAAAAAAGTTTTAAGTTACGTATGAAAGAACAATACATGCAGAAGCTGATAATATAATGTTGTATGATTCAAGATGCTTGATTTTGAAGTTTTTGTTGATATGCTTTCCCCTACCCCATGTTTCTGCCATTCAAATTTGTAGTAAATTATCCGAAGTGATGTGAGAAATCCAGTGACATTCATTGGTATAACCATTGATATGTTATTTTCTCAACAAAAAACTAATATAAGATCAAATACTTTTACACAATAACTTTTGTTAATTTTTCTGAATATTTACAAAAACGCCCCAAAATAGCATTTTCGGAAAAGAGGCTAGACTAAGAGTTCATGGAGCCATAATTTAATTTTCTTCACAAATGTATTTAGAAATTCCATCACAATTTGTTCTATCTTGTATTCTTAAAAGGTTACGAGAAAGGCAGAGCATATAGATTGTAATTTATTCAGTTACATGACCCCAAATATTGCATTTCATCACACGAGTTCTATGTCAGTGGCAAATTTGGCTAAGTCCATACAATGGAACACACATTTTGTTCGAGAATATTTTATTCTTCTTAACCATAGATGCACATAATAATAATTTTTTGTGCTTTATCTAGTGAGGAAAAGCCCTGTATTTTGGGCTCGTTTTTTAGATAATTAACCATAAAATATGACATTTGGCTCATTCTGCTAAATTTAGGCTCCGAAATAAGGTAAATTCGCGTTTTTGAAGTCACACAACTCGAAAAATAATCCAAAAATCTGGCAATGGTTCTCAGTTCTAACAAAATCGGCATGATATTTGTAGGACTTGTGTATTTGAATTTTTTAAATACGCTAAAGAAAATCCATAAATGGATGATTTGACGAAAAATTTCCCAATTTTTTTTCACGAAAATCACCAATTTTCCTTTTTTCCGATTTTTGCTGATTTTTAGTATGTTGTTTATGGAGGGTCTATGTACCTATTCCAGCAAAAAAACAATTCTGTTGCAATTAGTTCTGGGTAAAACCATAAAGGCACTGGACTAATATTAGACAAATGTTGTTGAGATACGTCTAAGAATAAAATGTTTCCGATAATAAATTTCCGGTGATAACAACGATCTAATATCGATAATATATAGAAACGTAAGTAATTTGAGTCAAAGATGTATTTTGTAAATGCTCAGGTTAATAGGCTATCTTAAAATCAAAGTTAATAATTTGCTATAAATTCAATTTATGACTGGAGCCATAAAATGGCGTAAATTAAATTACGAATTTCCGTGTACAAGACGTAATCAAATTAATTGAGGGATACTGGATTGGTAAATGGCACACACGATCGTTTTAAACATTATGCTGATACGGGGAGAAAACTCAAACCACTCAGTGACTAGTGACCATACAATAACTTAAATGAGTATATGGGACTAGTATGCATATAATATAAATTTTATTTGATACATTTGGTTGAAAACTGTTCAAAAACAAGAGGTGTGCACTCGAGTGCTAGCATACACCCACCGTGGCAAATTCAACCCGCATTATCCGTAAACTCAACCAAAAAGATTTTTAACTTTAAAGAAAAATTCGGACTAATAATATCGATATGGTGTCACAAGAAGCTTGTACAGAAAACATTATTCAAATCGGTTCATATTTGTTAAAGTTATTAAGTCAGACAGAATTTTCCAAGTCAAAATAAGTCGAAAATAAGGTGTAATATTACGAAAAACAGTCTGAGCCAATCCCTAGCCGCATCATGTAGAGAGGGTATTGTGAGAAGCATGTATACCGAAAATTATTGAAATCGGTTCATATTTGTTAAAGCTATTAAGTCGGACAGAATTTTCTAAGTCAAAATAAGTCGAAAAAGAGGCGTAACTTGAAAAAAAAAAGTCGGACCGAACCGCGGAGACATGCGGAGACACCGTCCTAAGGAGATTGCATACAAAAAATTATTGAAATCGGTTCATAGTTGTTCGAGTTATGAGGTCAGACGGACGGACAGACAAACTGACGGAGAAAGCGTGACGGACAGACGCAGTAAATCCAGTATACCCCCCATTTTCTTCGAAAGTGGGGGTATAATTACTCGACAACGACAATTTGTATTTTTGCATTTGGGTAAATTTGCCATCCGTAACACTACTTCGTACTCAACAGACTTTCAAATAATGGAAAAATTGTTACCTTATTCTCCAACTCAGAGACTATAGAAGCCAACAACAACATTTGTGTACAGTATCCCTTTAAACCTTTAGTTGCCACCTTATCTCTTAGAATCTTACTGACAGCCTAAAAACTTCTGCTTCATCCTTTGAAGATATAAGTACCTTGAGGGAATGAAAGAATTAGATATTATTTTTTTTACGCAAATGACCTGTGGTCAGATGCTCGTAGTCTGTTTATATATAACCATGGATATATGCCGGATATAACCGTACAAAAAAAATACTGTGCTTTTGACAGTGTATTTATCCATGGCGTGTGTGACTGTGGTTGGTCGTAATCTAGTGTCCGGTGTTATTGTTTTGAAGGTTTATCATGTTCGACTGATGTTGTTAGGATGGTAATGGGATTAGCGGTTTCTATGTCTTGTCTGGTCAGATGTTATGTTTGAGCTTTGTCTGAAATTAACAAATTTTTATACTAGAATTTGCGTAACAGGAGCATGAGGAAATCACATGTTGAGTGCATTTAATGGTTTTTAGAGACCGAATATATATGATATAGAGATAATGAAATCATATATAATCATATATATATACTGCATCCAATTTGGGTTGATATGGGTGACTTTCATGTAGTTTTGTGGTTATGAGACCACATGCATGCCTTGTTATTGGCCCCCTGATTTCTGCTCTGTTGTCTTTAAATTTTTTTATATCTTTTGCAAAATGGGTGCCACCAGGATATATCCAGATTATAATACCGGGCTGACTATTGCAGATCTCCCCAATGGGTGCAGCTAACCCTCATGGACAAGGGGTTGTATCCCCTCCCTGACGAGATCAAACCCTGTTTTCCAATGAGATATAATATTGACAATTTCTCATCATCAGTGATGAATGCAAGACTACCCTCTTGGGACGGGGCATCAGAGTGGGACGTGGGCTGGTTATGCATGGGTCTTAATCCCACCAACTGCAGTCAAACATCACTCAACATTTAGTTGGAAACTTTATACCAAAAATAGGTTGAAATTGTGGTCATAGATTTTCCAACAATTTATTAGTGACATACACAGGTGACATACATGTATACGTGTATATTCCTTTCAAATTGCAAATCGTCTCACTGCGTGTATAAACCACCGACCCCCGGAAAGCAACTGACAAACTTGCCCAGATACATGATTCCAGTCACTCTACATATGACGGGGTTCGAACCAGCTTCGTCGGCACTGGACGGAGTAATGCACCTGGCACTCTACCGACTGTACCACCGGGAGCCCATGAGTTATAATAATGCATAATGTGTTTACGGATGGAACAAGACCGGCAACTCTGGTATGCATTGGCAGGCAAAACCTGTGATATGCAGTAATATGTGCATATGTCCTTCCCTATCATTCTGGTCTATCACCATACCAAACCAAATCGGAAATTCGACAACAGACACTTATATTGCAAAAACTTTGAACGGACTGAATTTCATAAAGCCGAACAGGGCCCATAACTCTGGTAGGCATCGATGGTCACAACCCGTGATATTATGCATATTCATTCCCCATTTCTGGTCTGTCACCGTGCCATAGAGCATCAAAATATGACAACCGACTCCCGAGAATTATTGACTACTAAATTGTGATTAGAGTATATTTGAGAAAAATCAATGTTTTCCAAGAATCAATGTAAATGACTAAAATTCATGTTGACATTGTGTAACAAACTGGAAAACTGTTCTATTGTTACATCCATGTCAACAGAGGCTATTATTCTCGCATGGACAAATAAGATCCAATGGAAACACATTATCGCGTACCAAAAATGATAGGGATGCTGGTTTTCATATATGTTTTGAGACCCCTTTTCTCGAATTATGTAAACATAAATTTTAGGGTTCGAATGAGCCATGTCCGTTTAATGTCTACAACTGTCTTAATTATTTATAACCCTTCTATGACTGGAGCTTCTTGAAATTTTGCGAAAACCCTGTGCCAATCATGCATTCTCTTACATATGCGTATGCGAAACTCCATTAGGGATCAATGACAAATATGTTTGTAGTAGGTAGATATGTGGTCAAGAAAATGATTTGATGTCTTTACTGTGCTGCTCAGAGTTTGTCACATAACTTGCAATGTGACACCGTAATTACACAACGCCTTAGATAGTGAACTATTCTGATAGACCTATTTTATTTGTTGAAAATACTAGCGATATAACAAGATACACCAATGCATTCATAGATTCAAATTGAAAGTTTCAAATATATCATGGTTTTATGTGCAAAAACATATGAATGCATTGGTGTATCTTGTTATATCGCTAGTATTTTTCAACAAATTTGTAGAATTTCAAGCATTATGAGGAGGTACTAGTACATGTAGGTGGACATATTTCATCCATGGTTTACATTTAGGGTTTTAGATCTCACATGTTATATTAGCTTAGGCCTAACAAAATTATACGTTTGTTTCCGCTATAAACGGACTGAACAAAAATTGGGTAGGTAGGTACATGTAGGCAAAACTTTTTTTTTTTTTAAATCTTTTTATTTTTTCAGGATGCAATTCACTGTGTCATATTTAAGGACATTTTAGACATTACAGGCCATATTATTGCTAATTTGCCTAGCCCATAAAGATAAAACAAAAACACAATCTCAGGGAGATATAACAAAGCTAAAATGGGACAATAACGTTCATTTTATCTGTTTTATAACATGTCCGTAACGCAGGTTTCACTTCTGCATCAAACTCCCCACATTATTGTGGGCAGTTGCAGTGCATATTCCCGGGGCCGCAGATGCATAAGGGTGACCAGTGACTTCGTCCCACAGCATTCTCGTCCCACCAATTTTTGTCCCGAAAAGGTGACCTCGTCCCACTTGTCGGTGATCTCGTAAAATCCCATAAAATCGGAATGAGGTCGCCATTTTGGGACGAAGTCACTAGCATTCCGCATAAGACACTATGCGTGGTGGGATGAGATGGTGGGCGCGGACGCTTATATATATTATTATTGTGTGCCATTGCAGACACTCTATGGCGCATAAGATACATTATATATTATTATTGTGGGCGGTTGCGGCGCATATTCCCATAGACGCAGGCGCATAAGACACTGGGTGGTGGGATGGGCTGGTGGGTGGGCTTATATATATACCGTATATTATTACTGTGGGGGGGCGCTTGCAGACGTATTCCGGTACATGCGGCGCATACAACAATCCTCGTGAGTGCCCAATAAACATACGTGCGGAATAATAGTATGTGGTGGAATTTTTTGGAAATTTTGTTTGTCCAAAAAAAATAGCCCAAGCTGAATTAAGTAGCTAGGAGGAATCTTCTAAGATGAATTACTGAGGCTTTGGGAGGACGTGTATTGGTTTGAGTCACCGAGCTTCTAATTTCTAAAAAAAAACAAAAATAATAACTTTGAAGTTTGAAAAAAAAGTTTGCTTTTTAAACAATATTTGTTCTAAATTCAATAAAATTGAATTGAATTCAATTAGATAAGTGGAAACCCTATATTTGTTAGACCGGAAGGTTTAAAGCTGCACTGAATCAAGCCCATTGTGACTGTGGCGCGCTTATACATCCGAACGGATCCTGCGCGCATCAAATACAGATACAGTATGATAAAAACGATGTATAAGTACCACGAAAATAGGAAACTTGATCATTATTTGACACTATTCAACGTACCAATATGAAATGTTCGTAGAAATAAATGTTATGCTGTGGTTAAATAGTTAATGTATTTATATTGTAGTGGTGAAGTCATCAATAACTAATGGATTAACACATTCTCGGATCATAGATTGTTTTGTCAAAGTTCAAATAAATTTTGAATGAAAAAATGTACCGCAGTTATTTCATACGCATTGACAATTTCATAACGAAACGATACCGGAAGTAGGTCTTGCACACTCGTCTACCGGTAATTCCAACGTATTAATTAATAATAGTTACAAATTACAATGGAATTATGCCTAATTTGTTTTAATTACCAACAACAAAAATATCATTGTTGGTTTTCTTCCAATATAATAGAGATTTAGATATTTAAAAAAAAAATCTCAAAATAAAAAGTTTAGAGTCGGCGGTTTAAAATAGGGTCGGTCGGGTTAGCGGAAACAAACGTATATATTTTTTAGGCCTTATAAGGAGGGCCTGGGAATTTTCCAAAATTCAAAATATTTGTTCGAGCTCACTGTCAAAGCAAGCACATGTGAAGCAATGAAAAATCATCCTAGTACGTGCCTCCATAAATCTGATATAGAATTTTTTTTAGCATACATGTAACTCGCAGACTTGTACCATATACATGTACCTCGCAACCATGTAACACTAAGAGTGCAGTGCATTTCTCATCGATCACGCTAATGGGCATATTGAAAACTTTTCTGAATGTGAAAAATTAATGATTAACGATTAATCATTCAGAGATATCATAATATACATGTATGTTTGTCCAGGCATTCTTGAAATGTACTTGCAAAGTACAATAATTTGTCCACCTGGCAATTGCACCCAATTTGCCCCAGTACCAGGGACGTGGCAACAGGGTGATTGGGGGGGGGAGTATCTTGTTCTCATTGCTTGATTTTCGAACCAGAAATTACAAGTGCCCATTTAGTAGGAAATTTCTATTTATAGACTAACAGTAGCATATGTTTCTATGTCATTTTAGCACTGCTGCACGTTTCCAGTACCTGCAAATCATGTATATTGAACTTCCTTCCGTATTCATGTTTCAAAATTAGTTTTTTATCCAGCCAGAATGCACTTTTGAGATATCAACCCATATATAGAATTTGAGTAGTTTTTAGTACATGATACATGTACCTATGAAAGGGAGAAAAAAAAAATATATATTCAACCTCAATCGTACTAAAATCAATTGTTTTTGTCTTCCATTAAAGACATATTATGGACTTGTTTGGGTGCGTGAAGTGACCAGTTACTAGTAGTATACTCAGGCATTACGCCAACCTGGGAAAGGTACCATTCTGCTAACTTTCTACTAAATTTCAAAGAAATCGACGAAACCACTTCATAGAAAATATCGTCTGAACTACGATCAACTGTAAATATTTACATCTCGATTCGGGACGCAACTATCGACAATAAAAACATACAAATGATTTCTCCATCGAGAGTCATTGCATTGAATTAAAATAACAGAATGACGATGTGTGTTGTCAATTTGGATTAATATTCGTAAAAAATAACTATGGTACTTTGAGCAAGATTATTCTCTATTTCTATTTGATCACCCAACCGAAGTGTTTCACATCACTTTAATAATCATTCAGATTCTATATACAATGAAGATCTGCATAATTTTTTCACATAAAAGCAGAGAGAAATAGATATAACAACATAGAGATAATATATAGAGCATATATCGTTAAAGGAGGTGCCACAAATAGATGTGAGCTAAAAAGCTTTTTGTACCAGAAAAATGACTTTGAAACAGAGTATATCTGCAATATTATGCCATTGTTTTGGCATTCAAATGTGAAAAACTATAACTTCAACAGTATCATTAGGCAGCCCATTATAATAAGTGACATACCGTTAAGAGCCAAGGAGCTATGCTTTAGATTAATGTTCACTGTATCGTTTGAAAAACGTCCACTAAAACGTGTCAGTTTTTCTTGGGAGCCAGTCGCCATATTTCTATTGTAAACACATGTTCATGATGTTGTTGTCATGTTTTAATTCGCGGCAGGTACATGAAAATCGACCATAAAAGCAATTCGATCATGCAATCGGGCAAGTTTATGATATGAAATCGACGCTTTCAGTTTATTTAAGTTGTTGGAATTAATTTAGCTGCTTGATTACCCACGATTTATGAAGTTTTGTGCTGTTTAGAGATGGAAATGTTGATATTTTATTTTTATAATTACCAGTCTATAGTCGAAAGCGAGATTACAAGATGTCGTATTATTACGCAAATCACATAAATAGAAAACTTACATGTTTCAGAATATTGTATTATTCTAAAATCAAATAGCCTACATGTATATAAAAACATATTTATGAATAGGAAAGTACCGTATTCCGACGAAATATGTCATATTTTACGACGGACTCCTTGTGCGAGTTCACTTCCGGTCAATTCTATTTTGGTGCACTGGGAGAAAAACATTGTGGAGAAAAAAATACGTTTAATAACATTTGAATGTAAATTAATCGAGAAATTGTCGGTTATCAGGTACAATCATACCGGTATAGCTTATAACCCATATATATTGATGGGCATAATCAAAAGCTTGATCCCATGCGCGATTGTCTATACTGATCGATTTCCATTCGTAATCGTATTCTAGTATTGACGGATGGGTTTGTTTGTAATCATGGCCGCCCCGCCCCCATGGCATGTGTATCGGCTATCGCAAAATAATGTTAGGATATTATGGTCTCCCATACCAAGAAAAATAGTTCCTAAGAATGTAAACAATGCAAATGGAGGACATTTTGCCATTATTCAGGATGACAGTACTATTTTCACAGGCAGGGTATTTGGGAAAGTTCTTGTTTTTCCTCAAAATGATGTCTCCTTCTCTCTAGCCAGATTCTTATAGGACTATTTTGACTGTTCAGTTTGTTAACCATTGGAACAGGAGAAACGCCGTTTGGGGACATGATTTTTTGTCACTCTACCGCGAGTAAATTCTAACAGCTAAAATTTCTCTACTAATGACAAGATCTTTGTTTATTATTGATTATTATGTGTGAAAAATATGAAGTTGATCCATTCTATGGCCGGTGAGTAATTATTGATCATCTGGAGGTAGGGTGCAATCCGCGGTGGCCATCTTGGCCAAACTTTGCCATCCCCTCAAACTCGACATAATTGTGGATTGTTCGGATATTCCACGGGATTCATGAACGTGTGTAATGACATGTTGCGGTCACATACTATGGTAGACATGTCTGCCAGTGTTTACGTTCTGTTATTTGTCATTTTAAGGATAAATGACACATTGGTGAGTGGGTGGTTTCATACTTGTATTAGTATTTTGTTGATAAATACATGTGCCTTGGTCATAATTGTTACTTTTATTGAAAATCTACTCGCCTATAGCATTTAGGGCTAATGTTGGAACTTACAAGGCGTAAGCATTGATAGTAAGTTCCAATGGATCCAACGATTGTGATGTTGTCGTACATGATATCGTAAGTTGTTCGTAAAGCATGTGATTGACTTCCCTACAATCATATCCAGCTATGATTTTTGCATACATACATGTACAACAGCAATTATGCCACAATTAGTGGAAGTAGCCAAGGATATGCCACGATTTCGCATCTAAAATAAAACAGTGCTTGATAATATTTTTTGGTTTGCAACATTGTCATGAGCATGCGCAATTCAACTACTGGTTACTTCCTTTATCGATAATGGAAATTTTTCCACTTACGACAGCTGCTTACGATTGAATCGTGGTCGTCTGAACGTTCACCAATTGACTGTTTTAACTTTTAGCCCAATCGTTGAATCGGGCCATTATATATCGATCCGTTGTTTACCCATAACTGTTTATGTACAGTGACTGTGGTTGGACACACAAAATTTTTCTTCTCACATTAATCATTACTAATAAAAAAGACACTGACACTTTACTAATATTAATACTATTATTAATATTTATTTTTAGGAAATCTACCTTTCCAATATTCGAGGTACATGTATCACCCATGATCACTTTATAATTGGACGTTAAATGTCATATTTCCTATAAAAACCTCATGCATATGTGTTCATACGATAGTACAAAAGAAACTTACCATGGGAACGAATGCAATGTCATATTTTAATCATCTAAATCCAACAGAGAAGTTCCGACCGCGTGGTCCGGTTCTCTACGGGATATTACCAACTGCGGCGGATACAGGACGTTTCGTACCTGGACGTTTCGTACCATCTGGTACCATCTGGTCGTGTCGTACCGTACTGCCAGAGGCAGAAAGACGTGGAACCTTGCTATTTCCACTGGAGTGACTGGACAGTTATCGAGAAAAGTCCGCCGTTAAAGTTCGGAATATTTTCAAACAGAGTTTAAACAACGATCACGTGGCATGCAGTTTAACCAATCAGGAATACGAACCGTTTAACACGAACATGACATTTGGAACTTATTCCCGACCCCAAATACCACCAAGAATCACCCCGACCCCCACCCACCACCCCGGGGGTGTTTCTATGTGGTATTTGGGGTCGGCCACCCACTCATGCCGTCAAATCGGTCGAAATCCTTGCCGTTCTCGAGAATGGTCCATACCCCATTTTCACCCCTCGGGGAGGCACCCCCCCCCGGGGGTGATGGGTGGGGGTCGGGTGTTTCTAGGTGGTATTTGGCCGGCCACCCACCCATGAAGTCAAATCCGTCGAAATCCTTACCGTTGTCGAAAATGGTCTATACCCCATTTTCATACCCTCGATCGGGGTGGCACCCCCCCCCCCCGGGTGATTGGTAAGGGTCGGGCTGTTTTTAGGTGCTATTTGGGGCCGGCCGGCCGGCCACCCACCCATGCCGTCAAATCGGTCGAAATCCTTACCGTTCTCGAAAATTGTCCATACCCCATTTTTCACCCCCTCGGGGTGGCACCCCGGGGGTCATGGTGGGGATCGGGGTGTTTCTAGGTGGTATTTGGGGCGGCCACCCACCCATGCCGTCAACTCGGTCGAAATCCTTACCGTTCTCGAAAATTGTCCATATCCCCATTTTCACCCCCCTCGGGGTGGCACCCCCGGGGTTATGGTGGGGTCGGGGTGTTTCTAGGTGGTATTTGGGGCCGACCACCCACCCATGCCGTCAAATCGGTCGAAATCCTTACCTTTCTCGAAAATTGTCCATATCCCAATTTTCACCCCCTCGGGGTGGCACCCCCGGGGTGATGAGTGGGGGTCGGGGTGTTTATATGTGGTATTTGGGGCCGGCCACACACCCATGCCGTCAACTCGGTCGAAATCCTTACCGTTCTCGAAAATTGTCCATATCCCAATTTTCACCCCCTCGTGGTGGCACCCTCCGGGGTGATGGGTGGGGGGTCGGGGTGTTTCTAGGTGGTATTTGGGGCCGGCCACCCACCCATGCCGTCAACTCGGTCGAAATCTTTACCGTTCTCGAAAATTGTCCATATCCCCATTTTCACCCCCTCGGGGTGGCACCCCCGGGGTGATAGGTGGGGGTCGGGGTGTTTCTTGGTGGTATTTGGGGCCGGCCTCCCACCCATGCCATCAAATCGGCCGAAAGCCACATTTTTGAAAATAAAGAATAGGGAATAAGTTCCAAATGTCATGTTCGTCCATTTAACTACCTATGTAAGAATCTTTGCTACCTAATCAGTATTTAAAATACCTGCTCCAGGTAGCTAAAATGACTAGGAAAAGTAGCTATAAAGACTAGGAGAGTAGTGAAAAAATTTTAACTACCCAAATCTACCTACTTTTTTTTAGTGTGTATGCACGCATTTCACGTACGATACCGCGATGCATACTGGTCGATCTAATTCGAGCCCGAAACGTGACAAAGGCAAGTATTTACTAAATAAGATGCATGGGATATTAATTATCGCTTCCAAATCTCTTCCCATCGTATGAATAAATTTATGAAAATAAATGCACATCAGTCTCGCGTAATGTCACGTGATATGAGTGGTCATTTGTTCAGTTCCAAACGCTCATCGATCAAACAACCAGTCATTTCGTTCAGAAATTTGTGCTGCTATCGGAAGAAAATACCTACAGATTGACGACAATAATCTCCAGAACATTTCTATCTCGCTGGATTACATTTCTGATCAACAGCATCTCTACGAGTGCCGTGGTATTTGAGGGTAGTGGGGTTAACGTTGCAAGAGCAATACTTCGTCCAAACTATCCGACTCACGATTCGTTGTCGGAAACGGAGTGATATATCTTATTTGTCGTTCTTAAAACTTGACTGGCAGATTCTTGACATCCAACTAGCCCGCCATTAAGGATGAAGGTCACTCTCACCTAAAAACAAGTGTTGAAGGGTTAGAGAATAATTATATCTGTTCCAAGGAAATTAAAATGAATTTAAAACGAACAGCTGGTGGGCGCCAGACTTTCAGCAACACAGTTAAAGTAACTGCATGGGTGCCGATCACAAACCCTTCAGCATATTTTCAAAACATGTGTACCCTTAAAGGGGTACTGTACGCCAAATGTTGTTGTTGGTTTCTATAGTCTCCGAGTCGGAGAATAAGGTAACAATTTTTTCATTATTTGAAAGTCTGTTGAATACGAAGTAGTGTTACGGATGACAAATTTACCGGAATGCAAAAATACAAATTGTCGTTGTCGAGTAATTTTTGTACAGTTTTCAACCAAATGAATCAAATAAAAGTTATATTATAGGCATACTAGTCCCATATAATCATTTAAGTTATTGTATCGTCGCTAGTCAGTGAGTGGCTTGAGTGTTCTCCCCGTATCATCATAATATTGCAAGCGATCGTGTGTGCGATCGGTTTAACAATCCAGTATCCCTCAATTAGTTTGTTTGATTACGGAAATTCGTAATTTAATTGACGCCATTTTATGGCTCCAGTCATAAATTCAATTTATATCAAATTATTAACTTTTAAATTATTAAATTTTAAGATAGCCTATTAACCTGAGCGTTTACAGAATACATCTTCGACTCAAATTACTTATGTTTCTATATATTATCGATATTAGATCGTTGTTGTCATCGGAAATTTAATGAAAATGGCGTACAGTACCCCTTTAAGCACTTTTTTTGTAAGAGTGACCCCTTCAGCGTCATTGAGGCTAATGGGGTCGTTGTCGTAACGTTTCACACATAAATGCACACCAGTCTCAGTCGGCGCGAGATTGAAATGTTGCCGTAAATAATTGCCGTCTGCTTCAATTCAGACTATTTTTCTTCCGTAGTTCTGATAAAGGCATACTTTTATCACAATGATGAAACTTCAATAACATTGATCATCGGTCGCATATTGATCTGAGTATCGGTATTAAACAGGGACCGAGAGAACTGCATGTTGTTTAATCGATGAACTGAAGAACAAAATATAAACGCGTGTGAATTTATGTAGAAAACACTACGACAATGAACCAGTCGCATGACACAACGCGAGACTGGTGTGCTTAAGCATAATGGCATTACGCTTAATCGTAATAGCAATATGCTTAAGCGTAATGGCAATACGCTTAAGCGTATTTAGCTATTATATGTGAATTTGACCTCCCATATATTTGAGGTACCATACACCTGTTTGTACCAGGTTCTGGAGCACCATTGTTGTTAAACAACTTCTGTAGAGTAGCTGGAATCCTTCAACTAGAAATTGCAGATAATCAATTTGAGATAATCGACTCCTACGACCCAACCCGGTGATGGTGCTGCATGTGTATGGGATACACGGTTGGTACTTCATGTGTATGAGATACACGACCCGGGTGTGGTACTGGACGTGTTACTGTATGCAGAGATGCTCTGATTTCTGTGAAGTTTCGATGGTACTGCTTGTATATCTGGCATATTTCCCTGTGAGAGAATTCAGTAGTTTTTTTGACAGCTCTGGAGATGGACGAGCGGCGACTTCTTTTCTTGGGAGTGAGACATTTCATCAGAAACATGCGTTGCAAAAAAACTTATGACGGAAATTATGCCATTTTTTTTCAATCCTCACAAACATCAGTACAATTTTCTTCCCGATATGGTAATGGTAAAGATCGTTTATCAAATTTATGTGCGGAAAGTTTAAACGCAGTAAATTATTTGATTCAACGAATACTCGGACATGAACTAAACTGGGGGGGGGGGGCTGAGCAAGGCAAATAAAAGTTAGTGATTCATATAATATCGCCATCAAAGCCTTGTGACATCGCTAGATATAAGAACCAATACTTATTGCTATCAGATGACGAACCCGCTGTAGGAAAAAACTGGCCACGCCCAATTGTGGGGTGGGCGACTGCTCCTCCACTGCCGTCATGTCGAGTGTCAATGGATGTTAATTTCGAACAGTGGACACGAAAATGGTAGGTATTTGACGACCGAAGAAGGTTTTTCGATAGACATGTCAGTACGTGTGCCTAGTGTGGATGTGCCTAATGTTGTTTCAGTGTTGTACATTGTCCGATAAAGGTCACTTTTAAATCGTTTTCTTCTAAAAAATAGCGCAAAAGCTCGAATATCTATTGATTTCTATACTCAATGGACGTGACTGTGTGGTAAACATACAGGCTAATTCTTCATATACATCCCGTCATTGAAATAAACAGGTTTAATTGTTAAATATTTCCACAAGATGCTCATATATTTGAATACGGTGAGGGGTCGTGTATCGTCCAGTTCGCTTGTAACACACTCCACTTATAGGTTGTTCATATTGAAATGCTCCAGTTCACACATTTGGAAATCAATCACTTATTTTATCCAGAATTGTACCTGTAATTGACGTGTTGAAATCGTTATTTCGTGTCATCTATAATTTATTAATTTATGTTGATGGTTAATGGTCTATTAAAATAGCACCATGCATGGGTACGCAGATACGGGTTATATGTATTCTATATTTTTTATCAGTTGTGATGGCTTTTAACGCAATGCCGATATAATTGCAACGACATGGTCCATCTATACGTGTGATAATGTGTGTTGGCTTATGTTGCACGTATATACATGCACATGGCCATTTCGATAAGAAAATATAATTTGTTCACGCTCACCGATTATTTTTTTTTTTTTTTTTTTTTTTTTTTAATAATATTTATTCCCAATAATAATTTGATACAATATAATATATTGGCAATTCATGTTACCATGTTCCTTGTGTATGGGAGTGGATTCGGCTGTAAGCCTATATGGCTTATATATGCCGTCTCCACAAGTGACCTTATCATCGGTGGACATATAAAATGGCGCGACAAAGCAAGCAATATTATGCTTGCATTACTCGAGTCGCGTCCCGTCGTGGAGTTGTCGGAGACAGGTAATGAATTGGTATATTCATGTACTAAATGTTTACACCATGTCTAATATATTATAGTATTGGTTTCATAGAATGGGTTCGTAAGAGCAATACAGAGACAAGCATATATACAACATTTGTGTGTCACATGTGGTATCGGTCATCAGCTATTTCAATATTTCCATATATTAGATATTTACTTAATGTAATTATTATTGGGAAGTGTCATATAATCTGTTTATATGTTAGCTCGAAAAGCGTTCTGTCATGATTATGAATTTCTGGACTGTTTTAAATATAAAAATATTTTCGCTCAGACTATTTGAAATCGTGCCGTTCAGTGCGCTCTCAATGGTTGTTCTTTCCAAACTACCAGAAAGACATTCGTTTCTTTGTCTACTGTATAATGGGCAGTGGAATAAGAAATGATTCGCCGTTTCATCACTTCCACACACACAATGGGGACTTGATCTGAGAAAATTTTCACACAGGTCTTTATTAAGAAAACTACAACCAAGTCGCAATCTGCAGTGATGTATTTGCGCTGGGCGTGAGTAATAATAATAGTGGTAAATATAAGGTTCTCTACGGTTATTATCCGTGCTTCCTATTGCCGACTTAAAGTCACATAATGTTTCACACTTCCGCACATTTTCTGGGAGTGTGTTCCACATCTCAACGGCTGAGGGAAGAAGGGACTTTTCGTATGACGCAGTATCACAAGAAGGGTTAGTTAGGCGATGCTTTCTCAGTGGATATCGGTGCATATTCTCTGTTGATCTCGGAACTAAGGTATATAGATATGAGGGTGTCATTTTATAGAACATTTTGTAGAATTGGCATAATTTGGAGATTTTCCGACGTTCTGACAATTTTTCCCATCCAGTTTCCTTTATGAGGTTTTCATTACTGCAGCTTTTTGTTGCTCCAGTTACTATTCTCGCTGCCTCATATTGCACTTTTTCGAGCAAGTCGCTTTCGCCATTAGTACAATTGTCCCAAACAGGAGAAGCATATTCTAAAATAGGACGTATATAAACAAAATAAATTCTTTCAAGGGTTCTCCTGTCTAAGACAAATTTGTTCTTTGCAAGCAAAGCCACTTTTTTGGCTGCTCTCTTTTGAATTTCAGTTACATGATGGCTCCAGTTACCATTGTTGTTGAATGTCAGTCCTAGATGTTTATAATTAGACACAGTTTCTATTACTTCGTCGCCCATTATTAAAGGTTTGTGTATAGGTTTGTTATCTTTTCGCGATATTATCATTGATTTTGTCTTAGGGGCACTAAATTTGACATTCCACTGTTTGGACCACCTCATAATTTTTTCTAAGTCAGAATTCATGACATCAGCCGCTAAATCTGGATCTTCTATTGATAGATAAATTGATGTGTCGTCGGCGAAGAGCTTTATATTACATGTGAGGTCATTCACAATATCATTTATGTAAACTAGGAATAAAAGAGGGCTTAGTATTTACCCTTGAGGGACACCTGCCAGGACGGGTTTCCATGATGATTGCACACCTTCAATGCATACACTTTGCCTCCTCTCACTCAAATAGCTAGACAATAATGTCAAAATATTCCCCTCTACACCACATTTGTGTAATTTGAAAATTAGTCCTTTATGCCAAACCTTGTCGAAAGCTTTGCTAATATCACAAAATAGGCATCTGATTTCCTTTCCTCCTTCTAGATTTGAAATTATATACTGGTATATCTCAGTTAATTGGTATACGGTGGAATCTTTTGGAGTGAATCCGGATTGCAAATTAGTGAGGAGATTATTATCCCTTAGGTATGTGGAGAGACTTTTATAGATACATTTCTCAAAGACTTTAGAAATACAACTGAGAAGTGCGACTGGACGATAGTTACTGGGTTCAGAGGGATCACCTTTTTTGAAAATGGGCGTTATATTCGCGCGTTTCCATTCAACTGGGAAATGTGATTCTTCAATATATTTATTTAATAAATATTCCAAGGGATTTGCGATGGAGCTAGCACATTCTTTTAAGATCCTTGGACTGATATCATCGGGGCCACTGGCTTTTGCTATCTTTAATTCTTTTAGTGCGGAGTATACTTGTTCGCTCGTGATTATCATATTTTCATATCTGGATTCCGTTCTGTATGTCATATTTGGTAACTCTGCATTTGACGAATCTGGCAAGTATTTTAGCTTTTTGGTAGGGATTGGAAGTAAATTCTGTACCATCATTAAGTGGTGGTATCGGTTTAGATCGTGGTTTTAGAAATTTATTTAATGTCTTCCACCATACCGATGTCTCTGTATTTTTGCTACCAAGAATGGTTTGTATTTTATCAATATGCGAATGTTTAGCTACTCTAATGGCGTGTACTGTTTCATTACTTTTCGATCGGTAATTAGTCCACGAATTCTCTGTATTTTTGCGTTTTGCTATTCTATATGTTCGCTTTCTTTGTCTTATTAATTTGCGAATTGACGCATTCATCTAATCGGGTTCATTAGTTCGAATTGTAATTTCCTTGTGGGGAATATGTTTTTCCATTATATTTTTTAGTTTCGTTGTGAATATTGATGTCAGGTCCACTGTGGTTGCGTTTTCCATATCTGAGAGGTAATTCCAGGAGGACAATTCTTCATTCATAGAAGTAAAATTTGCATTATCGTAGTTCCAAATTGTCCTCCTGAAAGTTCTCTCGTATTTCCGAGGATTTAAATCTAAGCTCAGTACAATTGGGCAGTGGTATCTTACCAGATTAGGAACGAATGTATCTTGAACCTCCGTGCTATGAATAAATTCCTTTTTGTTTGTCATGAAGATATCAATCAACGTTGAAGAAGATTCCGTGAAATGGGTTGGTTCTTCAACCAATCGTGATAACCCTTTAAATGCACATATGTCTTTAATTTTATTTGGGCCTGGAGGTAGCTGGTTACAGTTCAGATCACCGGTTATGATTACATGAAAATTGAGAGAGGTTGCACACTCGATGGATGTTTCTATGTTGTCCCAAACATTATTGGGGGCATTGGGGGGCCTATAAAATGTACCAATTAATGTTTTATGTCTTTCGAAGTTAACTTCAATCCAAACACTTTCTAGATTGGGTATTTCTAGGTCAAATCTTCTCCTATATGGTAGGTTGTTTTTAATATAAGTTACTACTCCACCTCCAGTGGTTTCTGTTACTCGGTCACATCTTTCGGGGCAGTGAAAGCCGGGGATATTTAATGTTTCATCATCAATGTTACTTGACAGCCAGGTTTCAGTGAACGTCATCACATGATAGGCAAACGATTCGGCTCGAACCAAGTCCATTTTGTGTCTTAAACTTTGAATATTCATATGCATAATTTTAATTGTTGAGTGATCTGATGTTGTGGAAGTGTTGTTCTCGTGTCCTGGATGAGGGTGTACATCTGACGCAATTAGTAACAAAATAAATATTATTCCCGCGAGAGAAAATGTAATTGCTAATTCTGTGGTGCATATGCCCTTAATGGCAGTGTATGTTTGGTCAAAGATCGTTTTAATGTTTCGGACCCTAGTTCTAAGTGTTTCCATGTTGTCTAATACTTTTTCTACCAATGAAAATAACATAAAATGAATTGTCAGGGCCACCACGAATGCTGTGTAAATCTGCACTCCGTTTAGTCTTGATTGCACTATTGCCAAAGCTGCATATGAGGAGATAACACTTAATATTTTCCTATTTGGTAATTTCATCGATCTAGAATGATTGAGACCTATCCGCACCCTGTATGTCATTAAATCAACCATTATCATATGTGTATGCATAATATAAATACACGCAATTAAAGCAAGAATGGGTGGAAATGAATAGGTCTGAATACATTTTGTAGACTCTACACAATTTTGAAGCTACATATATCTGACTCGACGTGTGACACGTAAATGCAGTGTTGTATTGCTCGTACTTTGGTAAAGTTTTACTCTCACAAGGAACATAATAAAGAAAATGAAATGAAACATAAACAACAATAAAGTATATGCATGTATACATGAGTAATGGCAAGATGGTTGTCGTGACTGAGTTATGGGGCGAATTTTCATTAAATGGGTTATTATTTATTTGCGAGGTAATATTCGATATCGGGATCAAAGAGTAGTGCGTTATTCTTTAATTGGAATTTTTATTTTTATTTAATTTCACATGCGGAAAGCCGTTTGATGGTTTGGCTGGCCCCATCTTATAGGTTCAGTTGACATGAGAGAGACAGCGATATAACTCTAGATTGTATGAGCTATTCAGAATGATGTCACACAACGAAAACAGTATAATGGACGAGCGATAACTCTTGATTGTGTAATCTATACAAAATCGTTTCAATAAAGTTGCAAATTTTCGTTATGAAAGAGCAGTAACTCCATCATTAGATGTAAAACTGCAAACCGCGATGCAGGAGCGATAACTCTAAATAGTGTGATCTGTTCATAAGTGGACGTTGTGCTTGTGGCTTTAAATCCCGCTGTCATCGACACAATTAAGTGTAGTAGATTAACTATTCCATCCAGCATATATAATACAAGAAAACTAAGATGCATGCATCAGGTCGGCCGTGAACTATCTACCATAGATTTGTTGTAGCTATCGATTATACATTTTGAAACACCTGTCTGTATGTATGTATGTATGTCTGTATGCGTGAATGCATGTGTGTATGTGTTATATACTCTAACACTGCTCGAATTTGGTATTTAACGTGTCAACTTGACCTCGCTCATAGGCATGTTTCTGGACCTTGACCGATCCGACTAAAAATTTGTGTGTAGGACTACTTCGATCCCGGGAGCAATATGGACGGGTCCAATTTCACGTGGGACCATGTTCTCGAACGTGCTGATATAGGCATGTTTCTGGACCAATTGAACAATAGTTTGGCCAGACGCTGTATATACTGGGTACTGTCCAGATGGAGGCGATCACAAAAAAAAATCTCTAACTAGCCCGAACGAAGTCGAGTACATCAGCTATTTTAATATATATTTTGGACATTTGTCTGTCTGTTTGTCTGTTAGCTATGGCCGGGAAAACTGCCGGACAGATTTGACGAAATTTGATACCTAGGGGAAATTATTTCCAGGGAGTATTTTGGACGGGTCAAATCTTGATCCCGACCTGACTTTGACATTCAAAAAGATCAATTCAAGGTCAAATCTGGTAAAACGGAAGTATTTCAACGAAATTTGATACCTACTGTTACTTTTGTCCCAGGAGTGTTTCGGGTGGGTCAACTCATGACCCTGACCTGATCTTGACATTCAAAATTGTCAATTCAAGGTCAAATCGGGTATAAAGCCGGGCGGATTTCGACGGGTACTTTTGTCGTGACTTTTGTCCGGGGAGTGTTTTGGACGGGTCAAATCGTGACCCCGACATGACCTTCACCTTTAAAATAGTCAATTCAAGGTTAAATCGCGCATTTCTCCGAAAATCAGAGGGGAACATCCCGGACGAAGTGGGGTCCACGAGCTACTATTATATATTTCTAGATTTAGTTACAAACTAAATACCTGTATATTGTACAAAGAAATGTTTGAAAAATATATCTGTATCAATATTACCATACGGGTCATTAAAATAGATACGACGAAACAAATTTTGAAGGGTGCATGTATCAGGTAATTTTTTATATTTCAAATGATGACAGGAATGCAGAAAGTTGAAGTACCTACGTAATACTGGCTATCCGCATGAAGAGATATACATGTATATAAAAACCAGATGAGGGATATGTCTGTACAGTTGCTAAACAATTCAGTCATGCAAAAGAGGATCAAAGAGTAAGATACCAAATTGCTGCCTGTGGTAATGTTTTTTAACGAAATTCGGGAAAATTAGATTACTCTCACCCTGGTTATCCAGAAGATAATTGTGGAATCTGATGACGATCGGACAAGGGTGTCGTCTGTAGGATCAACCAAATTATTTAGCCATAAAAATAGTAAAATTGAAGATCACCGCTGGCAGTGATGTCTTCACAAGGACAGTTTGAGAACAAAATATGGCTCACATCTAGCGGTGACCCAAAATATCCACATAAGAAAAAGTTCTCCAATAAAAGCTGGCTGCAGGGTGCGCCAATTGATTCAAATTCGAAATTTAGCAGGGTGTACTGCTTGTGGCCATGTTTTCCCCGCAAATTTGATAGACTGATGGACAAAACCACTGAATCCGTTGAATCAATATACATGTATACATGGATTAATTTATATGCATTGTTATACACAGTACTGGTATATAAAGGTACTGAAAATAACTATATTACTAGTATACACAAAATAAACCATATATCATGGCTATGGGTTCTAATATCCGAACATGACAGCTGAGAACTTGGTGTGAATTAAAGAGTGGTGGTTTCTCAAGCATATCTAACCCTCCACGTTAGTAACATGCCATTAAATGTCATAAGTATAATCTAGCTTGAGGACAGAAGTGATCCATAAAACCCCCCTTAATTCAACCAGGTCCTCGCGCGATGTATGATCGTTCACATGATGATCTAGGGGGATTAGAATTGATGTATAAAAACAGCACTGCATGTAAATATAAAATAAAATAGTGCTACATCTTATTACAGATTATTGCCATATATAATCAGTGATTATACAGACAGTCTGACAAAATAAAGTTTCAGTGACACTCTATCCGAAGAGGGGAATAATTTCATCTGTTACAGTCAATGGAGCAATTATGAATCTGGAAAGGTGAAATTTCTAAGTAATACTAGATATCGACATGACGCGATAAAATATAACGTAAATGCAATATGGCCGCTGGCGACCATTTTTTCCTATGAAATTAAAAAAATATTTGATAGCTCTCATCTGATAGATGAATATCAAGATAAATATGAAGTTTGGTGATGATCGGATGAGTGAAGTGGACTGTGGTCTGTGCTAAACGGTTTAGTAATGCTTAAAAAGATTCTTACCTTAATATTTTTATGTTCACTTTATAAACTTCACTGAGTCATCTTTGTCATGTATTAAGTTTGATATCTTTTGTTAACAGTTTATAAATCATGTATGTCTCATGTTTGTTATTTTAATTTATGTGTTTATTATCATTAAATAAAGTTGCATTCCTTAAAAAGATTCTTACCTCAATGTTTTTATGTTCACTTTATAAACTTCACTGAGTCATCTTTGTCATGTATTGAATTTGATATCTTTTGTTAACAGTTTATAAATTATGTATGTCTCGTGTTCGTTATTATATTATATACACTTTATAGTGTGTTTTCAGAACGAAAACAAATTGAATAAAATCAACAAATTTGTAAATTTAAAAACAATTCAAACGTTGTTGTATTCCATGTCCCAGCCCGGACATATACACCAAATTTCAATAATATTCATTGAGAAACAACGGACCAAACGCTATATAACACCCGTATACATCTTTTATTCCGAATCGGACTCGGGTACATGTTATAGTAGGTACCGAATTGACACACGTCGACTGGGCGAGTTGGCCATGGGGCGATTAGTCCGATTCCGGCACATTCTATAATTTACCGTATGTATCCGTTTACGCGTAGTTTACTTTAGAAAGTTCCGCAATTAATACCGTAAATAGAGCGACCTTATTTGACAGTGAATGCCTCTGTTATTGATTATCAAGTTGCTGTACATTAAAAACGACAAATTCACATGCTCGTTCAAGCGCAGTAGTCTATTTTCCCCATGTTAAAGGACATCCACAAATACTAAATAACGCTAACCTACTGCCGAATGTTTGACACGACAACTGTTAACATATTTGGGCTGAATTCATCTGACGCGGTATTATTCCTCAAAATAAACAACAAAACCATCGTTACTTGGAAATGTAGTTTGGGCTAACATTTACATAAATCCTCCAGATCAATTATCCGACACACACGTCAGATGAAAAAGTCACATGAAGTAACCGGCCAAATTGGCCGAAATAACACAACAACAATTGTTATGATTAACGTATACATAATATTGGTCGTGGATTGAATGTCCGCTATTCGAAGCGATTGGACTTACCACAGCAAACGTCAGACCATTCCTTCCGAAGGGAAGGAATGGAATGATGCTCGCTTATTGGCTGTCACATTTAATGGCGGTGTTGCCATTTTATGGTCGAAGGCTATAATTGTGGAGGTATGCGATTTACCCCCAAGGCCCATTCCTTCCAAATTAGAAGAGAAGGAAAAGAGGAAGGAATCGCATATCAGCCTCTAATATAACGCATCATATAGCGGCCATTCAATCATCGTCCAAGTTATCATATTTGTATAAAAAATAAAGAATCATGTATACACATACACATATCTAGTCCATAAAAATAATAATCAGCGTAATTTGAGTGGATACATCATTAAATAATTGACTGCAGTATATCTTATTGTTATTTTTTTCCAGAATTACAGGAGATTGCGCGATTAAAAACGTTTTACTTCGCATTAGCTATCGGGATAAAAGAGTGGTGCGTTATTCTACAAATTCAAATTTATCTATTCAATTTCACATGGGGGAAGCGATTTAGTTAACATGAAAGAGACAGTGATATAACTCTAGATTGTGTGATCTAATCAGAATGATGTCACACAACGAAAACAGTCTAATGGACGAGCGATAACTCTTGATTGTGTAATCTGTACAAAATCGTTTCAATAAAAATTGCACATTTGCTTTATGAAAACTCCATCATTAGTTATAAAACTGCAAACTGACGAAGGAGCGATAACTCTAAATTGTGAGATCTATATATTCACAAGGTGGACATTGTGATTGTGGTTTTAAATTCTTTTTTTTTCAGAATTACAGTCTACATGTTTCCAAAAGTAGTAGCAGGTCTGAAGTACATACATTTATAAGTGATATACATTATAATCTGCATATATATAACTTGTATGTATGGCATCAGCCCAATGGAATAACACATATTGGTGATAATTATAACAAATACCATATTAATTAATTAATCACCAGTGAACTAGTTGATGATTTTTTGGCCTCTGCATTGTATGGTTGTTCGAGTTGTTTCGAATTCCCATAGCAGTACAGATCCCAAAGACACCATGTATGTCCCTGTTAAAAGATTTTGTAGGAGCGATACAAAGTTCCATATTCGAGCTATCGTGTTCAAATCACATAGATTGAATCACCGGTTGACAATAAAGCCGCCAGTCAAAATAAAGGATTATAAAGGTGCGGCTGTGGAGTACAATAGATTTACAGCTGGTCGCGCAGTGACTCGAAGTAATCAATGTTGTCAATTCCCATATTTGGTTGTGGTGTGAATAATCGAGCGGCCTTGAGATATAATTAGCCAATCAAGGACACGGATTTTGTTACGCACATGTCACTTTGGAATTTACGCGTTATTTACAATTCAGATGCCCTTATATGGGTGTGGCGGTATGACTAGCCAATCAAAGCACGATACTCATTACATGCGTTACTCTGATGAATTTACGGGATATCTACAATTGAATGTTTGTTGCCTTATATGGGAACTGCATGAGCTCTCAGTCCAGTCTGGCACCAAGTTTGTATTGGAGATCGCTAACTTCATCCAATGTTGTCAGACGGAGAGGCCTATCGTAAGATCGAACCTTAACGAATATCACACCATCATATGTCCACGTACTGTCTATAAAGTTCAGTTTTAACATTTTTCGGCAGCGAGCGGCAATGGTTGACCGAGTCTTCGTGAGATGCTCGTTCACAAAGACATATTTTATATCAGGCTTCCCTTTCATATTTGATCGGCCCTTATAGAATCGCTTCCTGATTTTATAGTTAGCAAATTTCACAAGTAGCGTTCGTGGTTTATTGTCCGTCGCGTTCCTTGGGTCTCCGGGGCGGTGGCTTCGTTGGATTTCATGCTCCTGCATAGTATGAGATCTTCTGGCTCTTCTCCGTCATTCTCTGAGATTCCACTAATTCGCAGTGAGTCCCGCATGGTGTATTGTCGCAAATCGTCAAGTGCGTCACCAAGATCTTGTATTTGGGCATCTTTTTCCAATAACTTCCTTTTCAGTTCTTCGATGTCTGACCTAAGGTCTGTTGCCGCTTCATTGACCACTCTGCGTATTGGGGCAGCAAACATGTCGGAGAACAAAGATTTCACCTGTGGGTTTTGTAGTGCTGTTATTAGGGGATCTACTAAAAGACGGGACGGGACGCTTTTCCGGGACGGGACGGAACGATTTGTCTAAAAGACGGGACGGGACGGAACGAATATTTAAAAGTCATTTTATTCGGAAATGAAAGAGTTTAGAGGCACAAACATGGTCTCAACTTGTTTATTGGTATCTACTCTATACGAATGTGATGCTTTCCCGATAAAATTGAGCGTAAGCTGAACGGTGAGCGTTCGAATAACGAAGCGTCGAAATTAGGGAAATTTATCACTTCTGGGACGATAATCTAAACACTAAAAGTCATATTTCGTTTACATTTTCATGTTTGGGTGACGGATTATTGCAGAAAATGTTTGTCTAATATATACTAAATAGTAAAATAGAAGTTTGAACTTGTTTTCTGCTGATAAAAGTAGTGTTTTTATCGACGGGACGATGACATCCGCATTCTTGAAAAATCTCCATTCCGCCGAACGAAAATCTTCGAAAATCTTAACAGAAAAAACTAGCATTATGTTCACATTTTCATGTTTGGGTGACGGATTTTTGCAGATAATGCTAGTCTAATATATACTAAATAGTAAAATAGAAGTTTGAACTTGTTTTCTGCTGATAAAAGTAGTGTTTTTATCGACGGGACGATGACACCTCCATTCTTGAAAAATCTCCATTCCGCCGAACGAAAATCTTCGAAAATCTTAACAGAAAAACTAGCATTATGTTCACATTTTCATGTTTGGGTGACGGATTTTTGCAGAAAATGCTAGTCTAATATATACTAAATAGTAAAATAGAAGTTTGAACTTGTTTTCTGATGGTAAAAGTAGTGTTTTTATCGACGGGACGATGACACCTCCATTCTTGAAAAATCGGCATTCCGCCGAACGAAAATCTTCGAAAATCTTAACAGAAAAACTAGCATTATGTTCACATTTTCATGTTTGGGTGACGGATTTTTGCAGAAAATGCTAGTCTAATATATACTAAATAGTAAAATAGAAGTTTGAACTTGTTTTCTGATGGCAAAAGTAGTGTTTTTATCGACGGGACGATGACACCTCCATTCTTGAAAAATCGGCATTCCGCCGAACGAAAATCTTCGAAAATCTTAACAGAAAAACTAGCATTATGTTCACATTTTCATGTTTGGGTGACGGATTTTTGCAGAAAATGCTAGTCTAATATATACTAAATAGTAAAATAGAAGTTTGAACTTGTTTTCTGATGGTAAAAGTAGTGTTTTTATCGACGGGACGATGACACCTCCATTCTTGAAAAATCTCCATTCCGCCGAACGAAAATCGTCGAAAATCTTAACAGAAAAACTAGCATTATGTTCACATTTTCATGTTTGGGTGACGGATTTTTGCAGAAAATGTTTGTCTAATATATACTAAATAGTAAAATAGAAGTTTGAACTTGTTTTCTGCTGATAAAAGTAGTGTTTTTATCGGCGGGACGATGACATCCGCATTCTTGAAAAATCTGCATTCCGCCGAACGAAAATCTTCGAAAATCTTAACAAAAAAACTAGCATTATGTTCACATTTTCATGTTTGGGTGACGGATTTTTGCAGAAAATGCTAGTCTAATATATACTAAATAGTAAAATAGAAGTTTGAACTTGTTTTCTGATGGTAAAAGTAGTGTTTTTATCGACGGGACGATGACACCTCCATTCTTGAAAAATCGGCATTCCGCCGAACGAAAATCTTCGAAAATCTTAACAGAAAAACTAGCATTATGTTCACATTTTCATGTTTGGGTGACGGATTTTTGCAGAAAATGCTAGTCTAATATATACTAAATAGTAAAATAGAAGTTTGAACTTGTTTTCTGCTGATAAAAGTAGTGTTTTTATCGACGGGACGATGACACCTCCATTCTTGAAAAATCTCCATTCCGCCGAACGAAAATCTTCGAAAATCTTAACAGAAAAACTAGCATTATGTTCACATTTTCATGTTTGGGTGACGGATTTTTGCAGAAAATGCTAGTCTAATATATACTAAATAGTAAAATAGAAGTTTGAACTTGTTTTCTGCTGATAAAAGTAGTGTTTTTATCGACGGGACGATGACACCTCCATTCTTGAAAAATCTCCATTCCGCCGAACGAAAATCTTCGAAAATCTTAACAGAAAAACTAGCATTATGTTCACATTTTCATGTTTGGGTGACGGATTTTTGCAGAAAATGCTAGTCTAATATATACTAAATAGTAAAATAGAAGTTTGAACTTGTTTTCTGCTGATAAAAGTAGTGTTTTTATCGACGGGACGATGACACCTCCATTCTTGAAAAATCTCCATTCCGCCGAACGAAAATCTTCGAAAATCTTAACAGAAAAACTAGCATTATGTTCACATTTTCATGCTTGGGTGACGGATTTTTGCAGAAAATGCTAGTCTAATATATACTAAATAGTAAAATAGAAGTTTGAACTTGTTTTCTGATGGTAAAAGTAGTGTTTTTATCGACGGGACGATGACACCTCCATTCTTGAAAAATCTCCATTCCGCCGAACGAAAATCGTCGAAAATCTTAACAGAAAAACTAGTATTATGTTCACATTTTCATGTTTGGGTGACGGATTTTTGCAGAAAATGTTTGTCTAATATATACTAAATAGTAAAATAGAAGTTTGAACTTGTTTTCTGCTGATAAAAGTAGTGTTTTTATCGGCGGGACGATGACATCCGCATTCTTGAAAAATCTGCATTCCGCCGAACGAAAATCTTCGAAAATCTTAACAGAAAAACTAGCATTATGTTCACATTTTCATGTTTGGGTGACGGATTTTTGCAGAAAATGCTAGTCTAATATATACTAAATAGTAAAATAGAAGTTTGAACTTGTTTTCTGATGGTAAAAGTGGTGTTTTTATCGACGGGACGATGACACCTCCATTCTTGAAAAATCTGCATTCCGCCGAACGAAAATCTTCGAAAATCTTAACAGAAAAACTAGCATTATGTTCACATTTTCATGTTTGGGTGACGGATTTTTGCAGAAAATGCTAGTCTAATATATACTAAATAGTAAAATAGAAGTTTGAACTTGTTTTCTGATGGTAAAAGTGGTGTTTTTATCGACGGGACGATGACACCTCCATTCTTGAAAAATCGGCATTCCGCCGAACGAAAATCTTCGAAAATCTTAACAGAAAAACTAGCATTATGTTCACATTTTCATGTTTGGGTGACGGATTTTTGCAGAAAATGCTAGTCTAATATATACTAAATAGTAAAATAGAAGTTTGAACTTGTTTTCTGCTGATAAAAGTAGTGTTTTTATCGACGGGACGATGACACCTCCATTCTTGAAAAATCTCCATTCCGCCGAACGAAAATCTTCGAAAATCTTAACAGAAAAACTAGCATTATGTTCACATTTTCATGTTTGGGTGACGGATTTTTGCAGAAAATGCTAGTCTAATATATACTAAATAGTAAAATAGAAGTTTGAACTTGTTTTCTGCTGATAAAAGTAGTGTTTTTATCGACGGGACGATGACACCTCCATTCTTGAAAAATCTCCATTCCGCCGAACGAAAATCTTCGAAAATCTTAACAGAAAAACTAGCATTATGTTCACATTTTCATGCTTGGGTGACGGATTTTTGCAGAAAATGCTAGTCTAATATATACTAAATAGTAAAATAGAAGTTTGAACTTGTTTTCTGATGGTAAAAGTAGTGTTTTTATCGACGGGACGATGACACCTCCATTCTTGAAAAATCTCCATTCCGCCGAACGAAAATCGTCGAAAATCTTAACAGAAAAACTAGTATTATGTTCACATTTTCATGTTTGGGTGACGGATTTTTGCAGAAAATGTTTGTCTAATATATACTAAATAGTAAAATAGAAGTTTGAACTTGTTTTCTGCTGATAAAAGTAGTGTTTTTATCGGCGGGACGATGACATCCGCATTCTTGAAAAATCTGCATTCCGCCGAACGAAAATCTTCGAAAATCTTAACAGAAAAACTAGCATTATGTTCACATTTTCATGTTTGGGTGACGGATTTTTGCAGAAAATGCTAGTCTAATATATACTAAATAGTAAAATAGAAGTTTGAACTTGTTTTCTGATGGTAAAAGTGGTGTTTTTATCGACGGGACGATGACACCTCCATTCTTGAAAAATCTGCATTCCGCCGAACGAAAATCTTCGAAAATCTTAACAGAAAAACTAGCATTATGTTCACATTTTCATGTTTGGGTGACGGATTTTTGCAGAAAATGCTAGTCTAATATATACTAAATAGTAAAATAGAAGTTTGAACTTGTTTTCTGATGGTAAAAGTGGTGTTTTTATCGACGGGACGATGACACCTCCATTCTTGAAAAATCGGCATTCCGCCGAACGAAAATCTTCGAAAATCTTAACAGAAAAACTAGCATTATGTTCACATTTTCATGTTTGGGTGACGGATTTTTGCAGAAAATGCTAGTCTAATATATACTAAATAGTAAAATAGAAGTTTGAACTTGTTTTCTGATGGTAAAAGTGGTGTTTTTATCGACGGGACGATGTCACCTCCATTCTTGAAAAATCTGCATTCCGTCGAACGAAAATCTTCGAAAATCTTAACAGAAAAACTAGCATTATGGTCACATTTTCATGTTTGGGTGACGGATTTTTGCAGAAAATGTTAGTCTAATATATACTAAATAGTAAAATAGAAGTTTGAACTTGTTTTCTGCTGATAAAAGTAGTGTTTTTATCGACGGGACGATGACACCTCCATTCTTGAAAAATCTCCATTCCGCCGAACGAAAATCTTCGAAAATCTTAACAGAAAAACTAGCATTATGTTCACATTTTCATGCTTGGGTGACGGATTTTTGCAGAAAATGCTAGTCTAATATATACTAAATAGTA
The DNA here is from genome assembly GCA_032622095.1 of Siphonodentalium dalli. Classification (NCBI taxonomy): domain Eukaryota; kingdom Metazoa; phylum Mollusca; class Scaphopoda; order Gadilida; family Siphonodentaliidae; genus Siphonodentalium; species Siphonodentalium dalli. The sequence continues at coordinate 64,703,788 of CP136069.1, forward strand.
AAATAGAAGTTTGAACTTGTTTTCTGATGGTAAAAGTAGTGTTTTTATCGACGGGACGATGACACCTCCATTCTTGAAAAATCTCCATTCCGCCGAACGAAAATCGTCGAAAATCTTAACAGAAAAACTAGTATTATGTTCACATTTTCATGTTTGGGTGACGGATTTTTGCAGAAAATGTTTGTCTAATATATACTAAATAGTAAAATAGAAGTTTGAACTTGTTTTCTGCTGATAAAAGTAGTGTTTTTATCGGCGGGACGATGACATCCGCATTCTTGAAAAATCTGCATTCCGCCGAACGAAAATCTTCGAAAATCTTAACAGAAAAACTAGCATTATGTTCACATTTTCATGTTTGGGTGACGGATTTTTGCAGAAAATGCTAGTCTAATATATACTAAATAGTAAAATAGAAGTTTGAACTTGTTTTCTGATGGTAAAAGTGGTGTTTTTATCGACGGGACGATGACACCTCCATTCTTGAAAAATCGGCATTCCGCCGAACGAAAATCTTCGAAAATCTTAACAGAAAAACTAGCATTATGTTCACATTTTCATGTTTGGGTGACGGATTTTTGCAGAAAATGCTAGTCTAATATATACTAAATAGTAAAATAGAAGTTTGAACTTGTTTTCTGCTGATAAAAGTAGTGTTTTTATCGACGGGACGATGACACCTCCATTCTTGAAAAATCTCCATTCCGCCGAACGAAAATCTTCGAAAATCTTAACAGAAAAACTAGCATTATGTTCACATTTTCATGTTTGGGTGACGGATTTTTGCAGAAAATGCTAGTCTAATATATACTAAATAGTAAAATAGAAGTTTGAACTTGTTTTCTGCTGATAAAAGTAGTGTTTTTATCGACGGGACGATGACACCTCCATTCTTGAAAAATCTCCATTCCGCCGAACGAAAATCTTCGAAAATCTTAACAGAAAAACTAGCATTATGTTCACATTTTCATGTTTGGGTGACGGATTTTTGCAGAAAATGCTAGTCTAATATATACTAAATAGTAAAATAGAAGTTTGAACTTGTTTTCTGCTGATAAAAGTAGTGTTTTTATCGACGGGACGATGACACCTCCATTCTTGAAAAATCTCCATTCCGCCGAACGAAAATCTTCGAAAATCTTAACAGAAAAACTAGCATTATGTTCACATTTTCATGCTTGGGTGACGGATTTTTGCAGAAAATGCTAGTCTAATATATACTAAATAGTAAAATAGAAGTTTGAACTTGTTTTCTGATGGTAAAAGTAGTGTTTTTATCGACGGGACGATGACACCTCCATTCTTGAAAAATCTCCATTCCGCCGAACGAAAATCGTCGAAAATCTTAACAGAAAAACTAGTATTATGTTCACATTTTCATGTTTGGGTGACGGATTTTTGCAGAAAATGTTTGTCTAATATATACTAAATAGTAAAATAGAAGTTTGAACTTGTTTTCTGCTGATAAAAGTAGTGTTTTTATCGGCGGGACGATGACATCCGCATTCTTGAAAAATCTGCATTCCGCCGAACGAAAATCTTCGAAAATCTTAACAGAAAAACTAGCATTATGTTCACATTTTCATGTTTGGGTGACGGATTTTTGCAGAAAATGCTAGTCTAATATATACTAAATAGTAAAATAGAAGTTTGAACTTGTTTTCTGATGGTAAAAGTGGTGTTTTTATCGACGGGACGATGACACCTCCATTCTTGAAAAATCTGCATTCCGCCGAACGAAAATCTTCGAAAATCTTAACAGAAAAACTAGCATTATGTTCACATTTTCATGTTTGGGTGACGGATTTTTGCAGAAAATGCTAGTCTAATATATACTAAATAGTAAAATAGAAGTTTGAACTTGTTTTCTGATGGTAAAAGTGGTGTTTTTATCGACGGGACGATGACACCTCCATTCTTGAAAAATCGGCATTCCGCCGAACGAAAATCTTCGAAAATCTTAACAGAAAAACTAGCATTATGTTCACATTTTCATGTTTGGGTGACGGATTTTTGCAGAAAATGCTAGTCTAATATATACTAAATAGTAAAATAGAAGTTTGAACTTGTTTTCTGATGGTAAAAGTGGTGTTTTTATCGACGGGACGATGTCACCTCCATTCTTGAAAAATCTGCATTCCGTCGAACGAAAATCTTCGAAAATCTTAACAGAAAAACTAGCATTATGTTCACATTTTCATGTTTGGGTGACGGATTTTTGCAGAAAATGTTAGTCTAATATATACTAAATAGTAAAATAGAAGTTTGAACTTGTTTTCTGATGGTAAAAGTAGTGTTTTTATCGACGGGACGATGACACCTCCATTCTTGAAAAATCGGCATTCCGCCGAACGAAAATCTTCGAAAATCTTAACAGAAAAACTAGCATTATGTTCACATTTTCATGTTTGGGTGACGGATTTTTGCAGAAAATGCTAGTCTAATATATACTAAATAGTAAAATAGAAGTTTGAACTTGTTTTCTGCTGATAAAAGTAGTGTTTTTATCGACGGGACGATGACACCTCCATTCTTGAAAAATCTCCATTCCGCCGAACCAAAATCTTCGAAAATCTTAACAGAAAAACTAGCATTATGTTCACATTTTCATGTTTGGGTGACGGATTTTTGCAGAAAATGCTAGTCTAATATATACTAAATAGTAAAATAGAAGTTTGAACTTGTTTTCTGCTGATAAAAGTAGTGTTTTTATCGACGGGGACGATGACACCTCCATTCTTGAAAAATCTCCATTCCGCCGAACGAAAATCTTCGAAAATCTTAACAGAAAAAACTAGCATTATGTTCACATTTTCATGTTTGGGTGACGGATTTTTGCAGAAAATGCTAGTCTAATATATACTAAATAGTAAAATAGAAGTTTGAACTTGTTTTCTGCTGATAAAAGTAGTGTTTTTATCGACGGGACGATGTCACCTCCATTCATGAAAAATCTGCATTCCGTCGAACGAAAATCTTCGAAAATCTTAACAGAAAAACTAGCATTATGTTCACATTTTCATGTTTGGGTGACGGATTTTTGCAGAAAATGTTTGTCTAATATATACTAAATAGTAAAATAGAAGTTTGAACTTGTTTTCTGCTGATAAAAGTAGTGTTTTTATCGGCGGGACGATGACATCCGCATTCTTGAAAAATCTGCATTCCGCCGAACGAAAATCTTCGAAAATCTTAACAGAAAAACTAGCATTATGTTCACATTTTCATGTTTGGGTGACGGATTTTTGCAGAAAATGCTAGTCTAATATATACTAAATAGTAAAATAGAAGTTTGAACTTGTTTTCTGATGGTAAAAGTGGTGTTTTTATCGACGGGACGATGACACCTCCATTCTTGAAAAATCTGCATTCCGCCGAACGAAAATCTTCGAAAATCTTAACAGAAAAACTAGCATTATGTTCACATTTTCATGTTTGGGGTGACGGATTTTTGCAGAAAATGCTAGTCTAATATATACTAAATAGTAAAATAGAAGTTTGAACTTGTTTTCTGATGGTAAAAGTGGTGTTTTTATCGACGGGACGATGTCACCTCCATTCTTGAAAAATCGGCATTCCGTCGAACGAAAATCTTCGAAAATCTTAACAGAAAAAATAGCATTATGTTCACATTTTCATGTTTGGGTGACGGATTTTTGCAGAAAATGTTTGTCTAATATATACTAAATAGTAAAATAGAAGTTTGAACTTGTTTTCTGCTGATAAAAGTAGTGTTTTTATCGGCGGGACGATGACATCCGCATTCTTGAAAAATCTGCATTCCGCCGAACGAAAATCTTCGAAAATCTTAACAGAAAAACAGCATTATGTTCACATTTTCATGTTTGGGTGACGGATTTTTGCAGAAAATGCTAGTCTAATATATACTAAATAGTAAAATAGAAGTTTGAACTTGTTTTCTGATGGTAAAAGTGGTGTTTTTATCGACGGGACGATGTCACCTCCATTCTTGAAAAATCTGCATTCCGTCGAACGAAAATCTTCGAAAATCTTAACAGAAAAACTAGCATTATGTTCACATTTTCATGTTTGGGTGACGGATTTTTGCAGAAAATGTTAGTCTAATATATACTAAATAGTAAAATAGAAGTTTGAACTTGTTTTCTGATGGTAAAAAGTAGTGTTTTTATCGACGGACGATGACAACCTCCATTCTTGAAAAATCGGCATTCCGCCGAACGAAAATCTTCGAAAAATCTTAACAGAAAAACTAGCATTATGTTCACATTTTCATGTTTGGGTGACGGATTTTTGCAGAAAATGCTAGTCTAATATATACTAAATAGTAAAATAGAAGTTTGAACTTGTTTTCTGCTGATAAAAGTAGTGTTTTTATCGACGGGACGATGACACCTCCATTCTTGAAAAATCTCCATTCCGCCGAACGAAAATCTTCGAAAATCTTAACAGAAAAACTAGCATTATGTTCACATTTTCATGTTTGGGTGACGGATTTTTGCAGAAAATGCTAGTCTAATATATACTAAATAGTAAAATAGAAGTTTGAACTTGTTTTCTGCTGATAAAAGTAGTGTTTTTATCGACGGGACGATGACACCTCCATTCTTGAAAAATCTCCATTCCGCCGAACGAAAATCTTCGAAAATCTTAACAGAAAAACTAGCATTATGTTCACATTTTCATGTTTGGGTGACGGATTTTTGCAGAAAATGCTAGTCTAATATATACTAAATAGTAAAATAGAAGTTTGAACTTGTTTTCTGCTGATAAAAGTAGTGTTTTTATCGACGGGACGATGACACCTCCATTCTTGAAAAATCTCCATTCCGCCGAACGAAAATCTTCGAAAATCTTAACAGAAAAACTAGCATTATGTTCACATTTTCATGCTTGGGTGACGGATTTTTGCAGAAAATGCTAGTCTAATATATACTAAATAGTAAAATAGAAGTTTGAACTTGTTTTCTGATGGTAAAAGTAGTGTTTTTATCGACGGGACGATGACACCTCCATTCTTGAAAAATCTCCATTCCGCCGAACGAAAATCTTCGAAAATCTTAACAGAAAAACTAGCATTATGTTCACATTTTCATGTTTGGGTGACGGATTTTTGCAGAAAATGTTAGTCTAATATATACTAAATAGTAAAATAGAAGTTTGAACTTGTTTTCTGATGGTAAAAGTAGTGTTTTTATCGACGGGACGATGACACCTCCATTCTTGAAAAATCGGCATTCCGCCGAACGAAAATCTTCGAAAATCTTAACAGAAAAACTAGCATTATGTTCACATTTTCATGTTTGGGTGACGGATTTTTGCAGAAAATGCTAGTCTAATATATACTAAATAGTAAAATAGAAGTTTGAACTTGTTTTCTGCTGATAAAAGTAGTGTTTTTATCGACGGGACGATGACACCTCCATTCTTGAAAAATCTCCATTCCGCCGAACCAAAATCTTCGAAAATCTTAACAGAAAAACTAGCATTATGTTCACATTTTCATGTTTGGGTGACGGATTTTTGCAGAAAATGCTAGTCTAATATATACTAAATAGTAAAATAGAAGTTTGAACTTGTTTTCTGCTGATAAAAGTAGTGTTTTTATCGACGGGACGATGACACCTCCATTCTTGAAAAATCTCCATTCCGCCGAACGAAAATCTTCGAAAATCTTAACAGAAAAACTAGCATTATGTTCACATTTTCATGTTTGGGTGACGGATTTTTGCAGAAAATGCTAGTCTAATATATACTAAATAGTAAAATAGAAGTTTGAACTTGTTTTCTGCTGATAAAAGTAGTGTTTTTATCGACGGGACGATGTCACCTCCATTCATGAAAAATCTGCATTCCGTCGAACGAAAATCTTCGAAAATCTTAACAGAAAAACTAGCATTATGTTCACATTTTCATGTTTGGGTGACGGATTTTTGCAGAAAATGTTTGTCTAATATATACTAAATAGTAAAATAGAAGTTTGAACTTGTTTTCTGCTGATAAAAGTAGTGTTTTTATCGGCGGGACGATGACATCCGCATTCTTGAAAAATCTGCATTCCGCCGAACGAAAATCTTCGAAAATCTTAACAGAAAAACTAGCATTATGTTCACATTTTCATGTTTGGGTGACGGATTTTTGCAGAAAATGCTAGTCTAATATATACTAAATAGTAAAATAGAAGTTTGAACTTGTTTTCTGATGGTAAAAGTGGTGTTTTTATCGACGGGACGATGACACCTCCATTCTTGAAAAATCTGCATTCCGCCGAACGAAAATCTTCGAAAATCTTAACAGAAAAACTAGCATTATGTTCACATTTTCATGTTTGGGTGACGGATTTTTGCAGAAAATGCTAGTCTAATATATACTAAATAGTAAAATAGAAGTTTGAACTTGTTTTCTGATGGTAAAAGTGGTGTTTTTATCGACGGGACGATGTCACCTCCATTCTTGAAAAATCGGCATTCCGTCGAACGAAAATCTTCGAAAATCTTAACAGAAAAAATAGCATTATGTTCACATTTTCATGTTTGGGTGACGGATTTTTGCAGAAAATGTTTGTCTAATATATACTAAATAGTAAAATAGAAGTTTGAACTTGTTTTCTGCTGATAAAAGTAGTGTTTTTATCGGCGGGACGATGACATCCGCATTCTTGAAAAATCTGCATTCCGCCGAACGAAAATCTTCGAAAATCTTAACAGAAAAACTAGCATTATGTTCACATTTTCATGTTTGGGTGACGGATTTTTGCAGAAAATGCTAGTCTAATATATACTAAATAGTAAAATAGAAGTTTGAACTTGTTTTCTGATGGTAAAAGTGGTGTTTTTATCGACGGGACGATGTCACCTCCATTCTTGAAAAATCTGCATTCCGTCGAACGAAAATCTTCGAAAATCTTAACAGAAAAACTAGCATTATGTTCACATTTTCATGTTTGGGTGACGGATTTTTGCAGAAAATGTTAGTCTAATATATACTAAATAGTAAAATAGAAGTTTGAACTTGTTTTCTGCTGATAAAAGTAGTGTTTTTATCGACGGGACGATGACACCTCCATTCTTGAAAAATCTCCATTCCGCCGAACCAAAATCTTCGAAAATCTTAACAGAAAAACTAGCATTATGTTCACATTTTCATGTTTGGGTGACGGATTTTTGCAGAAAATGCTAGTCTAATATATACTAAATAGTAAAATAGAAGTTTGAACTTGTTTTCTGCTGATAAAAGTAGTGTTTTTATCGACGGGACGATGACACCTCCATTCTTGAAAAATCTCCATTCCGCCGAACGAAAATCTTCGAAAATCTTAACAGAAAAACTAGCATTATGTTCACATTTTCATGTTTGGGTGACGGATTTTTGCAGAAAATGCTAGTCTAATATATACTAAATAGTAAAATAGAAGTTTGAACTTGTTTTCTGCTGATAAAAGTAGTGTTTTTATCGACGGGACGATGTCACCTCCATTCATGAAAAATCTGCATTCCGTCGAACGAAAATCTTCGAAAATCTTAACAGAAAAACTAGCATTATGTTCACATTTTCATGTTTGGGTGACGGATTTTTGCAGAAAATGTTTGTCTAATATATACTAAATAGTAAAATAGAAGTTTGAACTTGTTTTCTGCTGATAAAAGTAGTGTTTTTATCGGCGGGACGATGACATCCGCATTCTTGAAAAATCTGCATTCCGCCGAACGAAAATCTTCGAAAATCTTAACAGAAAAACTAGCATTATGTTCACATTTTCATGTTTGGGTGACGGATTTTTGCAGAAAATGCTAGTCTAATATATACTAAATAGTAAAATAGAAGTTTGAACTTGTTTTCTGATGGTAAAAGTGGTGTTTTTATCGACGGGACGATGACACCTCCATTCTTGAAAAATCTGCATTCCGCCGAACGAAAATCTTCGAAAATCTTAACAGAAAAACTAGCATTATGTTCACATTTTCATGTTTGGGTGACGGATTTTTGCAGAAAATGCTAGTCTAATATATACTAAATAGTAAAATAGAAGTTTGAACTTGTTTTCTGATGGTAAAAGTGGTGTTTTTATCGACGGGACGATGTCACCTCCATTCTTGAAAAATCGGCATTCCGTCGAACGAAAATCTTCGAAAATCTTAACAGAAAAAATAGCATTATGTTCACATTTTCATGTTTGGGTGACGGATTTTTGCAGAAAATGTTTGTCTAATATATACTAAATAGTAAAATAGAAGTTTGAACTTGTTTTCTGCTGATAAAAGTAGTGTTTTTATCGGCGGGACGATGACATCCGCATTCTTGAAAAATCTGCATTCCGCCGAACGAAAATCTTCGAAAATCTTAACAGAAAAACTAGCATTATGTTCACATTTTCATGTTTGGGTGACGGATTTTTGCAGAAAATGCTAGTCTAATATATACTAAATAGTAAAATAGAAGTTTGAACTTGTTTTCTGATGGTAAAAGTGGTGTTTTTATCGACGGGACGATGACACCTCCATTCTTGAAAAATCTGCATTCCGCCGAACGAAAATCTTCTGCTTTTCAATAGTTACATGTAATAAACCGTGTAATTTATCAGTCGACAGGTATACAATGTGGAAATGTGCAGTCGCCGTAATCATTTTTATTAATCTGCGTAGTAGGTGGAGTACACAAGGGATAATATTTGACCTGCAGAATACAATGTAACTAAGGATTACTTTAATATGAAATAAGATTATATAATGTTTGACTTTTATTTAGTTCCCGCTCGGCTATTTGTACAGTTACATCGTGGATGTACGTATCTCATCAAGACCCACTCTTTCGTTTCAGGTATGCCCGATTCTGATGGGTTACACAACCTTTACACCCAGACGGACCGACCAAATTGTACATTTGACAAAATGGGACAATGTTACCAGCATTGGTCTGGAAGGCGTTAAGAAGATGGGGAGGACGTTCGTTCATCTTCTCGTCGCTCCCCGATCTCAAATTGACAGAATAATAAGAGGTAAGGAGATTTTTTAGATAATGTTTAAACATATACAATTATTCAACTTCAGCGAATATCATACGTTAAGATCTATACATGTACAAGGCATGTTGACAAGAGCAGGGACATGTACACACAAGCGAGGTCTATCTGATTAGATACATTATACTTGTTAATTTGTTATGTAAACTCATACCTCGAGAGGTCCATCTTATTGGTCTCGTTACCTTCTTGTTGTTATACAAATATAAAATAAATTATAACAATTTATTGAGCGGTATATATATATCATACACGTACGCCCGTGTCTATAGGGAACGTGGCATCAGTACTATCCGATATCGCCATATTCTAACAAACAACATAAAGTGCAAAACCATTCTACAATATGAACAGGGTTGTGACAGGAAGACATGTCACCTCCCGACAATCGACAATTTGACAAATTCCTCATGTATGTATATGTATAACTTTGTTTATATGGCATGTTTTCGATTGCAAACAACTTATTTAGTTACATGCTTTTGTCCAAAAAAAAATCCTTAAAGCGGTAGTCCATTTATTTCCGCTCCAACAAAATCGGTGAAATAAATAGGATCAAATAGAAAAAAATAATCGTAATCGAGTCTTCAAATGGAGATCATACCATTCTAATGTAAACTTTCAGAAGTGAAGGTGAGGCCCCATTAAGTCAAGCGTTAGTCAATCAATGAAATGCCAAGATTTTGATAAAACAAATTATAAATTCAATCGAATTTATATTACATGAAAATAAACGCACCACCGCTTTAATGGTCTGAATAACATAATTTTTAAGTAAAATTGTGCATATATCTTGTAATTTTAATGCAATAATTGGATCTTTTTCAGAACGACAGACGGAAAACACCAACAAATACACGGGCGCTGTATACATGAAGCCAATGTCGTTCTCGGGGGTGCATCTGTACACCAACAGGCAACCACATACCTTGCTGTGCCCCGTGGACATAGCCCCCGGCCAGATCGGCAGTTATGAGCTTTTGTAGACCTTGAACATATTTTGTACTTAACCTGTAATTAACCTGTACAATATTAGATTCGAAATAAATATTGTTTACACTAACACATTTTGTGTATATATCATATATGTTTGTTTGATAAATGTTAAATAAAATATATCAATATCATTGTACCTGGATAGTTGAATTATAAAAATCATACACCAAGCCTGTTTTATAAGGAAGCGTATTGGTGTCATCTATGTAGGAAAAATAAATCCTAATTAGGACATAATTATCTCCTAATTAGGACTTAGTATCTCCTAATTGGGACATAGTATCGCAGAAACGGTAAAGTTACTATAGTCCGGGAGCTAATAGGGGTACCCTTGCACCCCCCTGGGACTTAACTTCACCCCACTCGTTTTGTTCCTTTTGTCCTTCAACTTTTAAGCAATGTTAACACGAAAAAAAGTGGCCGTGTAGACTCCAGACAAGATGGCGTCCATCATGGCCGCCGTTTTTAAGCCCAGACCCTAAGTCAGTTTTATGCAAATTATAGCGAGAAAATCTTGTAAAATGTATACAAATGTATATATTTTCGTGAAGCTGAGACATATTGACACATTTTGAGCCAAAATTGAAACTCACCATCCAAGATGGCCGCCAAAATCGCCACCGGAAGTTGCAAATATAACATTTTTTCACAAATATCTTCTAGATCAATTCATGCTGTTTGGAACTGGTTGAGTAATGCAACTTTATTTTGTGTTTTGTATATTAACTGATCATTGGAGCAACGAAATATGCAATTATTGGGATCCTAACCCCTTCCGATCCCTCAAATTAGATTTTACAGAATGCGGTATAAAATTTCACAAAAAATCACAATTGGGATTCTAGTCATATTTCAACAAGAAATGAACAGAAGTTTGTGAGGCATATCATTAACTATTTAATATTCCAAATCACTGGAACCAAAATGCTTACTTTGGCTCAAAATGGCTGCCAATATGGCCGCCAAAATATGGAAAATGGCAAATATTACACCAGCGTGTCCTCCAATCGCTTACAAGTTGTGGTTGATGTATAAAATTGGCTATTCTGCATTCTATACATTGAATACTAACATGTCTGATGCACCATGGTTAATTGTTACTATTGTCACCCCTGACATCGTCGAAAATATTGGATTTTTCTCTCAAAAACTTGACATAAACATTGGCAAAAATTCACTTTTCAGGTTTGGACCATTTTTTCAGGTAAAATATAACTATCTTTGGATTGAAAGGTGTTTATTGTTTTGGTCTATTTTAAATGTGTCACACTACAGTGTTTATAGACTGAATTGCTCAAGATGGCTTCCAAAATGGCAACCAAATTTGTAGAATGTAAATTTTTTACATATATCCCGAACATTCTCTGCGTTATCCGAAAAGGTAGCATATTGTGACTCACTTGGTTATTATACATGTTAGTTAATTAACTGACAACTACATGTTCTATTCTGGTTGTCTCAGTTCCGTATGGAGCATGACAAATTCATTTTAAAGTATGCAATTTTGCTGAGAACCTCTTTTGTAATTTTGGCCACATTTATTGAAAGGAAATGGGCAGAACTTTGATACAGAACTGAGATGGATCACAATCTTTGGCTAGTCTGGTCCATTATGATAAAATAAAATGTCAACATGATACAGTGTGGATGCCAATATCATAGCCAGGGAGTTACTCTATGATCATATGTGAGGTGAATAGGTATACATGGAGTTATTGTATGTCATGACTGATGTGAGTAGGTATACAATGAGTGGATATATGGTTATTAGTGGGTTGTCCATGGTAAAATGCATGGAATACCTGGAGTAAGCTGGGTGTACATTATCGAGGGTGTGGGTGTACAAGGAGTGCCCGTGTGGTGATGGTGGGATGTATATTTATATATCTCGTGGATGTATTATCATTTGTGGGTGTATAAGGCTTAGCTGTATTATTATGGATGGCGTGTATGATTATGCAGTGAATTGCTGAATTGTCATGTGTGAGGTGTATATGCAAGTATGGAGTGTTTGAATGGTCGTGTGTGCGGGTTTTTTGTATATCTGAATGTAATTTTTTTACATATATCCCGAACATTCTCTGCGTTATCCGAAAAGGTAGCATATTGTGACTCACTTGGTTATTATACATGTTAGTTAATTAACTGACAACTACATGTTCTATTCTGGTTGTCTCAGTTCCGTATGGAGCATGACAAATTCATTTTAAAGTATGCAATTTTGCTGAGAACCTCTTTTGTAATTTTGGCCACATTTATTGAAAGGAAATGGGCAGAACTTTGATACAGAACTGAGATGGATCACAATCTTTGGCTATTCTGGTCCATTATGATAAAAAAAAATGTCAACATGATACAGTGTGGATGCCAATATCATAGCCAGGGAGTTACTCTATGATCATATGTGAGGTGAATAGGTATACATGGAGTTATTGTATGCCATGACTGATGTGAGTAGGTATACAATGAGTGGATATATGGTTATTAGTGGGTTGTCCATGGTAAAATGCATGGAATACCTGGAGTAAGCTGGGTGTACATTATCGAGGGTGTGGGTGTACAAGGAGTGCCCGTGTGGTGATGGTGGGATGTATATTTATATATCTCGTGGATGTATTATCATTTGTGGGTGTATAAGGCTTAGCTGTATTATTATGGATGGCGTGTATGATTATGCAGTGAATTGCTGAATTGTCATGTGTGAGGTGTATATGCAAGTATGGAGTGTTTGAGTGGTCGTGTGTGCGGGTTTTTTGTATATCTGAATGTAAATTTTTTACATATATCCCGAACATTCTCTGCGTTATCCGAAAAGGTAGCATATTGTGACTCACTTGGTTATTATACATGTTAGTTAATTAACTGACAACTACATGTTCTATTCTGGTTGTCTCAGTTCCGTATGGAGCATGACAAATTCATTTTAAAGTATGCAATTTTGCTGAGAACCTCTTTTGTAATTTTGGCCACATTTATTGAAAGGAAATGGGCAGAACTTTGATACAGAACTGAGATGGATCACAATCTTTGGCTATTCTGGTCCATTATGATAAAAAAAAATGTCAACATGATACAGTGTGGATGCCAATATCATAGCCAGGGAGTTACTCTATGATCATATGTGAGGTGAATAGGTATACATGGAGTTATTGTATGTCATGACTGATGTGAGTAGGTATACAATGAGTGGATATATGGTTATTAGTGGGTTGTCCATGGTAAAATGCATGGAATACCTGGAGTAAGCTGGGTGTACATTATCGAGGGTGTGGGTGTACAAGGAGTGCCCGTGTGGTGATGGTGGGATGTATATTTATATATCTCGTGGATGTATTATCATTTGTGGGTGTATAAGGCTTAGCTGTATTATTATGGATGGCGTGTATGATTATGCAGTGAATTGCTGAATTGTCATGTGTGAGGTGTATATGCAAGTATGGAGTGTTTGAGTGGTCGTGTGTGCGGGTTTTTTGTATATCTGGAAGGGCTGAATGGCCGTTAGTGAGGTTTACATGTATACCTGGAGTGAATCTATAGTCTAGGGTGAGCTGCATAATGTATATCGAGTGGTTATATGACTATATGTGTCAAATAGGTATACACGTAGTGACTGTGTGGTTAATAGTGAGATGAGAACATGTAGGTATACAAGTAGTGACTGTATTGTCACAAATGTAATGAACATATATACAGGGGTGACTAAATGGTCATGTGTCAGGCATATGAGTATACCTGGTGCTCCTGTTTTGTGACTCGTGGTGGCGGTATGGTCATGTGTAGGTTATACCAGTATACACACGTGTTGCTTTATTCATTACGTGTACATCTGCTTTAAACTGCATACCCCGGATTATAGAAGAGAGTCGGGGTCCCAACCTCACTAAATTAATTAAGCCAATATAACCAGCAAATTACCCATATATCACGTTTTGACATGACTCTTGTAAAAGTAGACATTTGTAAGACTTGCTACATCAGTTGTTTGATGTTCTAAACTTGTTTAAATTGAATTAAATAAAATAAAATAATTTTGTTTAAATCGTATAAAATATATAAATCACATGCATGTTCATTGAATTTCCTCATCGTGTGGTCATATGTTCTGTTTATGAGGTAATCTAACTACCATGCACATTGAGATATTCATTATAAATAGAGAAGTTAAGGTAATAGCGTGTAACGTGAACATCAATGTATGAGAGTAGTCCTGTCTGGTGCATCGAAACTTCATGCAGCTTTGTTTGAGGTTGCATATCGATATTCATGTCTATATGATATTCATTATAAATAGAGAGGTTAAGGTAATAACCTGTAACGTGAAGTTACGGAGTTATTTCTGATGTTTGTAAAGGAATTGTTCATTAATTTTTATAGCGTTTCTTCGCCACATATCAACAGGTAAATATACAATTTTCCGAGATGATGTAAGGCACCTGAGTGAAGTTTGTAAGTTTGCATTATCCTGACAAAGTTCCTTTACAAAATATCAAGATTAAGCATGACAAATAAACAGCATTCGTTTAAATGCATTGCAGGGTATGGATAAAGAGCGTTTGTCCATTTCATGCACAAGGACTTTAATAGAATATAGCCATCGGACAGGGGGACATTCCCTCTGTATAACTAGATATTTCCCGAGCCCCCCCCCCCTTCTGTAGAAGTTGTCGATATATTAAGAAACAAAAGACGGACTCTCAACCTCACTAAATTTACAGAGTGCATATGCTATAGATAATATTCGATGAATCTGCCGAATTTATCACTTGAAACGCTGAGATATTTCCACGCTGTGGGAAGAACCTGGGAGTTATGTTGATGTCATCGGAAAGGGGAACATTCCCTCTGTATAACCAGATATTTCTCAAGCCCCTCCCTTCTGGATAAGTTGCCGATATATTAAGAAACAAAAGTTGGGGTCCAAATCTCACTAAATTTACAGAGTGCATCTATTACAGATTATGTTTGTTGAATCTGCCGAATTTATTACTTGAAACGCTGAGATATTTCCACGCTGTGGGCAGAACCTGGGAATTAATTTTGATGCCATCGGAAAGGGGAACATTCCGTCTGTGTAACTTGATATTACCCGAGCCCCTCCCTTCTGGATAAGTTGCCGAAATATTAAGAAACAAAAGTCGGGGTCCCAACCTCACTAAATTTACAGAGTGCATCTGTTATTATAGATAATATCCGATGAATCTGCTGAATTTATCACTTGAAACGCTGAGATATTTCCACGCTGTGGGAAGAACCTGATGGGAATTAATTTTGATGTCATCGAAAGGGGGAACATTCCCTCTGTGTAAATAGATATTTCCCGGGGCCCTCCCTTCTGGATAAGTTGCTGAAATATTAAGAAACAAAAGTCGGGGTCCCAACCTCACTAAATTACAGAGTGCGTCTGTTACAGATAATATCTGATGAATCTGCCGAATTTATCAATTGAACCGCTGGGATATTTCCACGCTGTGGGAAGAACCTGGGAGTTAATTTTGATGTCATCGGAAAGGGGAACATTCCCTCTGTATAACTACATATTTCCCGAGTCCTTCCCTTCTGGATAAGTTGCCGAAATATTGAGAAACAAAAGTCGGGGTCCCAACCTCACTAAATTTAACATCAGAAATAACTCCGGTGCCCAACCTCACCTCGCAAAATGGTATATTTATCTATTAAATTCTTGATATGCTTGTAAAGAAACGCTAACAAAATTAAGAAACAATTTCTTTACAATGATAGTCAGAAATCACTCGGGTATAACCTTTCACCTCTGTGGCAGACAGCGGCAATTAACATTGATGGTATGTTTGATTCCCAATACACTCCCGAATACACTGTGTATTAGGGGATTATTGGCGCGGTATGGATGTTTATTGATAGTGTATTGATAGTCTAGACTGACAGGGGTCATATATGGTCACATGTTGCTAATGACCGCAACATGCATGCATTGTTTATTTGTAGTTTATTGCAACTGAAGACTATGATACATTGTTGATTATACGACAATTATTGTTGTATATTACATGTATAGCCAATATATATGCTATTTAATAGCTGTTAACCGTTTGCAAACTGCAATCATCATATCAGTTTAATTAGGCGTAAATGGGAATAAATTTTGATGCCATCGGAAAGGGAAACATTCCCTCTGTGTAAATAGATATTTCCCAAGCCCCTCCCTTCTGGATAAGTTGCCGAAATATTAAGAAACAAAAGTCGGGGTCCCAATTAACCTCACTAAATTACAGAGTGCATCTATTATAGATAATATCTGATGAATCTTTCAAGAATGGAGGTGTCATCGTCCCGTCGATAAAAACACTACTTTTACCATCAGAAAACAAGTTCAAACTTCCATTTTACTATTTAGTATATATTAGACTAGCATTTTCTGCAAAAATCCGTCACCCAAACATGAAAATGTGAACATAATGCTAGTTTTTCTGTTAAGATTTTCGAAGATTTTCGTTCGGCGGAATGGAGATTTTTCAAGAATGGAGGTGTCATCGTCCCGTCGATAAAAACACTACTTTTATCATCAGAAAACAAGTTCAAACTTCCATTTTACTATTTAGTATATATTAGACTAGCATTTTCTGCAAAAATCCGTTACCCAAACATGAAAATGTGAACATAATACTAGTTTTTCTGTTAAGATTTTCGTTCGGCGGATTGGAGATTTTTCAAGAATGGAGGTGTCAACGTCCCGTCGACAAAAACACTACTTTTACGATCAGAAAACAAGTTCAAACTTCTATTTTACTATTTAGTATATATTAGACTAGCATTTTCTGCAAAAATCCGTCACCCAAACATGAAAATGTGAACATAATACTAGTTTTTCTGTTAAGATTTTCGTTCGGCGGATTGGAGATTTTTCAAGAATGGAGGTGTCAACGTCCCGTCGACAAAAACACTACTTTTACCATCAGAAAACAAGTTCAAACTTCTATTTTACTATTTAGTATATATTAGACTAGCATTTTCTGCAAAAATCCGTCACCCAAACATGAAAATGTGAACATAATGCTAGTTTTTCTGTTAAGATTTTCGAAGATTTTCGTTCGGCGGAATGGAGATTTTTCAAGAATGGAGGTGTCATCGTCCCGTCGATAAAAACACCACTTTTACCATCAGAAAACAAGTTCAAACTTCTATTTTACTATTTAGTATATATTAGACTAGCATTTTCTGCAAAAATCCGTCACCCAAACATGAAAATGTGAACATAATGCTAGTTTTTCTGTTAAGATTTTCGAAGATTTTCGTTCGGCGGAATGCAGATTTTTCAAGAATGCGGATGTCATCGTCCCGCCGATAAAAACACTACTTTTATCAGCAGAAAACAAGTTCAAACTTCTATTTTACTATTTAGTATATATTAGACAAACATTTTCTGCAAAAATCCGTCACCCAAACATGAAAATGTGAACATAATGCTAGTTTTTCTGTTAAGATTTTCGACGATTTTCGTTCGGCGGAATGGAGATTTTTCAAGAATGGAGGTGTCATCGTCCCGTCGATAAAAACACTACTTTTACCATCAGAAAACAAGTTCAAACTTCTATTTTACTATTTAGTATATATTAGACTAGCATTTTCTGCAAAAATCCGTCACCCAAACATGAAAATGTGAACATAATGCTAGTTTTTCCGTTAAGATTTTCGAAGATTTTCGTTCGGCGGATTGGAGATTTTTCAAGAATGGAGGTGTCAACGTCCCGTCGACAAAAACACTACTTTTACCATCAGAAAACAAGTTCAAACTTCTATTTTACTATTTAGTATATATTAGACTAGCATTTTCTGCAAAAAATCCGTCACCCAAACATGAAAATGTGAACATAATGCTAGTTTTTCTGTTAAGATTTTCGAAGATTTTCGTTCGGCGGAATGGAGATTTTTCAAGAATGGAGGTGTCATCGTCCCGTCGATAAAAACACTACTTTTACCATCAGAAAACAAGTTCAAACTTCTATTTTACTATTTAGTATATATTAGACTAGCATTTTCTGCAAAAATCCGTCACCCAAACATGAAAATGTGAACATAATGCTAGTTTTTCTGTTAAGATTTTCGAAGATTTTCGTTCGGCGGAATGCAGATTTTTCAAGAATGCGGATGTCATCGTCCCGTCGATAAAAACACTACTTTTACCATCAGAATACAAGTTCAAACTTCTATTTTACTATTTAGTATATATTAGACTAGCATTTTCTGCAAAAATCCGTCACCCAAACATGAAAATGTGAACATAATACTAGTTTTTCTGTTAAGATTTTCGAAGATTTTCGTTCGGCGGATTGGAGATTTTTCAAGAATGGAGGTGTCATCGTCCCGTCGATAAAAACACTACTTTTACCATCAGAAAACAAGTTCAAACTTCTATTTTACTATTTAGTATATATTAGACTAGCATTTTCTGCAAAAATCCGTCACCCAAACATGAAAATGTGAACATAATGCTAGTTTTTCTGTTAAGATTTTCGAAGATTTTCGTTCGGCGGAATGCTGATTTTTCAAGAATGCGGATGTCATCGTCCCGTCGATAAAAACACTACTTTTACCATCAGAAAACAAGTTCAAACTTCTATTTTACTATTTAGTATATATTAGACTAGCATTTTCTGCAAAAATCCGTCACCCAAACATGAAAATGTGAACATAATGCTAGTTTTTCTGTTAAGATTTTCGAAGATTTTCGTTCGGCGGAATGCAGATTTTTCAAGAATGGAGGTGTCAACGTCCCGTCGACAAAAACACTACTTTTATCAGCAGAAAACAAGTTAAAACTTCTATTTTACTATTTACTATATATTAGACTAGCATTTTCTGCAAAAATCCGTCACCCAAACATGAAAATGTGAACATAATACTAGTTTTTCTGTTAAGATTTTCGAAGATTTTCGTTCGGCGGAATGCAGATTTTTCAAGAATGGAGGTGTCAACGTCCCGTCGACAAAAACACTACTTTTATCATCAGAAAACAAGTTCAAACTTCTATTTTACTATTTACTATATATTAGACTAGCATTTTCTGCAAAAATCCGTCACCCAAACATGAAAATGTGAACATAATACTAGTTTTTCTGTTAAGATTTTCGTTCGGCGGATTGGAGATTTTTCAAGAATGGAGGTGTCAACGTCCCGTCGACAAAAACACTACTTTTACCATCAGAAAACAAGTTCAAACTTCTATTTTACTATTTAGTATATATTAGACTAGCATTTTCTGCAAAAATCCGTCACCCAAACATGAAAATGTGAACATAATGCTAGTTTTTCTGTTAAGATTTTCGAAGATTTTCGTTCGGCGGAATGCAGATTTTTCAAGAATGGAGGTGTCAACGTCCCGTCGACAAAAACACTACTTTTATCAGCAGAAAACAAGTTCAAACTTCTATTTTACTATTTAGTATATATTAGACTAGCATTTTCTGCAAAAATCCGTCACCCAAACATGAAAATGTGAACATAATGCTAGTTTTTCTGTTAAGATTTTCGAAGATTTTCGTTCGGCGGAATGCAGATTTTTCAAGAATGGAGGTGTCAACGTCCCGTCGACAAAAACACTACTTTTATCAGCAGAAAACAAGTTCAAACTTCTATTTTACTATTTACTATATATTAGACTAGCATTTTCTGCAAAAATCCGTCACCCAAACATGAAAATGTGAACATAATACTAGTTTTTCTGTTAAGATTTTCGAAGATTTTCGTTCGGCGGATTGGAGATTTTTCAAGAATGGAGGTGTCATCGTCCCGTCGATAAAAACACTACTTTTACCATCAGAAAACAAGTTCAAACTTCTATTTTACTATTTAGTATATATTAGACTAGCATTTTCTGCAAAAATCCGTCACCCAAACATGAAAATGTGAACATAATGCTAGTTTTTCTGTTAAGATTTTCGAAGATTTTCGTTCGGCGGAATGCAGATTTTTCAAGAATGCGGATGTCATCGTCCCGTCGATAAAAACACTACTTTTACCATCAGAAAACAAGTTCAAACTTCTATTTTACTATTTAGTATATATTAGACTAGCATTTTCTGCAAAAATCCGTCACCCAAACATGAAAATGTGAACATAATGCTAGTTTTTCTGTTAAGATTTTCGAAGATTTTCGTTCGGCGGAATGGAGATTTTTCAAGAATGGAGGTGTCATCGTCCCGTCGATAAAAACACTACTTTTATCAGCATAAAACAAGTTCAAACTTCTATTTTACTATTTAGTATATATTAGACTAGCATTTTCTGCAAAAATCCGTCACCCAAACATGAAAATGTGAACATAATGCTAGTTTTTCTGTTAAGATTTTCGAAGATTTTCGTTCGGCGGAATGGAGATTTTTCAAGAATGGAGGTGTCATCGTCCCGTCGATAAAAACACTACTTTTATCAGCAGAAAACAAGTTCAAACTTCTATTTTACTATTTAGTATATATTAGACTAGCATTTTCTGCAAAAATCCGTCACCCAAACATGAAAATGTGAACATAATGCTAGTTTTTCTGTTAAGATTTTCGAAGATTTTCGTTCGGCGGAATGGAGATTTTTCAAGAATGGAGGTGTCATCGTCCCGTCGATAAAAACACCACTTTTACCATCAGAAAACAAGTTCAAACTTCTATTTTACTATTTAGTATATATTAGACTAGCATTTTCTGCAAAAATCCGTCACCCAAACATGAAAATGTGAACATAATGCTAGTTTTTCCGTTAAGATTTTCGAAGATTTTCGTTCGGCGGATTGGAGATTTTTCAAGAATGGAGGTGTCAACGTCCCGTCGACAAAAACACTACTTTTACCATCAGAAAACAAGTTCAAACTTCTATTTTACTATTTAGTATATATTAGACTAGCATTTTCTGCAAAAAATCCGTCACCCAAACATGAAAATGTGAACATAATGCTAGTTTTTCTGTTAAGATTTTCGAAGATTTTCGTTCGGCGGAATGGAGATTTTTCAAGAATGGAGGTGTCATCGTCCCGTCGATAAAAACACTACTTTTACCATCAGAAAACAAGTTCAAACTTCTATTTTACTATTTAGTATATATTAGACTAGCATTTTCTGCAAAAATCCGTCACCCAAACATGAAAATGTGAACATAATGCTAGTTTTTCTGTTAAGATTTTCGAAGATTTTCGTTCGGCGGAATGCAGATTTTTCAAGAATGCGGATGTCATCGTCCCGTCGATAAAAACACTACTTTTACCATCAGAAAACAAGTTCAAACTTCTATTTTACTATTTAGTATATATTAGACTAGCATTTTCTGCAAAAATCCGTCACCCAAACATGAAAATGTGAACATAATGCTAGTTTTTCTGTTAAGATTTTCGAAGATTTTCGTTCGGCGGAATGCAGATTTTTCAAGAATGCGGATGTCATCGTCCCGTCGATAAAAACACTACTTTTACCATCAGAATACAAGTTCAAACTTCTATTTTACTGTTTAGTATATATTAGACTAGCATTTTCTGCAAAAATCCGTCACCCAAACATGAAAATGTGAACATAATACTAGTTTTTCTG
The DNA here is from genome assembly GCA_032622095.1 of Siphonodentalium dalli. Taxonomy (NCBI): domain Eukaryota; kingdom Metazoa; phylum Mollusca; class Scaphopoda; order Gadilida; family Siphonodentaliidae; genus Siphonodentalium; species Siphonodentalium dalli. Next base: position 64,725,328 of record CP136069.1, read on the forward strand.
TTAAGATTTTCGAAGATTTTCGTTCGGCGGATTGGAGATTTTTCAAGAATGGAGGTGTCATCGTCCCGTCGATAAAAACACTACTTTTACCATCAGAAAACAAGTTCAAACTTCTATTTTACTATTTACTATATATTAGACTAGCATTTTCTGCAAAAATCCGTCACCCAAACATGAAAATGTGAACATAATACTAGTTTTTCTGTTAAGATTTTCGAAGATTTTCGTTCGGCGGATTGGAGATTTTTCAAGAATGGAGGTGTCATCGTCCCGTCGATAAAAACACTACTTTTACCATCAGAAAACAAGTTCAAACTTCTATTTTACTATTTAGTATATATTAGACTAGCATTTTCTGCAAAAATCCGTCACCCAAACATGAAAATGTGAACATAATGCTAGTTTTTCTGTTAAGATTTTCGAAGATTTTCGTTCGGCGGAATGCAGATTTTTCAAGAATGCGGATGTCATCGTCCCGTCGATAAAAACACTACTTTTACCATCAGAAAACAAGTTCAAACTTCTATTTTACTATTTAGTATATATTAGACTAGCATTTTCTGCAAAAATCCGTCACCCAAACATGAAAATGTGAACATAATGCTAGTTTTTCTGTTAAGATTTTCGAAGATTTTCGTTCGGCGGAATGCAGATTTTTCAAGAATGCGGATGTCATCGTCCCGTCGATAAAAACACTACTTTTACCATCAGAATACAAGTTCAAACTTCTATTTTACTATTTACTATATATTAGACTAGCATTTTCTGCAAAAATCCGTCACCCAAACATGAAAATGTGAACATAATACTAGTTTTTCTGTTAAGATTTTCGAAGATTTTCGTTCGGCGGATTGGAGATTTTTCAAGAATGGAGGTGTCATCGTCCCGTCGATAAAAACACTACTTTTACCATCAGAAAACAAGTTCAAACTTCTATTTTACTATTTAGTATATATTAGACTAGCATTTTCTGCAAAAATCCGTCACCCAAACATGAAAATGTGAACATAATGCTAGTTTTTCTGTTAAGATTTTCGAAGATTTTCGTTCGGCGGAATGCTGATTTTTCAAGAATGCGGATGTCATCGTCCCGTCGATAAAAACACTACTTTTACCATCAGAAAACAAGTTCAAACTTCTATTTTACTATTTAGTATATATTAGACTAGCATTTTCTGCAAAAATCCGTCACCCAAACATGAAAATGTGAACATAATGCTAGTTTTTCTGTTAAGATTTTCGAAGATTTTCGTTCGGCGGAATGCAGATTTTTCAAGAATGGAGGTGTCAACGTCCCGTCGACAAAAACACTACTTTTATCAGCAGAAAACAAGTTAAAACTTCTATTTTACTATTTACTATATATTAGACTAGCATTTTCTGCAAAAATCCGTCACCCAAACATGAAAATGTGAACATAATACTAGTTTTTCTGTTAAGATTTTCGAAGATTTTCGTTCGGCGGAATGCAGATTTTTCAAGAATGGAGGTGTCAACGTCCCGTCGACAAAAACACTACTTTTATCATCAGAAAACAAGTTCAAACTTCTATTTTACTATTTACTATATATTAGACTAGCATTTTCTGCAAAAATCCGTCACCCAAACATGAAAATGTGAACATAATACTAGTTTTTCTGTTAAGATTTTCGTTCGGCGGATTGGAGATTTTTCAAGAATGGAGGTGTCAACGTCCCGTCGACAAAAACACTACTTTTACCATCAGAAAACAAGTTCAAACTTCTATTTTACTATTTAGTATATATTAGACTAGCATTTTCTGCAAAAATCCGTCACCCAAACATGAAAATGTGAACATAATGCTAGTTTTTCTGTTAAGATTTTCGAAGATTTTCGTTCGGCGGAATGCAGATTTTTCAAGAATGGAGGTGTCAACGTCCCGTCGACAAAAACACTACTTTTATCAGCAGAAAACAAGTTCAAACTTCTATTTTACTATTTACTATATATTAGACTAGCATTTTCTGCAAAAATCCGTCACCCAAACATGAAAATGTGAACATAATACTAGTTTTTCTGTTAAGATTTTCGAAGATTTTCGTTCGGCGGAATGCAGATTTTTCAAGAATGGAGGTGTCAACGTCCCGTCGACAAAAACACTACTTTTATCAGCAGAAAACAAGTTCAAACTTCTATTTTACTATTTACTATATATTAGACTAGCATTTTCTGCAAAAATCCGTCACCCAAACATGAAAATGTGAACATAATACTAGTTTTTCTGTTAAGATTTTCGAAGATTTTCGTTCGGCGGATTGGAGATTTTTCAAGAATGGAGGTGTCATCGTCCCGTCGATAAAAACACTACTTTTACCATCAGAAAACAAGTTCAAACTTCTATTTTACTATTTAGTATATATTAGACTAGCATTTTCTGCAAAAATCCGTCACCCAAACATGAAAATGTGAACATAATGCTAGTTTTTCTGTTAAGATTTTCGAAGATTTTCGTTCGGCGGAATGCAGATTTTTCAAGAATGGAGGTGTCATCGTCCCGTCGATAAAAACACTACTTTTATCAGCAGAAAACAAGTTCAAACTTCTATTTTACTATTTAGTATATATTAGACTAGCATTTTCTGCAAAAATCCGTCACCCAAACATGAAAATGTGAACATAATGCTAGTTTTTCTGTTAAGATTTTCGAAGATTTTCGTTCGGCGGAATGGAGATTTTTCAAGAATGGAGGTGTCATCGTCCCGTCGATAAAAACACCACTTTTACCATCAGAAAACAAGTTCAAACTTCTATTTTACTATTTAGTATATATTAGACTAGCATTTTCTGCAAAAATCCGTCACCCAAACATGAAAATGTGAACATAATGCTAGTTTTTCCGTTAAGATTTTCGAAGATTTTCGTTCGGCGGATTGGAGATTTTTCAAGAATGGAGGTGTCAACGTCCCGTCGACAAAAACACTACTTTTACCATCAGAAAACAAGTTCAAACTTCTATTTTACTATTTAGTATATATTAGACTAGCATTTTCTGCAAAAAATCCGTCACCCAAACATGAAAATGTGAACATAATGCTAGTTTTTCTGTTAAGATTTTCGAAGATTTTCGTTCGGCGGAATGGAGATTTTTCAAGAATGGAGGTGTCATCGTCCCGTCGATAAAAACACTACTTTTACCATCAGAAAACAAGTTCAAACTTCTATTTTACTATTTAGTATATATTAGACTAGCATTTTCTGCAAAAATCCGTCACCCAAACATGAAAATGTGAACATAATGCTAGTTTTTCTGTTAAGATTTTCGAAGATTTTCGTTCGGCGGAATGCAGATTTTTCAAGAATGCGGATGTCATCGTCCCGTCGATAAAAACACTACTTTTACCATCAGAAAACAAGTTCAAACTTCTATTTTACTATTTAGTATATATTAGACTAGCATTTTCTGCAAAAATCCGTCACCCAAACATGAAAATGTGAACATAATGCTAGTTTTTCTGTTAAGATTTTCGAAGATTTTCGTTCGGCGGAATGCAGATTTTTCAAGAATGCGGATGTCATCGTCCCGTCGATAAAAACACTACTTTTACCATCAGAATACAAGTTCAAACTTCTATTTTACTGTTTAGTATATATTAGACTAGCATTTTCTGCAAAAATCCGTCACCCAAACATGAAAATGTGAACATAATACTAGTTTTTCTGTTAAGATTTTCGAAGATTTTCGTTCGGCGGATTGGAGATTTTTCAAGAATGGAGGTGTCATCGTCCCGTCGATAAAAACACTACTTTTACCATCAGAAAACAAGTTCAAACTTCTATTTTACTATTTACTATATATTAGACTAGCATTTTCTGCAAAAATCCGTCACCCAAACATGAAAATGTGAACATAATACTAGTTTTTCTGTTAAGATTTTCGAAGATTTTCGTTCGGCGGATTGGAGATTTTTCAAGAATGGAGGTGTCATCGTCCCGTCGATAAAAACACTACTTTTACCATCAGAAAACAAGTTCAAACTTCTATTTTACTATTTAGTATATATTAGACTAGCATTTTCTGCAAAAATCCGTCACCCAAACATGAAAATGTGAACATAATGCTAGTTTTTCTGTTAAGATTTTCGAAGATTTTCGTTCGGCGGAATGCAGATTTTTCAAGAATGCGGATGTCATCGTCCCGTCGATAAAAACACTACTTTTACCATCAGAAAACAAGTTCAAACTTCTATTTTACTATTTAGTATATATTAGACTAGCATTTTCTGCAAAAATCCGTCACCCAAACATGAAAATGTGAACATAATGCTAGTTTTTCTGTTAAGATTTTCGAAGATTTTCGTTCGGCGGAATGCAGATTTTTCAAGAATGCGGATGTCATCGTCCCGTCGATAAAAACACTACTTTTACCATCAGAATACAAGTTCAAACTTCTATTTTACTATTTACTATATATTAGACTAGCATTTTCTGCAAAAATCCGTCACCCAAACATGAAAATGTGAACATAATACTAGTTTTTCTGTTAAGATTTTCGAAGATTTTCGTTCGGCGGATTGGAGATTTTTCAAGAATGGAGGTGTCATCGTCCCGTCGATAAAAACACTACTTTTACCATCAGAAAACAAGTTCAAACTTCTATTTTACTATTTAGTATATATTAGACTAGCATTTTCTGCAAAAATCCGTCACCCAAACATGAAAATGTGAACATAATGCTAGTTTTTCTGTTAAGATTTTCGAAGATTTTCGTTCGGCGGAATGCTGATTTTTCAAGAATGCGGATGTCATCGTCCCGTCGATAAAAACACTACTTTTACCATCAGAAAACAAGTTCAAACTTCTATTTTACTATTTAGTATATATTAGACTAGCATTTTCTGCAAAAATCCGTCACCCAAACATGAAAATGTGAACATAATGCTAGTTTTTCTGTTAAGATTTTCGAAGATTTTCGTTCGGCGGAATGCAGATTTTTCAAGAATGGAGGTGTCAACGTCCCGTCGACAAAAACACTACTTTTATCAGCAGAAAACAAGTTCAAACTTCTATTTTACTATTTACTATATATTAGACTAGCATTTTCTGCAAAAATCCGTCACCCAAACATGAAAATGTGAACATAATACTAGTTTTTCTGTTAAGATTTTCGAAGATTTTCGTTCGGCGGAATGCAGATTTTTCAAGAATGGAGGTGTCAACGTCCCGTCGACAAAAACACTACTTTTATCAGCAGAAAACAAGTTCAAACTTCTATTTTACTATTTACTATATATTAGACTAGCATTTTCTGCAAAAATCCGTCACCCAAACATGAAAATGTGAACATAATACTAGTTTTTCTGTTAAGATTTTCGAAGATTTTCGTTCGGCGGAATGCAGATTTTTCAAGAATGGAGGTGTCAACGTCCCGTCGACAAAAACACTACTTTTATCAGCAGAAAACAAGTTCAAACTTCTATTTTACTATTTACTATATATTAGACTAGCATTTTCTGCAAAAATCCGTCACCCAAACATGAAAATGTGAACATAATACTAGTTTTTCTGTTAAGATTTTCGAAGATTTTCGTTCGGCGGATTGGAGATTTTTCAAGAATGGAGGTGTCATCGTCCCGTCGATAAAAACACTACTTTTACCATCAGAAAACAAGTTCAAACTTCTATTTTACTATTTAGTATATATTAGACTAGCATTTTCTGCAAAAATCCGTCACCCAAACATGAAAATGTGAACATAATGCTAGTTTTTCTGTTAAGATTTTCGAAGATTTTCGTTCGGCGGAATGCAGATTTTTCAAGAATGCGGATGTCATCGTCCCGTCGATAAAAACACTACTTTTACCATCAGAAAACAAGTTCAAACTTCTATTTTACTATTTAGTATATATTAGACTAGCATTTTCTGCAAAAATCCGTCACCCAAACATGAAAATGTGAACATAATGCTAGTTTTTCTGTTAAGATTTTCGAAGATTTTCGTTCGGCGGAATGGAGATTTTTCAAGAATGGAGGTGTCATCGTCCCGTCGATAAAAACACTACTTTTATCAGCATAAAACAAGTTCAAACTTCTATTTTACTATTTAGTATATATTAGACTAGCATTTTCTGCAAAAATCCGTCACCCAAACATGAAAATGTGAACATAATGCTAGTTTTTCTGTTAAGATTTTCGAAGATTTTCGTTCGGCGGAATGGAGATTTTTCAAGAATGGAGGTGTCATCGTCCCGTCGATAAAAACACTACTTTTATCAGCAGAAAACAAGTTCAAACTTCTATTTTACTATTTAGTATATATTAGACTAGCATTTTCTGCAAAAATCCGTCACCCAAACATGAAAATGTGAACATAATGCTAGTTTTTCTGTTAAGATTTTCGAAGATTTTCGTTCGGCGGAATGGAGATTTTTCAAGAATGGAGGTGTCATCGTCCCGTCGATAAAAACACCACTTTTACCATCAGAAAACAAGTTCAAACTTCTATTTTACTATTTAGTATATATTAGACTAGCATTTTCTGCAAAAATCCGTCACCCAAACATGAAAATGTGAACATAATGCTAGTTTTTCCGTTAAGATTTTCGAAGATTTTCGTTCGGCGGATTGGAGATTTTTCAAGAATGGAGGTGTCAACGTCCCGTCGACAAAAACACTACTTTTACCATCAGAAAACAAGTTCAAACTTCTATTTTACTATTTAGTATATATTAGACTAGCATTTTCTGCAAAAAATCCGTCACCCAAACATGAAAATGTGAACATAATGCTAGTTTTTCTGTTAAGATTTTCGAAGATTTTCGTTCGGCGGAATGGAGATTTTTCAAGAATGGAGGTGTCATCGTCCCGTCGATAAAAACACTACTTTTACCATCAGAAAACAAGTTCAAACTTCTATTTTACTATTTAGTATATATTAGACTAGCATTTTCTGCAAAAATCCGTCACCCAAACATGAAAATGTGAACATAATGCTAGTTTTTCTGTTAAGATTTTCGAAGATTTTCGTTCGGCGGAATGCAGATTTTTCAAGAATGCGGATGTCATCGTCCCGTCGATAAAAACACTACTTTTACCATCAGAAAACAAGTTCAAACTTCTATTTTACTATTTAGTATATATTAGACTAGCATTTTCTGCAAAAATCCGTCACCCAAACATGAAAATGTGAACATAATGCTAGTTTTTCTGTTAAGATTTTCGAAGATTTTCGTTCGGCGGAATGCAGATTTTTCAAGAATGGAGGTGTCAACGTCCCGTCGACAAAAACACTACTTTTATCAGCAGAAAACAAGTTCAAACTTCTATTTTACTATTTACTATATATTAGACTAGCATTTTCTGCAAAAATCCGTCACCCAAACATGAAAATGTGAACATAATACTAGTTTTTCTGTTAAGATTTTCGAAGATTTTCGTTCGGCGGATTGGAGATTTTTCAAGAATGGAGGTGTCATCGTCCCGTCGATAAAAACACTACTTTTACCATCAGAAAACAAGTTCAAACTTCTATTTTACTATTTAGTATATATTAGACTAGCATTTTCTGCAAAAATCCGTCACCCAAACATGAAAATGTGAACATAATGCTAGTTTTTCTGTTAAGATTTTCGAAGATTTTCGTTCGGCGGAATGCAGATTTTTCAAGAATGCGGATGTCATCGTCCCGTCGATAAAAACACTACTTTTACCATCAGAAAACAAGTTCAAACTTCTATTTTACTATTTAGTATATATTAGACTAGCATTTTCTGCAAAAATCCGTCACCCAAACATGAAAATGTGAACATAATGCTAGTTTTTCTGTTAAGATTTTCGAAGATTTTCGTTCGGCGGAATGCAGATTTTTCAAGAATGGAGGTGTCAACGTCCCGTCGACAAAAACACTACTTTTATCAGCAGAAAACAAGTTCAAACTTCTATTTTACTATTTACTATATATTAGACTAGCATTTTCTGCAAAAATCCGTCACCCAAACATGAAAATGTGAACATAATACTAGTTTTTCTGTTAAGATTTTCGAAGATTTTCGTTCGGCGGAATGCAGATTTTTCAAGAATGCGGATGTCATCGTCCCGTCGATAAAAACACTACTTTTACCATCAGAATACAAGTTCAAACTTCTATTTTACTATTTACTATATATTAGACTAGCATTTTCTGCAAAAATCCGTCACCCAAACATGAAAATGTGAACATAATACTAGTTTTTCTGTTAAGATTTTCGTTCGGCGGATTGGAGATTTTTCAAGAATGGAGGTGTCAACGTCCCGTCGACAAAAACACTACTTTTACCATCAGAAAACAAGTTCAAACTTCTATTTTACTATTTAGTATATATTAGACTAGCATTTTCTGCAAAAATCCGTCACCCAAACATGAAAATGTGAACATAATGCTAGTTTTTCTGTTAAGATTTTCGAAGATTTTCGTTCGGCGGAATGGAGATTTTTCAAGAATGGAGGTGTCATCGTCCCGTCGATAAGAACACTACTTTTATCAGCATAAAACAAGTTCAAACTTCTATTTTACTATTTAGTATATATTAGACTAGCATTTTCTGCAAAAATCCGTCACCCAAACATGAAAATGTGAACATAATGCTAGTTTTTCTGTTAAGATTTTCGAAGATTTTCGTTCGGCGGAATGGAGATTTTTCAAGAATGGAGGTGTCATCGTCCCGTCGATAAAAACACTACTTTTATCAGCAGAAAACAAGTTCAAACTTCTATTTTACTATTTAGTATATATTAGACTAGCATTTTCTGCAAAAATCCGTCACCCAAACATGAAAATGTGAACATAATGCTAGTTTTTCTGTTAAGATTTTCGAAGATTTTCGTTCGGCGGAATGGAGATTTTTCAAGAATGGAGGTGTCATCGTCCCATCGATAAAAACACTACTTTTACCATCAGAAAACAAGTTCAAACTTCTATTTTACTATTTAGTATATATTAGACTAGCATTTTCTGCAAAAATCCGTCAACCAAACATGAAAATGTGAACATAATGCTAGTTTTTCTGTTAAGATTTTCGACGATTTTCGTTCGGCGGAATGCAGATTTTTCAAGAATGCGGATGTCATCGTCCCGTCGATAAAAACACTACTTTTACCATCAGAAAACAAGTTCAAACTTCTATTTTACTATTTAGTATATATTAGACTAACATTTTCTGCAAAAATCCGTCACCCAAACATGAAAATGTGAACATAATGCTAGTTTTTCTGTTAAGATTTTCGAAGATTTTCGTTCGGCGGAATGGATATTTTTCAAGAATGGAGGTGTCATCGTCCCGTCGATAAAAACACTACTTTTACCATCAGAAAACAAGTTCAAACTTCTATTTTACTATTTAGTATATATTAGACTAGCATTTTCTGTAATAATCCGTCACCCAAACATGAAAATGTGAACATAATGCTAGTTTTTCTGTTAAGATTTTCGAAGATTTTCGTTCGGCGGAATGGAGATTTTTCAAGAATGCGGATGTCATCGTCCCGTCGATAAAAACACTACTTTTATCAGCAGAAAACAAGTTCAAACTTCTATTTTACTATTTAGTATATATTAGACAAACATTTTCTGCAATAATCCGTCACCCAAACATGAAAATGTAAACGAAATATGACTTTTAGTGTTTAGATTATCGTCCCAGAAGTGATAAATTTCCCTAATTTCGACGCTTCGTTATTCGAACGCTCACCGTTCAGCATACGCTCAATTTTATCGGGAAAACATCACATTCGTATAGAGTAGATACCAATAAACAAGTTGAGACCATGTTTGTGCCTCTAAACTCTTTCATTTCCGAATAAAATGACTTTGAAATATTCGTTCCGTCCCGTCCCGTCTTTTAGACAAATCGTTCCGTCCCGTCCCGGAAAAGCGTCCCGTCCCGTCTTTTAGTAGATCCCTGTTATTAGTCCGGATGAAAAATCATTGGCTGGACCAGGTGGTACTTGGTTTTTGTGGTAGTCCATAAAGATGACTGGGGATGACATGTGTCGATGTTCGAGGTTGGAAGGAAATTTGAGGAGGTTGTGGTGGTGGAAATTTAATCGGTGAAGTCGGAAATAATGGCGGTGGAGGTGGTAAGCCTTGCGTTCGGTAGAAGTCCTCATCTGCTATGGTGCTGTTCGCGTAAGGGTTAAATACTGATGTTGAAAGTGACCCAGATAATTCCCTTTGTTTTTTTGAATCTACTCCCGCCATGAGGCTATCATCGGAACCAGGAGGTCTTTTAGTGCTGGCTGTGTCACGTGTTGCTCCTGTATATCCGGGACTTGTATGGGCGTAGTGGCTTGTGTATATTGCGGTGGCAACTACAGTGTTAATTACACTTGTTGTGAACGATATGCCGTGTGTGGTGGCAGCGGCAATGTTAACTACACTCGTCGTGCTCAATGATTGAGCTGTTGCTGTCGTCACACTGGCTGAAGACATTATCGGTGATTACTGATTACAGCTCACGTCCAGTAAATTTCTCGGTATGCCGTGTGGGTCAAAGGTCATCCGATAAATCAAACAATATAGTTTCCCTCCTTTAAGTCCAAAAAATATGTTGTTCAAGAATGCTCACCGAGTTAAGCATACATTAAGTAATGAACACTCATACTGAATCCGCGCCTCCAGAACGCAGATATGTCTATACGCCAGTATCATTACTCGTATACATATATGGTCACAACTGCAATTGATATTGCAAAAGATATCAGTGAAAAACGTCATATTTTCCTGTTCCTTTTCCACACAAAATATATACATTTGTGTAAATTTGACAAGATTTTCCCGCTATAATTGCCATCAAACTTAGTGCCTATTCCGAAAACGGCGCCATGATGGTGTCTACGCGGCCACATTTTAGCTCACCTTTGAGCTATTGCTGTGGTTTGGCGTCCGTCGTGTGTGCGTCAACAATTTCCTTTGGCTTTATTTATTGGAGAAATATTTTGGATATCTAGATGGGAGCTATCGAATTTTATCGATTTTCAATGAAAAACATGGCCACCAGCAGCCATCTTGCATGGATTTTACTCTTTGCACGACTAAAAGCATTGGCTCACCCTACAGACCACATACCTTATCCGATCGTCACCAAATGTCAGATGGGTCCTTTGGGTGACCTCTTGATGGGAGCCATCGATTATTTCGAAAATTCGATAAAACATGGCCGTCAGCAGCCATCTCGGATTTTACCCTTTGCATGACTAAATCATTCGGCACACCATACAGACCACATCCCTCATCCGATCATCACCAAACTTCATATGGATCTTCGGGGTGACCTCTAGAAATTCGTTAAAAAACATGGCCGCCAGTAGCCATCTTCTAATTCAAATTTGAATCCATTGGCAAACCATGCAGCCCGCATATATCGAAGAAATGTTTTTTTAATATACAGACATGAATAGGGATCATCTCTAGACGAGGGCTATCGAATTTGAACGATTTTCGATGAAAAACATGGCCACGGGTAGCCAATATTGGAATTTAATCTGTGTATGACTTTTCCGAATTTCGTTGAAAAAAATGGCTGCCAGCCACCATCTTAAACGTTCCGTATTCCTAATCGCTCTATTAACTGTAACAATTATTGCCCCATACAGTCTATTAACTGTAACAATTATTCCCCCATACAAGTTTAGCCACAGTGTCATTGCTATTTTCATATAGCTATCCGTCACTTCATCAACGGAGAAGGATTGTGGAAAAAAGTTTGTAAAACCGCTTTCAACAGTTGCAGGCTCAACCAATTTCATTTTTATTCAATGACAAACCACTTTGAAAATCCCATAGCGGACAAACGTAAGGTCAAGGATGCGCGCGATTTTTCCAGTCCGTGTCGTTATATATATAGTGTTACCGTTCCTGTGCGACACCGGATGTTGCTAATACAGTGTTAGTCGATACGGGTATATGCGCATGCGCGAGGATAACAACCGTTTTTTTCAAACAGAGAAAATAGTTGAGAATAAACTTGTTTAAATCTTGTGAATGTGGTTTCCGGGACAGTATTATATGTGTACACGATATTCTGATCCTCTGCGTGTTTGGATATAGGATTCTATTCGACGATCCTGTTGTTATTTCGCAAAACATTGGACTTTATCATTCCGATCCGGTAGGTGACACACCCAAATTCATGGCGGCAAAGTTTGTTGACATTGGCAACGGTATAACCGAAATACAAACCGTACCCAATATGAACTCTGGAATCCCGGAGGCCATTTATCAAGGCTTATCAACTGTAATAAATGCAGATTCACCCTATTCCGAACAGAACCAGTGCCAAAATCCCTCTGAAAACACTGGAAATGTATGCAGTGGGTCAAAGGTCAGCGATGGTACGATGACACCCGAGAGTACAATAGTTCAAATGAGCTCACACGGATACTACGGCGACCCGACATTCATAACGGGTTCTTATAATCCCACACCAACAACACAGGCGTACACACAAGCTCCAATCGGGTTGACCTCTCAATATTTTGATGATGCATGTATATCACCAGATACAAAAATGGACAAAGTGATATCAATGCTCCAATGCATAACAACGAAAGTGAACTCTATTGAAGATGTCAAATCCGAAGTGAGTGAAATAAATAGGAAACTTTCTGATATGCAGTACGCGGTTGGAGATCTTCAAACAAGGGTTGGATTCATGGAGTCGAAAAATAAAAAGGTCGTGAACGATGTGAATGACTTATTCGAATTCAAAGTCAACATTACTGAACAAGTGATGAGGCTTCTACAGAAGTCTGCGAAAATCGATTTGGTGGAGCAGAGGACCCAATACGCCATAGAGACCATAACTGATCTCGAAACGAAAGTGATGCGAAATGAGCTTATATTCACTGGCATTGCTGAGAATGAATTTGACACCACGAAGGAGGCACTGACCCACTTCATACAAAATACTTTGAAACTGAGATGGGAAATGAAGTTTCATTCTGTGAGAAGGATTGGAAAAAACAAAGATCTCACCAAATCTCCGAGATCAATTCTTGCAAAATTCTTTCTTCAGAGCGACATTAAGATGGAAAGTGGTTCGCTACGAGCGACCCATTTCTATATAAATGAAAACCACCCAAAAGCTGTAAATACATACAGACAGGAAATCTTAAAACCCATTGCACAGAAAGCACGTAACGATGGGCAGAAAGCAACCATCTCGGGTGACCGTCTGATTATTGACAACAAACTGTTTAACCCTGAACATCAACCCCCTTACAGATGTGCAAAACCTGAAGGAAGGATGCGAGCATTTGGAGGGACTCACAACCAACGCACTTTTCGTGGCAGACGCAGAGGATCGACAAGAGGTCGTTGTTATGGAAAGGACAATTACCAGCAGAGGAATGAATTGTACTCCACATCTCACTCACCAGACAGAGCAGGTCAAACCTTCAGTGGACATAACCAAACTTTTAAAATGCCTTCACCCACAAGACCACCCCCTTCTTTCCATAGAAAATCCCCAGCCCCACCCCCTCTCAACCAGTCTGACCCCCCTCGACGACCCCCACCAACTCCCCCGCGGACAGCCCAAGCACCCCCGCCAGCAGCCAGTCCCACCACTTAGCCTTCACTAGGTATACCAGCCCCGGCACAGACTGCGCCCAGTGGCAGCCCTCTGCTCCAAAGCCATGAAACGTCAATGCACAATGCAGTGCAACCCATGGATTTACAGCAGCAGGCAGCCAAGGGCTAGGAATGCCCGGGAGGGTTCCAACTAAAGATTATGTCACTGAATGTATGTGGGCTATCATCTAGATTAGAAGACCCCGAGTTCTCAGAATTTATTAACGAGTTTGACATTTTAATGTTTCAAGAAACAAATACTGATGATATAGACGCAACATCGATCTGCATTGACAATTTTCATATCCTTGGTTTCAAAAACAGGAAAAAATTCGAAAATCCGTTCAGGTGGACTATGTATCGCTGTTAAGCATATTCACAAAAATAATTTCAAAATTATCAATGATGATTGTAAAACAATATTATGGTGCCTCTTTCAGGAAGGAAAAGGAAATACTTACGCTATTGGAAGTGTTTACATCCCTTGTGAAACATCAAAATTCTTTAACGAAAATACATTTGTCAATACCCAAATTTCAATATTAGATAAACTTGTATCATACGATAACGTGCTGATAGCTGGAGACTTCAACTCCAGAACGGGCTCCCTAGATGATAGTGCACTTGCTGAGCGGTTAATCCGCATACACTCAATTAAAAGCGTAAAGAAAAAGCGATTCAATCCTGATATCAAGGTAAACGGCTCAGGGGCTAAACTTATGCATATATTCCATGAAAATGACTTGCTCATTTTGAATGGTAGAAAACAAGATATCAAACACAACGGTGGTTATATTATAAGGATTAACTGTCATGTGGACTGTTTTTATGGAGATGTAACGGTGAGGTAAGTGGACATAACTTGTGTAAAACCCGAAGGGTTTTACATACAAGTTATGACCACTTACCTCACCGTTACATCTCCATAAAAATAGTCCACATGACAGTTAATCCTTATATTTATATACATTTAGCGAAAAAGCCACTTTTGTAAATTTATTTAAATCGAAAAGTGTATCGTGACAAGATCAGCCCAAAATACCCAATAGCAACCTTGGCAAAATTTAATAGGAACAATTTCTCTTCATATTGAAACCCGATGATGTATTAAGTCAGTCCTGCGCGAGTCCAAATGCGCCCAAAACATTACGCGTTCGTCTTTCCAAACCTAATGACGTATCGATGGTGTTATTAGCTTGGTGTCATGAGGCGTTGCGCATTCACCGAGAAATAACTGCAACTAGCCACGTGGGCGCCGACCAATCAGAATGCTGGATTTAGTGATGACAACACTTAGTGTGTAAATATACAACAAGGAACAACAGTGTCATTGACTATGCAATATGTAACCCAAAGCTTACCGATAACATCGAATTATTTCTCGTAGAACCGTTTAATGAATTATTATCCGATGTTCACTCACCACTAATTCTCTCACTCAAGATAATCCCTCAGAATAAAACTAGAACGACGGTCACGGTCATAAATCCTGCTCCCGTTAACCGACAGGCACATAATCCGACGAAGTGTGTCGTGACCCGGAATTGGGATAAACCTAAAATAGCTGCATTCACGCGTGCGATTGGGGCGATCAAAACTGATGAATTAATATCACTTGAAAATGATTTAACAAATCCCGACCCAGAAACAGGCATAAATGCGGCATATGAGAAGTTAAAATCTATTCTGATGGACGCGACAAACACCACAAACAAACATACAGTGCGCAAGAATACTAATCCGACAAAATCCGGTAAAAGGAGGAAACAGTCAGGTATGCCGTGGTTCTCGTGTGATTGCGTTCATACGAGGGCGAACTATAGAAAGGCGCGAAAAAAATTCAAACGCTACCCCTCTGAACACAATAAGGCACGTATGCTCGAAAATAGACGCTCATATAAATGCACACAGCAAAACAGTAAGCGAACACATAAACTTAATCTGAGGAAAAAAATACATATTTTAAAGGGAAAATCAAGCAAAGAATTTTGGAAACTAATCCGGGAACTAGATGGACAAAATTGTAAAAGGCCCCCACCCCCTGCCCCAGAGTTTCAGAAGTACTATAAATCAGTTGAACGCGACATCGCCGTCGAAATCAGCGGTCAACATACGCATGGGGTCCTAATGAACACATACTTACCATCGAATACTATAGATAATTCGCTTCTGAATGCTGAAATATCCCTTAACGAAATAGAGTATGCAGCAAAGAGCCTTAGAAATGACAAAGCATCAGGTTTGGACTCAATACCGAATGAAATGATCAAGCATAGTATAAAGAAATTAGGATACTTCTATAAGAAACTGTTCAACACAATATTAGAAACAAGCTGTATCCCAAATGACTGGGCGATTGGTATGATCCGACCCATCTATAAGAAAGATGACCCGGATAAACCTGAAAATTACAGGAAAATCACACTTCTATGCACGATGTCAAAACTGTTCACGAGTATCATTTGCAATCGCATAAATAGTTTTCTTCAGATTAATAACCTTCAGTCCGAAGCGCATGCGGGGTTTCGCAAAGGATACAGTACGATTGATCATATATTCTCCCTACATGCGCTCACCCAGATAATGAAGCTCAATAAGAAAACCCTATTTTGTGCATTCATCGATTTTTCACAAGCCTTTGATAGTGTTTGGCGAGAAGGTCTTTGGAGAAAACTTCTACATTTTGGCGTAAATGGAAAAATCCTGAATACTATCAAGAGTATGTACCATAACTTAAAGATGTGTGTGATGACCGATGAGTCATCTGGGGTTTTCTCAAGTCTAATTGGCCTAAAACAAGGTGATTGTCTCTCATCGATACTTTTCGCCATGTACATCAACGATATCGAGGAATACCTACAAAATTGTTACTGTAGGGGTATAGACATAAGTAAAATCAATGGCCATGAAACAGGGGTATATATGAAGTTACTCCTATTAATATACGCTGATGATACATATCTAATGTCAGACTCCCATTCCGGTTTACAAAATGCCTTAAATCACTTCGCATCGTACTGTGTCACATGGAAGCTAAGCATCAATGCCTCCAAAACTAAAATCATGGTTCTCGGTAGAAAACCAAAACAAAGAAATTCAATGTCAGTAGTATTAAGAGAAGGCATTATCTCTGTAATATATAAGTGAGGGGGACAAGGAAAGTGTTCAACGTTACATTATCGACTAATTGCCTTAGGGTGTGGTCATTTGGAATCCCCACCCCCACGGGATTTCATAAATACTACTTATCGAATGTTAAACGATACATTACCGACTAATTTATATAGGTGTAGTCGTCGTATGAGAATCCCCCACCCCCCACGGGATTTCCTAAATAGTATTTAACGAATGTAAACGTTACAATAACGACTAATTTATATAAGTGTATCAAAAATGAGCTGTTTTACAAGGCAGATCTTATAGTCATACTAAATAGTAACTACTTTAAAAGCACATCCAAGCTACAATACGACCTATTTTATGTTAGGTAATGATGTATGTTTATTTCAGATGGTATAGTCAGGCAAAATATTTCTAGGCAGATGTTATAGTCAGAATAGTTGAAGGCATAGCCAATATTTTAGTACGCCCGATTAAATACATGTAGTGATATGTAACTATATTTAGGCATATAGTTAGTAGGTTAGTTATGATAGGTTAGTGAAATAATACTGTTATCCTGAGATGATGTTAAAATGATATGAATTATTCCCTAGTGAATAACCCCGTGCATGTAAAAAACCACAGGGGCTAAAACACATGGAACATTTTGTTAGTGGCGGAACTTTTCTTCTCATTTCTTGTAGATTTGTAGGAAACACGATTCGATCTCATAAAACTCGATATTACAGAGTCTCGTAGAAATCGAAATGTGGAACCCAACACTTTAGTTCCTTTAATGAATATTAATAATATATATCATAAACAAACACAATTATATCAATATTTTGATCAATATTAAATACAAAATATCATAAAACAAATATAATCAAATCAATCTTTTTTAAGATATGGACAGTCTGGTCTTAAATGATCTCCGTTACATTCATAACATCTCACACGAGTCTTTTTTAATTTATCAGCTGAATTCAATTTAGATATCCTATACAAAATTTTTAGCATTTTTATCAGCTAATATTGAAATTTGTTGTCCTATCTCTTCTATATCAGCCAAATTATCTAAAAGTTTTCTTTTTAAACTCCCTCTGTTCTTTCCTTTCTGAGAAACTTCGAATCCACTGTCAGAAGACATCTTGATTTAAAAAATATTATAAAAAAGCATTTCATTTATAGCCAAAAAAAAACTAAATATCGAACAACACGGGTAGATGTTGTTTACACCAATTATAAACGTAAGTATCATTATGAAAACCGGGTTTATTTAAAACGTATAGACAATCCAATCCTCTACAAGTATGATACAAATAATATAACACGAAATAACCACACAAAAAAGAAGATATATGTTGAATATAATTTGTACTATAATACAATCTACCATATTTAGCTAACATAATTTTCAACTGCTCAGATGGAGGTAATCCGATAGGATCAAAATATATTATAAAATTATCATCGCGTTTCCATATACATATCCAATGTTCACCATCTAACCAAGATGGGTCAGTATTACAAATTAAACCTCTGTTCGGCTTAATAGTATCAGGTAATTCGTCCAAAGCATAAACGCCTATTATCATAGAATTCAAAACTGAGTCTGATTTTAATGCATCAGATATATCTAAGTTGCTCAACATAATGTTAAAATATTCCACCTGTGTAAACGCTACGTTCCCCGCTAATTTCTATAGAACTATCATATTCGGCATATACTATTACATTTACTGTATCTGGTAAAGCTGTTGAAAATTTTGCACTTAACCGTGCACTACCTCGCTGTTTTGGGTGCCAAACTAAACTATCAGCATTATGATCTGCAGTTAAATCAAAACCGAAAGTTGTAAAACCATTGGCATAATCAAAAAAGCTAACTCTGAAAGATTGCTCGCAATATAATTTATTTATAGAATTCAAAAATGTGTAATATGAACCTACATATAAATCATCATCGAAAGTTTGTTCGTATTTATGCCCATTCACGGTTTTACCATTAACAGACAATTCCATTTCGTAGCAATCATAATGTTTAAAATTAAAAGGAGAAGATGTTATAGTACCATTAAATGCTGTATTATCTACTAAAAATATTAACACTCTCTTTGGAAGAAATGGATCACCCAAAAACAAATCGTCTTTAATCAAGCTTAAAGTCCTAGGTGCTACGCTAAATGTTTTTAACGAAACTCTATCCAAAGGATATTGAGCATTGGTTCCACTTAATAACTTTTTGCTTATTTCATTTGAAGTGACATCACTTAACTCTACGGTTCGTACAAACAATTTAGTATCTGACAGCTCAATCTTATAATCACCAGCACTACCTTGTAAACAAAAAGTAGGCTTTGATCTATGCAGTCTGAGTTTTATGGGTACGTTTGGAATTAACAATTTTGGTTGATTAAACATGTCCAAATGTAGTTTACCGCATAATTGAATTTTTTTTGCAATATTACCGTCTTTAATTATTCCAAGTAACTGCCTACCTCTGGGAATGTCTGCCGGTACATCATCCAAAGTCCCACCTTTCTGAGGTATAAATAAAGTTGTTCTCTCTAATTGATTTTCTCTTGTAGAACTTAAGAAAGTTTCTATGTAAGATATATAAGCATAATATCGACCAATTCCACATTCTACACCGTTTAATTATAAATCAGCTCTCTCGAATAAAGAATGAAGAAAATTATTTACTGGAAAAGCGTGCTGATCGCCTGCAAATACGGTACCGTCAGTTTTCGATATTTTAACGTCGGTTTGCAAATAACTTTCCGAAAGATCAACATAATGTGCAGATGGAGACTCTAAAAAGAACTCTAGTACGTTACTATTTGAATAATTTGAATTCGATGGATGTTTCTCTGTAAATGAACCGTCTGTTATAGTTACCACAGTAGGTGGAATTTCAAAAACATCCACCTCACTCTTAGAAACTGGACAGCTGTTGGGATTCATTTATTCAAAAATATCACGTTTTGTTTTTCGTCTCTTCCTACGTCTTTTTGGAGGAATATCCGAATATTCTTGTAATTTACGTCTTTTTGATGGAATATCCGAATTATATTGTAATTTACGTTTAGGCCGTAAAAGATCTAAAGCTGCTTCTTTACCCCGATTTCGAATAGATTCTGATAAATTTTGCCCACTCAATATATCGCTACCAACATTAGAGGCTGTTTCTAAACCTTTTGTTAAAAGAGATTTTCCCAGATTTTTTGCAATTGGTGCAATTGATCTGGCTAATTTACCAAAAATAGAACCAAGTCCGTAACCTCTCTGATACCTATCTCCTATAAAAATAGGAATAGGACTATTCGCCATAACTTTAAATAATGAAACATCTATTTATATACATTTATATTTAATATCAATCCTTATCCAATCAAAATGCGTTTAAATAATAAAACTAGAACAGTTTTACCATAATCCGTCCAAGGAGGTGGCATACCTGTAGAATCACGAATATATATCGAAATAGTGTCAAAATTCTTATGATGTATAGGAAAAAATTGCAAATTTGCGAATTCATAATATGTTGTTGATACAATATCATCAGAACGTGGGCATATTACTTTCAATAATTGTGAATTAGAATCGCCTACTATACTATGTGTACATATATCTGAATAAATATAAAGAGCGTCTATATGATCCAATTGATTAGTTACAATTAAAAAACAGTCTTTGGATTTTCCACCGGTATCTTTTAATTTTAGTTGATAATTTTCACGCAAATTAAGAAGATATCCCAATTCACAAGTCCTTGTAATTTGCAAATCCATCGCCAACGAATAACGAGACATGCTTGTATGGTTTGCCATTCTAGTGACGTTTTCTCACCTTAATGTCAATCACTACATCCCCGATTAAATCCTCAAATATGGTTTGTGACTCTTTCGCATCGATTGAATGCAAACCTGGATCTATTAATTTATATTTCGTCTTTTCTAATTCTGACATAAATTCAGAATCTTTGTAAAAATGCAAAATTAATTTTCCTTGAACTAATTGCATCCTTTCTATCAAATCTTCGAACGAACATTTGTCATCAAAAATAACACCATATTCAATCTTTGTAAATACACTTTTCCTCCATCTAATCGGACCTTTAACCCGAAGTTTCCTAGCAATAATACCGTAATTGGGATCTCTGACAAGTGGTAAATCAGTTTCTGGCGTCAAGAAATTCATATCCACCACTATTCCATAAACAAATGCATAAGTTTGATCATCTGTGGAAAAGGTAAAATTTCTTTGTTCCAGGAGCGGGCTTTTAAATCTGGTTGGAATAATGGCTGATGATAAAGCTACACACCAATCATCCTCCTGTAACCGAATCTCACTAGGCAAACTCACGGTATATTCAGATAGTGAATTTCTGAATAAATCACCAGAAACATTAGACGGTAAAGTGATCGAGAACAGGCCCGCCGCTTCCATGTTTACTTAATTTAGGCGACGGAGACAAAAGCCCAACAGAGCCCGACAGTAAACTAATCCAAATAGACGGTGTGTCCACGCCGTATATACTAATATTTATTATAGCAGAAACACATACTATATAAAGCAAAAATACTTGACTGATATACACAACCTGTCCTTTGACGCTTGACGATTGTCATTTTAATCTGAGGTTGTTATCCATTCTCTAGGAATGTACGAATCGAAACTGGCTGGATAGCCGCTCCATCTAACTTTTATTTGATCGCCGTCTCGTTCTAATACACGTTCAATTTTTCATATAGTATCGGAATCAATCGTTACAGGTGATAACTCGCTCTCATAGAATGTACCCAATATTTCCTCTGAATTGAGATCAGCTATTTTATATCTATGTGGTTTAGAACCAGGTACCAAAGACGTAATCTTAAACACTTCATAAGTATAATTGGCCAAAAAACCCTTTTCAAACTTATTTTTTAATTTTACCAAGCGAACGCTCTCTCCCACTTTAAATTTTGCTTTTGTAAGTGGTAATTTATAAGTCTTCGATTCATTTCTAGCTGCAATTGCTTGCGATGTCAAACACGAGACATCTTTCGGTGCCATTTTAATCGCTCTGTGTATCTTCGAATTATAGGAATTCACCAATTTAGGCAAAACTGTTAAATAGCGCATAGATTTAGATTTGAAGAAATATTTATACATTTTAGACTTTAAAGAGCGTTGTACTCTCTCAACCAAAGCGGCTTTCGTGTCATCATTTCCCGTAGAATATAAATGTACACCATTCTTCTTCAGAAATTGCTTAACGTTAGCGTTGTAGAACTCGGTTCCGCGATCAACATGTATACCGTTCGGTCGTTTGCGCTGTTTAAAAATAATTTCTAAAGCCTTCATTATAGAAACACCAGTCTTGTTCTTTAATGGTTTAACAATTAAAAATCTTGAAAAGCAATCAATGCAAAACAACAGGTAGCAATAACCGTCATTTTGCTTGGATATATTTCGCACATCACTCAAATCCATCTGCCATATATTATTTACAGAATAAGACTCTGTTCTTGACCTAGGAAATATTATTCGTTTCGGCCTGTGCAACGAGTACGAATTTTGTTTTTGTAACCAAAGTCGAACATTTTTTCTCGATATTTTTTTTTTTACTTCCTTATACAAATTATATTCAGATCCATAGGATGAGCAGTGAGATGGGTCGTAATAAATCGATGATAATATATTATCAATTTGACGAGTCTGATGTCCATTTAAAATGCTTCTGTTTTTTGCCTTTGGGGGCATCTGCAAATATTAGATCTGCTTTACGATATTTATTTCCTATGAAATGTGTTGGTATATTATTATCTCGTAATGATCGGGACAAACTATCCCAATTTCTAAGTGAACTGGGTTTCCTGACCTTGCTAGAAGGTATTATATCATTTACCAAATCAGTTATGCTTCCGATTGGCTTGTCAGATAATGAAATCATTCCACTGTCGTTAATTTCAATTCCTGGCATTCTTTTTAAATGCGATAAAAATAACGAGCCTTTTTTCTGGTAATTTTTTGGCAAACTCTCAATCGCTAAATCTAGTTGGTTAGGTTCAGGTAAAGCGACGTCACCGGTAGGCTCTTTCGTGATTTTTACTGGAATCGGCGTTTTTTTTTATAGAATTCTTAGCCATGTCATATTCAATAGACGTGGAATTAATTTTTCTTTTCTTAACTGACTCGGGCATATCTTTATCGTCTAATATTTGATGCATTTTTTGTCTCACATCCTCTGTTTTCAACGATTGAATAGACTGAGAATTTTGCCAGTTTGCAAAAGTCTTAAAAGGCACCAAAACCATTTTTTCCATTTTTTTTTTCTTCAGAAAACTTTGCCTAAAATGTCTCCTAAAACAGGAATTAAACTAGCAGCCAGTGCAGCCAAAAAACCGCCGTGTTGTAATTTTTTTTCCCTGGTTTTAACAGGATTAGACTTCTTTGGCAAATGACGAATAGAACTTTTAAATGGTCTTAAATTAGCTTTAATTTTAGACGAGATTGGTACATTTCCTTTAAGCAAATTATTACAACATTCAGATAGACTGTCTAATCTCGGTCTGTTTAATGCCCTCACGTCTCCAGTGCGTAACATGTTTCTCAAATATTTGGCATTTTTTCTTAATTTCACACTGGGGCCCATATCGTAGGATTTTCACTGAGCACGTCTGATCTCAATCGAAGGTTATCCGGACAAGTTTGGTTGAAATCCACCAGTAAATGAGAATATGGATCTGTTGTACACAATTTATATGCTTTTGATAAATTATTAATACCACATTGGGTAGATAAGAAATTTATCTGACCACAATCTCTAGGAGATTTGAATAAAATAAAATAATTCGCGTTTAACGATAATTTTCTACATTTTCTTTCAAAAAGATTATGCGTCACGTATACCACACTACATCCTTCGTGATGTGATTTTCTAGCGAATATATCTGTTACATTATCGATCTCTTTGTCAATATGATCCATATCATCCAATATTAATAAATCGCAATCGCACAACGATTCTGGAATTTGGTTTACTAATTCTACATTCTCAGACACCTGTTGATCACAATTAGGAGTAACATATGTTATATTTTCTGGTACTGGAGACATTAATTTTTCTTTATTTTGGATTAAACTATATATGAAGGTTGATTTACCACACGCAGATGGGCCATTAATAATAGCACGAAATACGTCCTGAAAACATACGTAATCGTACGTTTTCATTTTTATTGTTTTGTCAAACGCTCTTTAATTCAGTAAAATACAATTTTTTCCCACACACTGGATGTCCGGCAAAATTGACAGAGAGATTCTGATGTATACATAACAGTGGTTAGCCATATATAATCACACGCTTTGTCGACTCGATGCTATCGCGTTACAAAACGGCTCGGCAGTTTAATGTCGCGAAACACCTATTGAATTCAAATTTTACGA
The DNA here is from genome assembly GCA_032622095.1 of Siphonodentalium dalli. Classification (NCBI taxonomy): domain Eukaryota; kingdom Metazoa; phylum Mollusca; class Scaphopoda; order Gadilida; family Siphonodentaliidae; genus Siphonodentalium; species Siphonodentalium dalli. The sequence continues at coordinate 64,749,431 of CP136069.1, forward strand.
TCTGTTGTCGACCACTGCTCATAAATATATATTGTCGACTCCGTGCTAAACTGTCACCTCTGTTTAATATGGCGGAACCAATCTAAAGCCAGCTGAAATAAAAAATTTACCACATGGGGGCGGGGAAGGGCGTTGATATATCGTGTAAATTTAAGTTTGCGGTAAAAAACAAGAATTTTATCGTGTTGAACAGATAGCTCAACTATAAACATTGGTAGAGGACATGAATAGTGTTCGGGAACGATTGATCAGCGCGATAGAGTTGGACACAACACCATCATGGATTAGACGGCCTGCTGTTGCAAGAAATTATCAATTTGTTGACGATAGTTTCGACAAACATTAGATGATGATCAATTCCATGACGTTCCTGTGTAACATTGTTACGACCTCATTAAAAAGGGAATGGAGGCCCTCATGTTTTATTTTCAACATGTTTTTTTTTATCTAGTGTTGACATTGTGAATATATGCAAGGTGGGGAATTATTTGCTACATGTGTTTTCTTAATAATCAGGTAAGTGTAATTTCTATATGTAAACAAAACTGTTACAGCAGAAGTAAGAATGATGCATTGCTTGATATATACAGATAATTGAAGCACTCAACATTTTATAGATCTGCGCAAATTTAGTTCATAGGCACGGAACAGGGATGATATATTGGTTAAGTATGTGGCAAATCTCATGTTTAACTATTAGTTCAACCACAATATTCACACATATTTCTCGAAATAGTTCCCTTCGTCAACAGGTCTTGTTCCATCTGTAATAATTGAAGGTGATTCTGGTAATAATAAATCTGTTATGCTTTCCCAATCTTCATCTAGCGATGATAAATAACCAAATGGTTCTGTGGCATAATCTTTGATTATTCTGCGTTTATCTCCTGCTAATCTCATCGTTTTAGTCATGCGTTTTGAGTATATATGAAAATCTTTCGTCCTAACAAATTCATTGGGAAAATCAGCTTGTAGACTGTTTTCCTCGCCTTTAATCAGTTTAATCATGTTGTCGAAATCGATATTGGAGTTAATCCATTTAGCAGCATTAAAACCTTTGACCTTTATAACTTTACGACCAGATTCGGCGACTTCATAGGCGTACGATTTTGATGCAGTGGCGCAAAACTTTTTTATTGTTAATTCACCTTGACATAAATCATTTTGTAGTTCTCCCAACATACAACCGTCGGGAAGATTAGGTCCAGTGTGAATCCATATACACGAGTCAGTGTCCATATAAATCGCACGATCGCCTATCGTTTCTAGATGTTGGAGCATTGTTAATCTGGCATATGCCGTTATAAATGAAGCTAAAATTACATTATTATTTCTATTTTGGTTTTGCGATAATTGTTTATACGTGACATACATAATTTCTCCTTCATCAAATAATTTAATACTTTCAATTCTGATTTCTTTGTTGGCCCATAACTTAAAATATTCCTACGTATCTATACAAATTTTGGTCGATGACATTTCGTTTCTCATGGCTAATCGACCGAATAAAGAGTTCATAATCAATTTCGCCATCATTCTCATCGTTGGATTTTCATTCATTTCATGTTTCTCTAGCTTTTTGCCAAATTTATTACCGTATTCCTCACAAAATTGCTGTTTTTGTTCCATAGTTTGAATATTTTGCGGGAACGGACTGGCATATGTTTTGAGACGATGGAAATATAATATAAACGGTTTAAAAATACCGCCAATTTTCTCATCGTTTTCCGGGTAATGCCATACTTGATATATATGAATAACTTTGTAACCATGCGCGATGGCATATTCTATTTCAGGAGTGCACCACACGCCATAAATTCGTCTCTGATTTTCATCGTGTTCGCATTGTTTTTGATTGTTGTCTACCATGCATTTATTACATAGACCGAAAACTAATTTTCCGCTTTTAAGTTTTATTGGTAATACTGGATATATTAAATTGTTTGGGGGTAATATCTGACATTCAATTAAACCAAAATAGTTTTCGATATCTTTCAAATCAGGATTTTTTATTACGGTGGGGTGTCCTATAGGAATTTTTTTAGTAAGCATCATGGCGGGGTACAATGAATTCACGTCTGAAAATCTTATACTAGCATTAGGATATCCGCACACTGACCCATCTTGGTTTTTTTTAGCTAAATATTTGAAAACTTCGCACCTGCCTCCGAATAACGATTTGCGAGGGTCCAATGTGCCAGAAACCATGGCATTTTGAATAAATATTTTGAATTCTAAATCAGTTTGTAATTTTTTTTCGTATTCGCATTCCCAGATAGTTATCAGCGGAATATATTGTTTTATTTCTTCTTCTCGTTCTATCGTTTTCTGATATATATCGTTGTACGATCGTTTCTGTAAAGGATGAATTGCATTTCTATCTGATTGTTTTATACACGTATGACAATGATATTCGCACCCGTAAAATTCGAGTCCTATTCCATTTATGCGATCATATCCATCTAGTCTATATTTGTTAAAAAGAACATATTCTTGGTTTGAATTTCCTAGATATTGACATTGAAAACCCGTAGACTCGATATAATGAGCTATCCATAATAGCGATTTGGTTGAATTAGCTTGTAATGGCTGCGAATTTAATGCTATACTATTTTCTGGCATAAACATTTTCCTAAAAATTCGAAAAGATATAGACGGTAGGGTGATTCCCCCACTGAACGGATCCGTGTTACACGTTGTCATAAATATATCTCTGAATTTAGAGCAACATATATGAAGCACCTTACAGTCAATCATGCAATATTTCAATGCTTCTATTTGAAAATGGAAATTTTGTTTTTTGTTTTTTTTATACCATTCATTAAAGATCAAAATACGTTCGGTACTCATTTGTTCTAAATTATAATAATGCATCTCTGGCCAATCACCTATATATTGTAAATTGTCTTTATTTCCAAATCCGTGTGGAAAAAACGATTTTGACGCGTTTTCTCCACAACCAAAACATTTGGCAGCTTTGTCTAAACTCACCGAAAAAAATAAATAAGAATCTAAAAACTTCAAATTTCCTAATTGAATTGATAATATTTTGTTTCCTCTTTGAATTATTTTTAATTTTTTTAGATCTATATAATTGTTGACTAAATAGTCTAGTATGAAGTGATCATCATATCTGCTCGCGTTATGCGCTATACATATAGTAGGCTTCATTCCTTTGTTGTGAACATTTAAAATTTTCTGAACAAATTGATCTATACAGTCTACTCCAAAATTATAATATTTTGTACGATCACATTGCAAACATGTCTTAAAAGAAAAATCAGATATATTGATACAGGATTGACAAACAATATGTGCACAAACAAGATATGGTATATGTCTATTATTTTCGTCGCAATATGTTTCGATATCATAGAATATATAATTAGTATTTTTAAAAACTTTTTTTGATTCTAACGCTGTAATAAAGCATTTATGTTGATTTTCTTCATTATAAAATGAGCAACAATTTCTACAGTATCTATGGTAACATCTATGGTTTTGTGTTTTTCCGTATGTACGCATACATACATCACATTTAATATACTTATCGCAGACGTTGTTCCGAATATGATTTTCGAAACATTTTTGTGATTTGCATACAATATCACACGTATCACATTTAACAGCTGTAAATGGATCAAAATTGCAAGGTAATTCTCCATTACAGAATTTACATATTTTGGTACATGTATGTGATTTCACATACATTTTACCACATAGTGGACAGGTATTTTTGTGCTTTAAACATTTCAATCCATCTGCATTTTTCATTAACCAATAATGTTTGTTATGGTATATAATATAAATAATAGCTGTAGCTGTAGTTTCTCCTCTCCATATTATTCTATCACAATTGTCTTTGACAAATATACACATTTCGTTTTGTAAAAAACATTGTATTTTTTGAACATCAGATAGGTCGCAGGGTGACGATATATCGATTTCAGCTTCATGAGATAGTTGTATAGCTTGTTTGATTCTATACTTGGAATTATATTTTCTGCGTGTGTTGGAAAAATTTCTAACATTTTTCATATATAATTCATCATTTTTGTTGCCTGGTATTTTAATCATTTCTCTCGCCATAACGATGCACATAGGTAGACATAAATTATCTGTACACTGTCCTGAACATTCTGGCATTGTGATAATTTGATTCGACGATGTAAGCTTCTGATTCAACGATAAAATTCGACCAGAACCCATAGGAATATATGCTATCGTTATATCCATAATAATAGTTCCGTCAATACGGAATTCTTGTTTGCTGTGTTGAATTGATTCAATTTTATTAATAATATCTTTGCCTTTGATAGTATCTTTTTGAAAATCCACCCATAAATCTAGGTCTAATGTTGGATGGCTCAAAGTTAATCTAACATATCTCTCTCCCATTCATCTAAATCAGACGCTGGTGCAACATGGTTCAGTATATCGTCAAATAATTGTTCTATATCTTGTGATTCGAATATATGTGGTATATTGAGAAATTTTAAACTATAAACTTTGTTAGTGACTTTGAACTTTTTGGAACGAATTTCTCTCGTTTTTGTGATCTCATAAAACGGTCCCGGCTGTATATTTAAGGCATCTTCCGTAGCCATTATTGCGACAATATGGAAATCTGAAAGGCAAATTTATGGGACTTTGATTTAGGTTATGATTAGGGATAAATTAGAGAGCTTTGATGATATAGATGAAACAGTATATAAAAAATGCTTTTGAATGCATTTTCCCGAAAGATTCGGTTAATATGAATATGTTCAAAGACGTGAATGGCGCTAACTTCAACAATTTTTTATAAAAATGAGTTACCAGGATTTTTATCTGATGATTACTTGGATTATATATCGTTTGTAATTTGCCAGTTTGCGATTAAATGCTGATTATAAGACGAAAATAAAAATAAAAAAAAATAAAAAAATGACTTACCTTTTAAATCTGTAATTCTTTAAAGCGTGCACCTTAATAAATGCTTTAATTCTATTCAGCTTATATAGAGATAGAGTTGGCGCCATTAATACTATCTAGTTCTATTTTAGGTAATTTAAACATTAAATTTGTCAGATATTAATGTGTTCAAGTTTTTTGTAACGTTGATGAAATACTCAGGTGTTGTTTATATGAAACTATGTTGTTTTTAAAAACATATCTATAATCATTTCATTGAAATGGTTATTGGTAACTATGTAAGATATTCTGTTAATATCTTTTATGATAATGATTAATGACATTTTTTTTTTATTGCTTTCTTGACATGACATCTTAATGTCATATATAAATTATGTGGTATTTAACTGGATAAATTAATTGCTTTTCGTTTACTTTATAAGAGTTTGTTGGAGTTTGGGCGTCTTTTGCTTACAATTTTATTCGAAATTTAAACTAGGAATTATGGAACCTTATTATTTTGCATTTTCACAAATTATAAGAATTATTCATTTTTTGAATGTTGTTCGCGTTGAATATGAGTTTAAACAGCAGCGGTTGCAATATTATAGGCGAGAATTTGTAGACGCTTGGGTACGCTACTGTGACGGGGATTTGACTGCGGACACCATTTTGGATAGAATTTATGATTTAATAATAGGTAAGTTATTATTTAATTGATTTCCATTATTTTTGATACATTCTTTGTTTTCACAGATATTTTTTTTTTATCGTGTGAAATTATAGGTTTTGATGTATTATTGCATTTTAAAGTATATTTATATCGAATTAGTTTTGATAAAAATAAATTAGGAGCTTTACGATAAATATTTTATATTTAAATATAGATTAATTACTATTGTTTAAAGATATATATATTTTTTTCAGTTGAATGTTCTTGTCTATCCGATTTAAGGATGAAAACCTTTCGTCTTTCTTGCCTACTGATTCAGAAGGCTGCTGGGTGGATTTCATTGTCTGACCCATTAATACCTGATGGGACTTTAGTGAACAATGAAAGACATTCAGCAGTAATGCGAATGGAGAATAATATATGGCCTGCGGTTAATAGGATCAGAAGACGGTACAGACCATACAACGTACACCATAGGCGACGAAACTCATCATCTACGGATGAGCAGACATCAACTGACGATATTAGACCGAGCAATTCACCCGTAGAGGAATAATGTATTTATATATTTTATTGTTATGTTTGTTATCATTATTAATCATTAAAGGAACTAAAGTGTTGGGTTCCACATTTCGATTTCTACGAGACTCTGTAATATCGAGTTTTATGAGATCGAATCGTGTTTCCTACAAATCTACAAGAAATGAGAAGAAAAGTTCCGCCACTAACAAAATGTTCCATGTGTTTTAGCCCCTGTGGTTTTTTACATGCACGGGGTTATTCACTAGGGAATAATTCATATCATTTTAACATCATCTCAGGATAACAGTATTATTTCACTAACCTATCATAACTAACCTACTAACTATATGCCTATATATAGTTACATATCACTACATGTATTTAATCGGGCGTACTAAAATATTGGCTATGCCTTCAACTATTCTGACTATAACATCTGCCTAGAAATATTTTGCCTGACTATACCATCTGAAATAAACATACATCATTACCTAACATAAAATAGGTCGTATTGTAGCTTGGATGTGCTTTTAAAGTAGTTACTATTCAGTATGACTATAAGATCTGCCTTGTAAAACAGCTCATTTTTGATACACTTATATAAATTAGTCGTTATTGTAACGTTTACATTCGTTAAATACTATTTACGAAATCCCGTGGGGGGTGGGGGATTCTCATACGACGACTACACCTATATAAATTAGTCGGTAATGTATCGTTTAACATTCGATAAGTAGTATTTATGAAATCCCGTGGGGGGGTGGGGGATTCTCATACGACGACTACACCTATATAAATTAGTCGGTAATGTATCGTTTAACATTCGATAAGTAGTATTTATGAAATCCCGTGGGGGTGGGGATTCCAAATGACCACACCCTAAGGCAATTAGTCGATAATGTAACGTTGAACACTTTCCTTGTCCCCCTCACTTATATATTACAGAGATAATGCCTTCTCTTAATACTACTAATGTCATTCAAAATAAACGGTAACGAAATTGAGATCGTGGATAGCTTCAAATACTTGGTCACGTGGTTTAGTAAAAACGGATCATATAGCAGGGAACGAAACATGAGATGTAAAGATGCAAAGAAAGCTATGTACGCACTCATAAGTAAAGCCAGACAAAATAACCTCTCCTATGACAGCGTTCTTGAAATTTACGAAAAAGCAATAACTCCCATAATGACATATGGAGCCGAAGTATGGGGTTTTGAAAACACCACCTGCCTAGAAAAGCTAGAAATCTGGTTTCTTAAATTTGCACTTAACCTGCGCAAAACCACAAATACATGTTTTATTTATGGGGAGACGGGTATATGCCCAATTAGCCAAAAGATACAACTACGATGTCTAACATATTGGAATAAACTTATGAACATGCAGTGCAATAGACTCCCACTTATACTCTATTATGCACTGTATAGCTACCACCGCACAAACAACTGGAGACATGGATGGATTGACTTTATACGAACAAGCCTAAATAATCTCGGCCTATCCATTATTTGGATAGACCAAGCAACTATCAACCCACCATCTTTCAATAGACTCATCAAAGATCGAATACAAGACGCATTTGTACAATCATGGCATGGTGATATAGTAAAATCCAATAAATGTGCCTTCTACAGAATCATCAAGACTGACTTTTCAAAGGAAATATATCTCTCATTAGAAAACCAAACAGTAGTAAGGCGTCTGATTAAATTCCGTACAAGAAATCATAACTTACCGATCGAATCCGGATCGTGGGCAAAAAAAGACTACTCCGAACGAAAATGCACGCTGTGCGACGTTGAACTTGGTGATGAATACCATATCATACTCAAATGTGAAAAACTATGCGATTTGAGACGAAAATATCTTAAATCATACTACTACACGCGTCCAAATGCCCACAAACTCAATGCCCTCTTCACGTGCACAAATAAAAGAACCCTCACCAATCTTAGTATGTTCATCCGAGACGCCCTCCGCCTAATGGAGCCCCCTGTGGCATAACCACGCGAACCTTGAAGCACCCACCCCAACTAAATCACCTCACGTACGCCCACATCCCACCCTTCCCGAACGTGCACATGATTATTGAACTATATATATTGCTTTCAACCGCATTACCATCTATTTGTATATATTGACGTGTATTCATAACTACACTCTGTTATACCGGACACGTCCGGCGATTTGAGATTAAAAATTCTGATTCTGATTCTGATACCAATACCGCCACTTATTTGACTAGGTATCCGTAACTGCAAGACAATTCAGTCGCCTCGCTACGATGGTCTGAGTGCTGACAACTGTCATGTATATTAAATCCAATTTTGTTTATTTAAATGTTTTGTCAGTTACAAATACATTCTGGCTTGATCTAGCCAATTTGTAAACGCGTATTGACGGTTCGGTTTCTCAGAATAATGCAGAATGAGTTACTTTCTCTCATGCTCTGTACGCGATGGCAGTGTTCTGTCCAGCGTATCCGTCTGTACAAAGTGTATATAGTGCTAATGACCATGACTGAGCCCAAATGCACAATTATTTCGCGCTCCTCGTGTATAATGTTTCGCTGATTCTTGGTATACATGGGCCGTGGGCGTTTTATTTGAAGAAATGGGAATTTTTGGGACGGATTTAAAATCGAACTAAGAACGGGAGTCCGAGTCCGGTAAAAGGTGTAGTTAGGAATTCTGGTGAGATGCATGAGAAACCTTCAGTGATAAGCCGTATATAGTTGTTGTAATAATTTGAAGGATTAGTTTTAAAGGAATAATGAGTTGGTCATTCGTGAAACCAATATATTTTATATTCTATAATTACAATCATGGGTATATAATATATTATCTTAAGCGCGTTACCATTCCTGATAATGGTTTCCTGTAATATGTATGATGGTTTTTGTCCGCTTTAGATAGTGACAATCTTACTAACGGTTTATCAGTACCACGATTATTTCTCGCATAATTAGGTCTATTATGGAGCGCAAACCGCCAAGTGGCTTTATTCTATTTTGCACATAAATTACACAAGGCAGCAGATTATAATTACTCTCCCTATACAAGGAAACATCTCGGATTATCGCTCTTGGCACAATAACTGTTTCGTCCGATTCCGGGTATGCTATAGTGTACGAAAATGTACTTCGTGGTGGTTTGGATGTGATTCTTGGGGATCTATTTTTTAAAATAGCTTAGATTTCACAGAAGACACAACGAAATACTGAACCGAGGAGCAGATCGATGGGGAGATCCAGAAGCACGTCCATATACCAGAGTTTATAATGCAAATACATTATTTTGTTGGAGTTTCATGTAATTGAAAAGTTAATGTGTAAAACCACCTTTCTGTCTTTATTATATATATGACTGTAAGGGGTTGATTTTTAAGGGGGTGGTATTACGCGTCCCCTGCCTGTGGTTTATATCAAATTGCAAATTATTATATATATGACTGTAATGGGTTGATTTTTAATGGAGGTGGTATCACGCGTCCCCTGTCTGTGGTTTATATCAAATGGCAAATTACCATAATTCACCTTAAACATTATGTAAATTGGCCAGATTTGAATTTAACAAATATGTTGGTATGCATGAAATGAGATATAAGATCACTTCTAAACATATTGAAAATATCTTGTTCAAATGTAAACAAAAAAATGTCTGAGATTATTTAATATTTACTTTATGTATATTAACTGTTCGGTAATATAAGTTATATAAACTTCTCTATTTCATCGAACAAAGTTCCTATTTGAACGATAAGACGATCAAATGGATCACATGTGTCAGAAGTACGCTGTCCTGTCTAGGGTGGGGGTCCCTCTGGGACTCGCAACACTCTTTAAGTAAACTAGAGTTGAATATATTCATGGAAGTTCGTAGAACAAAATTTGTTGAACAATGGAAGAACACGATTGAGTCATCAGATCGCGGAAAGTTATATGGGCTGTTTAAAAAGAATTTCGGAATGGAAGCATATATGACTATTACGACAAACAGTTTGATGACATATATTGTTAAGATACGCACTGCTAATCATAGACTGCAGATTGAAAGGGTAAGGTGGGGTAAAGCCAAAAAGCAAAATAAGAATACAAATTTCTGCCAGCAATGCAAGACGGCGATAGGCGACGAATTACACTTTGCACTAGAATGCACGGAACTCACACATTTAAGACGAAAATATTTGCCCAAAACTTACCATACGGAACCAACTGAAACTAAATTAGTGAAATTACTCACGAGTGCTGACCCGAATGTTCTAAAGCAGTTTGCAATCTTTGTGAAGTTGGGTTGTAAGATTATTGATAGGAATTAACTAATTGACAGCGGCAATTTATAACTACATCTGCTTACCATGATTACGGTGATGACATATATTACGACAGAAATAGCGAAAATGCGATATATATGGAGTATGACAATAACTGCATGTGGTGGTGGTGGTGGTAATGATGATACTGTTTCGAATGGCGATGATGATGATGATGATGATGTTGATGGTGATGCTGCCGATGATTATAACGAAACCGACGATGATGATGTTGATAATGATGACGAAAATGACAGTGGTGGTGAAGATGATTAGTATGGCGATGATGTCTGATGGCGATAATCACGATGATGGTGATGATGATAATGATGGTGGGGACGATGATTATGATGATGATATATATGCTTGAGATGATGATAGTGATGACGACGACGACGACAATGATGGCAATAACGACGATGATGACGACGGCGACGACGATGATGAAGATTTTGATTATCATGATAACGATGATGATGGCGATGATTATGACGATGATGTTATGATGATGGTAATGATGATGATGATGATGATGATGGTGGTGGTGATTGTGGCGACTATGACGACGACGATGACGTCGATGAAGACGATGCTGGTGATGATTATGATGATGATGATGCTGAAGACGACGATGACGATGATGATGAAGATGAATATGAGGATGAAACGACGACGACGATGATGATGATGATTATGAGGATGATGATGATGGTGACGATGATGATGATAATGGTGACGGTGATGATGATGATTATGATGATTATGATGATGATGATTATGATGACGATTATGATGATGATTACGATGATGATAATGATGATGATGATCATTATGCTGATGATGTTGACGACGATGATGATAATGGTGATGATGATGACGACGACGACGACGACGATGATGATGATGATGATGATGATGATGATGATAGTACAAATATGCACCTCTGCCATAGAAAAATGGCAAGCCAGACAACAGTGGCCCCCTTTTGTAAATATATGTATATATGTTAATTATTTAATACTCTGTATTCGCCACTTAATTGTGACATTGAGTTAAATAAACAATCAATCAAGTATATTTCGAACACATTGACTTAGCATAAACTTTTTTGATGTTTTAAAATTAAGATGCTGCTGGAATATATATTATTGCATCAGTAAATTATTCATTTATCCATGCTCTGAACATATTTGAATGAGTAAGTTCGAGAATAATGTTAACATTTGTATACAATACAATGTGTGATTTTGTTTTCAATTGAGCATTTAAAAGCTGGTACGAGATATCGAATATGACCTGGTTCTGACTTTGATTGGTATTATCAAAGTCATAATTGTCACACTATTGACGATCAGTCAAAATAACTTAAGAACAAGTTTATTTGATGCAAGCATGGCCTGCTATGCACTAGAACAATAATGCTCTTGTGGAATAGAACACATGCTCCCAGGCAAACATACCATCCATATAACTGGTAATAACTAGCAATCCGGGGTAGATCAATGGCTATCTAACAATACTGTTATTGGTACATTTTAGTCTTCATAAAGTTCATCTACTTGAATATGGTTTTATCCAAAATATTGTATTTTAAAGTTAGTAGGTACAATATCACTCATATATGTCATGTGGTACAAAAACCAGCAATAAAACGATTTTCTGTACCATTTATTGAGAATAGTTGAAAAAAGTGCTAAATGTATGTATGTAGTAAATAAAAATATTGTTTTATTGTGTATCTATTATATATTTTGGAAGATCTGTCTGTCTGTCTGTCTGTGTGTCTGTCTGTGTGTTCGCGATGGACCCGAAAACAACCTAACCGATTTCGATGAAACTTGGTATGTGGGGATACTTTCGGCCGTGGAGTGGCATGGGCCTGTTAATTTGCCCGTGCGACGCGACATTGACCTTGAAATCGGGTCATTTCAAGGTCGAACGCCCGAGTATCACGGGATTTCGATGAAAATTAGTGCCTGGGGATACTTCCGTATGGGGAGTGTCGTAAGCCTATTCATTTGCCCGTGCGACGTGACCTTGAAATCGGGTCAATTCAAGGTCAAATCGCGATTTTTTTATAGGATTTCGATGAAAATTAGTGTCCCGGGATACTTTCGTATGTGGAGTCTCATAAGCCTATTCATTTGCCCGTGCGACGTGACATTGACCTTGAAATCGGGTCAATTCAATGTCAAATCGTGAATTTTGATGGGATTTCCACGAAATTTGATATATAGGGTTACTTTTGTCCTCTGAGTGTTTTGGACGGGCCAAATCGTGACCCCGACCTCACCTTGACCTTCAAAATGATCAATTCAAGGTCAAATCGCGCAATTCGCCGAAAAGCAGAGGGGAAACAGCCCGGACGAAGTCGGGTCCATTGCTATTCTGGATATATTTTCAATTTTGTTAGCATAAACATCGCAAACAATTTAGTTCCCCTCATATCAGATTATCCTGTATATAAGTTGGCAGTATGTCGGCCATTATAAAACACGCATACATTTAGAGAGGTTCTTAACTTTTATTAAATGTATTCAGTTAGCATTGGGTCAACTGGTGATTCAGTATATTTACGATAAGGCGTATATTCAAATTTCCTCGTCCTCTTCATCCACATCCAGATAAATTCGGAGATTCCTCTCTATTCTAGATACAGTCCCCATAACATTAGCACTGAAACAATCCTTTTTGCGCATCAGTTCACAAAATACATTGTAAGAAGAGAGACTTCGACCTGGTTGCAAACAGAAAGGTTTTATCCTCATATACTCACCGATAACTGTAGTTTTGTCTTGATGCTCACACCTCTTTTTGTTTCATTGGGTAGTTTTTTTTTGTACTTAACTGTTGACCAACGTTTTCTGTGACGTCAGCTACTAATGCGGCTTCTTTACAAACATTGACAATATAATTTGGTTTTGTGCAATCCAAGGACTTTTATGAGTGACTTCAATTCTTAACCTGTTTTTCTTTCTCGGTGTCCATTGGTTTGTTACACCCTTTCTTCCCATGTGGGTTCACAAAGGAACTTGTTCTGATCTTAATTGATATCTCCGAATAGTATTCACAAAGCTCATCTATTCATCTACTCGAATTTGGTTTTATTCAAAATATTGTATATTAAAGTTAGTAGGTAGAATATCACGCATGTATGAATATGTTAAGTGGTACATAAACCAGCAATAAAAACTATATTCTGTATATGTGTGTGTGTAGTACAAACAATATTGTTTGATTTGAGTATCTGGATATTTGTTAACATAAACATCGCAAAAAAGTTAGTTCCCCTCATATAAGATTATCTTGAATATAAATTGTCAATATATCGGCCATTATAAAACATACATCAATTTAGAGAGGGACTTAACTTTTATTAAATGTGTTCAGTTAGCAGTGGGTCAACTGGTGATTCAGTATATTTACGATAAGGCGTATATTCAAATTTCCTCGCCCGATTCATACACATCCAGATCAATTGGGAGATTCCTCTCTATGCTAGATACAGTACCCATAACATTAGCACTGAAACAATCTTTTTTTTGCTCATCAGTTCACAAAATACATTGTAAAAAGTGTTTTCGAAATTTCGTGAGACTTTGACCTGGTTGCAAACAGAAAGGTTTTATTCTCATATACTCAGCGATAACTGTAGTAAGGTCTTGATGCCCATATTTCATATTTGTTTTGTTGTGTAGTTGTGTGTGTACCTAACTGTTGACCTGCGCTATTAATGGGGCTGCTTTACAAACATTCACAAAATAATTTACAGTTTGTTCACGCCAAGGCCATTTATCAGTGACTTCAATTCTTAACCTGTTTTTCTCTCTCGGTGTCCATTGGTTCGTTACATCCTTTCTTCCCATGTGGGTTCACAAAGAAACTTGTTCTGATCTCTCTGAGTATGTTTTTCTTAATCATGGATGCATAAACTAATCTTTTTTGGTATATAATCTAATGAGAAAATTGCCAAAAACCGCGAAAAAGCCCTTAATTTTTCTCATTTAAAAATAAAAAATGATAATAAAATACGGAATTTGGCTCATTCAAAAAGTCTGAGGCTCCAAATTCAGGTAAACTCTCATTTTTGAAGGCACACACTTCGAAAAATACTTATAAATAATCTGGGAATGTTTTGTTCTGGCATCATAAAAGTGAGGTGAACAAAATATGCATGAAATTTTAATATACATCCCTGAAAATTTATAAATTGATGATTTGAGCAAATTGTCCCAAATTGATTTCACGAAATTCACCAATGATTTGGGGTCATGTAACTCAATGAATTTATTATATCCATATGCCCTGCTTTTCTTCAATATTATGAAATATTCGATTCGTTTTCAAATTTTTCGAGAGTTATACGATTCGAAATTCGATAAGATCAAAAACACTATTCGCACGGACATACCATCAATATATTATTATTTATTGGGGATCTAGGCCGGGTCAGGGAGGATTTGGAACTTTGTTATGTATACAAAAGCAAAAAAGTAACTTTTCCTGGTTTTTATTGACATCCGGATATGGTAAACATAAAAAGCGTTATTTGTTACTGTTTTCCTGATATGGAAATAATAAAGAGCGTTTTTATCATTTTTGTGTGATTAACCAATATAATTGCGCTGCGTTATGTAAACAGAAGCACAACGTATATAACACGAGCAGTCTCTTGTTTAAGTACATGTACACCAGTGTACGTCTTGACGACAATATACTATTTACGCGCTGATTATGTTTGGCATATGGGCAGAACTGTATATATTTTGGTGTTCCTTCTGTTGACGGCGATTTGAACAAATATAAATATTTCTGCAACGAATGCCGCCCGTGCCTTTAAGTAGTCTTAGGATTATTAGAGAAATAATTCGTTATATTGTATTCAACCCAAATGGGCCATCGATGGGAGTTAAATACCGCGTATTGCCGTATTATGCAGTCTGAATGTCCGTGAAGTGATCATATCTCACGCGGCATGAACCATGGATGTTTATAATCAGATGATGGATAACGAATCAACATTTGGTATTGCATCAGATAAACAATTAACCATTGCTGCCATTGTGAGTCTTCTGACATGTGCACGGGCAATCCCGTCAATGGTGCGACCCATGCATTTGTGCCACCCATCGAATGTGACTGAGTCAGCTGAATGGAATGTTCTAGATGCCATTATACTGATTATAGCAGCTGATTGTGCCGTCTCTATCCACGCAAGATAAACAATTATCTCTATTGTCACCCGCTCGAGAACGGAATGTCTCCCGAGGAGCGATTTTTGCGAACTCTTACTTACCTTGCAATCGATTCGATTCATTTGGCCTGGGAGTCGGACTGATTGCGCCGGCCCTATCCAAGAGGAACAGCTCTATTAATTCGACACCAATGCCGCTATTCACGTCGATTTAATAGAGTTGTTCATCTTGGATATGGCCGGCGTAATTTATCCCGACTGGCTCCTGGCTTCGCGATATTGTAAGATATATTCTCTGAACTGAAAAAGTAATTGAATTTGAGCTGAATTTACACGTTCAGAGGAAGTGCTGTCGCCTGGACCGACAATATACTGGCACTCGCTTTAGCTAATAATGGAAAGTCTTGTTTAGTCCATTAAGTACTGGATCCATATTCTGAGCCGCAAAGGGCCTCCCTATATAAACACCAAGTTCGTCGGTAACCAACTCAGCGAGACAACGCTTTTTTCCGCAGAATGCGATTCTTTGTTTTCCTGGCGCGCTCGATAATTGATTGGAACAAACTGAATACAGCTTTGGGAGTAGTGCTGCTGTGGAAACCATCGGTTCTTCCGATTATATGTTCAATGTATTGTCTTGCATTGAGTTGGTTCTGCCTCGGATGTCATTATATTTTTTAATCGGGGGGTCGAGAATTGTCGCGGCATGGAAATGTGACGTGTCACAATTTAACCGTGACTCCATCTGTTTCAACAGTTCACCACCTTTGGATTTGACTTCTGCAGTTGATCCCTCAACACATCCATACAAGGGAAATAATCGAAACGCTAACAATAGTATCAGCACCCAATATGGCAGTAACTCGGTGGTGCTCCCAACAACTGATTCCAAGGTTTCACTCAATGCTGACGACAAGCTGTGTGGTGTGACTGTAGCGCATCTTTTCCTCCCCTGACATCCCTCGGTTTTATCGAGGGGAAGATTGGATTCTGATATATCATTCTCTTGTTGGTGCTTATATAAATAACTAAGTCCCACATATGAAGAATTGAAAACAACTAGCTTTGTGCACAGGGTCAATGAGGTTCTTTAACATTATATGTACACCAAATGGTTTGTCCATGCGTAATTGCAACACGTGGGCCGCGCGCACCCCAACCCAATGCACACTGAGCAGTCGGGCTGAACACGGCATGATATTTGTGGTGTCCGTTGTTGCGAAACGAATTGTCCCCTTACCGATACCATACTTGTATAATTGAGATGACACGCAATTGGCAGTTGTGCTGCAGTGTGGTACGCATTGGCGTATTCAAGATTCACCACAAATAGGCAGAATGATGTGATATCCATGCATTCCGTGTTAAATTAACTGTAGCTACCGAATAGTTAGTTTTGTTGTCACGACGCCAGTGATCGTATGTATATTATACTAAATAGATTCTCCCATTCAGTTAAAAAGTCTACATATGAATGGTCTATTCAAGTTGAGGATATTCATGTGATAAAAGCAGACGACAGACAAAACAAATACAAGAGTAGAATTATTCATATTCATTGGTGGGAACTGTTAAACCTTTACCCAACAGAACGGCCCTGTGCCAATGCATTCTCTTATATATGCGAGTCGACCAATATTTTTTTTAGACCAATGCATTCTCTTATATGATATGCGAGGCGACCTATGGTCGACTCGCATATATAAGAGGATGCATTGGCACAGGGTATAACTGTAACTATCACAATGTGGCCAAGGAGCCGGTTCCAATGATATCCATATTTGTATGGTTCTATTGAGACAGACCGAAGATATTTTAGGCTGTTGAAGCTTTAATTGGCCGGTTTTGGTCGGTTTGTTGGATAAAGGGTTAATAAGATAATAAATTCAACATGGTCGTTTGTTAAAGATACGGGCGGCCTTGGAGGTGGGTATGCTGTTAAAATATTCACCTCAGTAAAAAACCACCATAAACAGAAATAGTAGTAAAATATAGACAGACTTTGTTCTTATCCCAATCAGAAATATGGCATAAACAGTATGATATTGTCAATCTTTTCCCCTTGTTATGTAAACAAAAGCAAAACAAGTTACATTTCCTGGCTTTTGTTTAGATCCGGATATGGTAAAGAGCGTTATTTGTTACTCTTTTCCCGATATGGAAATACTAAAGAGCGTTTATATCATTTTGTGTGATTAACCAATAAATTACGCTGTGTTGTGTAAACATAAGCACAACTGCTGTAACACGAGCAGGTTCTTGTTTACGTACACCATCGTACGTCTTGACGACAATATACTATTTACACTCTGATTATGTTTGGCATATGAGCGGAACTGTATGTATTTTGGTGTTCCTTCCGTTGATGGCGATTTGAACAAATATAAATATTCCTGCAACGAACGCCGCCCGTGCCTTTAAACTTATTTGAAAATTTCCTGAGGGACTACTCGTCAATGGGTATTCAGTATAGAATGAGTTAAATTGAATCACTTACCCATTGTCAGATTTCCATTTTACCAAATTGTTTGACTGTCCCTTCTCACACCTTGTGCGGTCATCACGGTGTCCATTGTAGAAGATATGATTATGATATTATCCTGTCTGATTATATATTTCTGGTACATAAAACGATATCTCAGCGTGTTTTACCACTTGATGGAAAGATTCCTTGTCGAACTTTGGTTAACTTCTTATTACAACAATTTATATAGTTCTATTGGGGTTCGAATGTTGGCTTCTCATCTAATAGCAGCCTTGCAATTAGTTGTCCCATATTTCACAACTCCACCCAGACCATCGGATGCAATTGTACCATGTGATGCTTCAAAATAATGGTGGTTTATTTTTATGCCAAGTTGTGATCACAAGCTCAAAATTCTGAAGCATTGTTTGGATCTACTGGTGAGCACAGGAAGCTGATAATTCCTTGATTTAAGTTCTTCAATATTTGCCAATTAGTCTTTGATACAATAGTTGTAGAAAGTAGTTGTCTGCATAGTTATCGTGGGTCATGTAATCTGATATATACGTCCGACAGAACATCGGTATTTTTGCCATCATCTGATTCATTGATATAAGCCAATACTGGATGTATAGTGGCCTGAGTATACACCCAGTGGTCACTTTGAACATTTTGACTGCTACTGTGCCCGAAACAGATGTTTGACTCCGTGGTCTAGTGTGCCGGAGTTGTCTTCCTTGTCAACACATCGAGATTAATTCGCAGCCCGCCAGGGGACTATTTCGTGTTCACAGCAGTGGCTTGGTGGGATTAATGGCGTGTGGCTGTCAGGTAGTTGTGACACTTGGGCAAGGTCATCGTACCAAGACGAGAAATCGGGACATGCTTGTTGGGTAAGCGTAAGTCGCACTAGTGAAGCGCCCGTAGAATGGCAGCATGCATGTAGTCTAGGCAGGCCTGGAGGTCAAGTGTCACCAACGATGCGAATTTATGCGACCAGTGCAATCTTATAGGAAAATTATCGTAGTTTATGGATCCGGTTCTTGCATAGCCAAAAGTAAACGAGAAATTTGAACTAAATGTGGCATATCCTCTCTTGACATATGGATGGCTTGCTTTGAATCACTGGTGGCATGTTATATAACTGCACGCTAAGGGAAGTACATTTTGACGCGATTATTTCAATGGAAGATGTCATGGAACTCTCCGTGAGCTCATACACGGTTGATAGCAATTGAGACAAATAGTTTCCTGAACTTGCCATGGCGGAAATGTTATTTGCACGATTTTTATATATATTAGGTAAAGAGAGACAGACAATATTGCTTACTGTAAAAAGTCAAAATCAATCTTTGAATACTGAGCTTGCACAATACCCCAGTCTCCAGAAGTAATGTGAATTCTACAACAAAGTAAACTAATACATGGATATTAGCACATAATAAATATTGCAGTTTGTTTAACCCTTTTAGTGCCAGTGGCCGATCTCATCGGCCCTAATTTACGGTCTGTAAAATCGGCCCAAAAAAAATAAAAATAATAATGATATTGTTAGGCCAATGCATTTTCTTATATCTGCGAGACGACCTATGGTCGACTCGCATATATAAGAGAATGCATTGGCACAGGGTATATGGGTTGATACAAAAATCGGACCTGGCACTGAAAGGGTTAAAACATCAATAGGAAGACTCGCCAGAATGTTCTTAACTATCTTTTCAGACTGCTAAAATATGAACAATGTCATAACTTCTGTCCACTTTTCTGTTCTCCAGGCAGCTTTGTTTAGCCTTTGATAGATGTGAAAATAGTAGGCACATTGTTCACACTGGCTTTGGAAAATCCTTCAAAAATATTTCTCACTATTAAACTATTATCAAATGACTAAAACTACACGAAGTTGCTAATACAATCTGATGTTCTGCCCATCAGTACATTGTTAAACATAGGTAATGTTTTTTTTGCTTAATAGTCCAATTGTGGGGCACCTTACTTCCACCAAGATAGCCACATCTTCAGTTAAATTTAACGTATCAGTATGTGGTCCTCGTTGACACTGTATATTATATCTTTATTGACACTGTATCAGAATGCAGATTGAAGTATAAGTTCTTCGGATAAGATTCGGGCAAGTGTGGTACCAGCAGACATGTGTTCGCGAGGCAACCGCTTCTGAGATATCCATCAAATTTCCCAATCGTCACTCGATAACACATGTCAGAGAACTGCTCGCTTCTTATCCCAGTAAGAGAGCCACAGCTGAGAATACCATCAAACTTCGCCATTATGGATTCAGAAAACATCACTAAAATAACCTACTAAGATTTATGTCCTTGATTTTTTTTAGTCTCTATCTCCAATTGAAGATGCCCTGATGCTAGGCATCGAACCTCATTTGGTTTCATTTTATGCATATATTCCTTTGCTTTAGAAACTAAACTAAATAATAAGTTTCTTACCATACAGTGAACTAAGTAATTAGTTTCTTACCGCAGGGCACAAGCTGAAGAAATAATTTATTAACATATCTACATATATGCTCAATTGTTTAGTCCCATCATAACCCAGATTGCAGTAGATAGATATATACTTAGCAAAAGAATGTCAAAATAGTACTATACAGTATAATATCAAATAGTGATAATAAATGTTAAATGCTCAGCCTGTTCTCCCGAAAACCAGCATATTATCTGCTTATAAAGATAATCTGCTTAGAATCACCTCATTTTTAGTCGATACTGTGCTGAAAATGAGAGCAATTTAGTCACATTATCGACTAATTTTGAGGCGATTCTAAACATATTGTGTGCGGACAATGACACAAACAAGTCAACTCATGATTGTTCAGGTGTATGCTCTTTAACACGTGTTTTCACTGTTATCAACGCCATAAAACAAAAATAACGGCGATGAGTCCATTATCTGCTTATTTTAGAATCAAATATTCACATTATGAACCTATTTCACATTATAGATCGATTATGTGCGTATGTTGTCCTGCTAGTCAAACGCGTGGGAGATTCACTCTTCTGGCCCGTGAGTGTACTGATTATTTTGGTAACAATAATGAGGGAACAGATTGTGCGACCCAGATGGTTGGTACTTTGATTCCTATCAGTAATAACGGATGCTGAGGCGGAGTCTTGAATTGTCGGTGTGATTGTCAATAACTCATGTGCAATGTTGACAGTATGGGTTGTTACAAACATATTCGTTGCATGAATGTCTGAATCAATAATCTTCTAAATATTGTGCGTATACTAGTGTTATGAATAGATTTATTCAGGTTGTTCCAGATATGTTGGAATTTGAATGTTGGGAACGATTCAAGACATGCTCTGTGTGCCTTGGAGAGTTTTTAGGTGACATCTATGGTGCGTATCTCCTCAATGCACATTACAGAAACCATCAAAAGATTCAAGCAGTTTCCCATTCATCCAGTCTAATACGAACAGTGAACCATTTAGTTCATAAAGATCTTTAAATTTGAGGATTTCTTTACGAAATAAGGGATCAGTGTGCGTTACAAAAAGAGCATACTTGTTATTTGTCAACAGTATATCGGACACGGGATATAAATTCAGTAACTCGTGCCGGAGGCCCGGAATAATCTTTGATGAGGTTTGCAGACAATAAATGACATTATCTAAGAAAAGATATACCGTGTAGAATAGGCCTACCGCCCCACTGCGAGGGGTAAGAGTCCCCTATTGTGGCACCCTGCGTGCCGTGGTGTGCATCCCGGTGAGGTGCGGTATATGAGTCCTGGAGGTACCCCATAGGGCGACCGTATCACATGAGGTATCGACCTGCAGCTGCGGCTTAGCTCATGGCCCTCTTTGGTCCTACATCTGGTCAAGACGGGTAGTTGAGTTGACTGGGACTGGGTCACTAAGTGGCTCTCTTCTGATCGAATGTTCAAGAACGGTTCAAGCTGACGCTCTTGTGAAATTAAGATCTATTGCACAAACACCAGTGTTGATTACTCCTCTCAAGGTATTGAACAGTAGTAGATCTGAGTTGAGAACTCGCGACATAGCTGACTGATTCTTCTGAGTCGGCGATATTGGCTGATTTAGCACCACTGGGAGTTACAGAAGTCCATAGATTTATAAAAAACAGTTGATGGACAAATAGTTAGAATAGTTATCTTCTGACATTCAATCGGTGCGATCACTCACCGACATTGAAGGTTGGGTATATGAAGATTGATTTACGTACATATGTTCCAATCCCATTGCGATGTTTTAAATGTCAAGGCCAGGAACATTGTAAAAGTAAAGAAACCATATGTGCACGATGTTCTATTTCTGGTCATGATCCTAAGGATTGTACGAATCTTAAGAAATTATCAAACTGTCAAGGTTCACATGCTGCAATTGATCGTTCGTGTCCCATTCAAGATTCAGCAATGTAAAGTCGAGAAGCATCTGTCATATAGATGCTAAGCTAATAGTTGATCCTCGACCATCCGTTCCACAGGTCACATACTCAGCAATGGATGGGATAGGATAGGATATTTTATTTCAATACACATACATATTACATAATAATGATAACAATCATGGATTATTTTGTCGTATATTGTGGGGGATGGCATAATCTGGCAAGACTGTCTTCCTGCCATTCCTGCAATCGTGTCAGCACTCACACAGAGTCAAAACAAAGTTTATCACTAGCAACACATTGTCAAGTTGAGGAGACTGATATTAGTCTTGTTTCAGAACATGTAGCAAAGGAAATGTATACATATTCTGCTGTTGAGACATTTCCTCCGAAACAAACTATGCAAGTTGAACCTGTTCCAAAACAAAAAATCCCCAAGGTCTGTCAAGTATTTTGCCTCAGAAGCAGATGTTGATCTTTGAGTTTTCACATTCAGAGACTCATGAAAAGTTTGAATCTTCTCTTTCAGATCTCGTATACATAGGCTGCGACACTTCCTGCCTCCTATTGCTTTCGATTAAATTAAAACACAAGATCAGGCGGACGGTTGACCTCCCGGCCTAACATCAACCTGTTTGGCCAATTGGTCGATGGATTGAGGAGCGAATGGCACAAATTAACTGGGCAAGGTGTTAATCCAAGAATTTCTTAGTTCTATCGACATAACGAGTGCCATTCTTAAGCGTGGGGTTCTGGCGTTCTATCGCGCCATTCGCCGAAGGACGTTATGGTGTGGTTTTTCTCCCTATCGATTTGAAGATCATAGAGTGATGTAAATAATCTACTTTCGAAGCATACACCCTAGTCGATGAATATCTATAGGGGACAACAAAATCTTGCAAAAATTCATTCACAGCAGCACAAACGTTTGTTACCCTCCTCCCTATGATCCACCCTTCTGATTGGCCCATGTCCTGTCACGTGCCGGGCGACAAATCACACTTGTCGTCCGCTGAGCCGGCAGACATTGTTTTTGTCGCCCGCTTGATGTGATATTGCAAAAATATCTACCTGCACACACTGCAGTAACTCATCTATTTCACATCACTACGTCGTACTAAAATCATAGTTCTTATATACCCCACGGATTCGCAAAACACACCAGTTGTGGTGTTTGCTAATTTGCATATATTTAGTGAACACTAATATTCGAACTTTTAAGTTGATACTTTTATCGGACAAGCGTTATTATGCACTTTTTATATCGAAACATCTCGGTGATTCAATATGTTCATGTCGACATTACGGTGCAAGATTGAAAGAGTGGATCCCTTGAGGTTGGTTGTTATAAATGTTTGCTGGTAGACAACGTAATGCATACGTTTGTCGCGAATGAATGGCACTGTAAGCTTATCCATGATTTCAGACCGCCCGCGATGTCTGCAATGTGGTCAAAGAAGTATTTTGTGTGAGGTTCGCCATGTACTTGGGAGCACTGACACATATGAATGTACATTAATGAAATTGTCAACTTCCCAATAGCTTTCGGGGAAGACCGTTATGAAATGAACATCGCGAGTAAATTCCGCGCACAAGACGACATTGAATATGCCACATTGCAGAAGGCGATAACATACCTATATGGCTTATTGGTTTACATTGCATGGTCCGATATTGACGATTTAACCACCAAAATGATCGTAAATAAATGCTTGACTATCGTTAAAGGAACAGAAATCCTATAGGACGATAAGCAGTTACTGAAAATATACATAATCGGGAAAGAAAGCACTCGTGACTCAGTGCAACATCGTGCGTGTGGATGGCAAGGATTTTTTTCTGTGGTATAATCGGATAACAAAATAGTTGTTGCCCTTCTTCTCGGGATACGTCGAGATTTGTCACCCGCTAAAGAACATTCCGTTCTCGAGCGGGTGACAAATCTCAATGTCTCCCTCGACAGCGGGCGACAACTGTGTATTGTTATCCTCCTCCCTATTTTCCACCCTTCTGATTGGCCCATGTCCTGTCACGTGCCGGGCGACAAATCACACTGTCGCCCGCTGAGCCGGGATACATTGTTTTTGTTGCCCGCGTGATGTTATATTGCAAGAATATCTCCAAACACACACTGCAGTAACTCATCGATTTCACATCACTATACAATACTAAAAAATCATAGATCTTATATACCCCACGGATTCGCAATACACGCCAGTTGTGGTGTTTGCTAATTTGCATATAATTAGTGAACACTAATATTCGAACTTTTAAGTTGATATGTTTATTGGACAAGCGTTATTATTTACTTTTTACATCGAAACATCTCGGTGAATCAATTTGTTCATGTCGACATTATGATGCAAGATTGAAAGAGAGGATCCCTTGAGGTTTGTTGGTAATACATGTTCCTGGTAGACAACGTAATGCATACGTTTGTCGCGAATGAATGGTACTGTACGCTTATCCTCCGCGATGTCTGCAATGTGATCATAGAAGTATTTTATGTGAGGATCGCCATGAGCACTGACACATATGAATGTACATTAATGAAATTGACAACTTCCCAATAGCTTTCGGGGAAGGCCGTTATGAAATTAACATCGTGAGTAAATTGCGCGCACGAGACGACATTGAATATGCCACATTGCAGAAGACGAGAACATACCTATATGGCCAGCGATGTATATATACGTCCATGATATGGCTTATTGGTTTACATTGCATGGACCGATATTGACGATTTAACCACCAAATTGATCGTAAATAAACGCGGATTATCAAACGCTTAACAGCTTGACTATCGTTTATGGAACAGAAATGCTATGGGACGATAAGTTTTACTGACAATATACATAATCGGGAAAGAAAGCACTCGTGACTCAGTGCATCACCGTGCGTGTGGATGGCAAGGATTTTATTATGTGGTATAATCGGATAACAAAACAGTTGTTGCCCTTCTTCTCGGGAGACATTGAGATTTGTCACCCGCTCGAGAACGGAATGTCTCCCTCGGAGCTTCGCTCCTCGGGAGACATTCCGTTCTCGAGCGGGTGAAAAATCTCAATGTCTCCCTCGACAACGGGCGACAACTGTATATTGTTTCAACAGTCTGTTCTTGTATGGGAATGCATTCAACCAATTTGGTAAATTGGTCAACAACCATCATTAAAATGGACTGATTTCCAGATTCGCCCAAGGTAAGTGGCCGCAGGAACTAAATGCACCCACTACATTGGAACCCATGCATGATATGTCACCTGTTCCCATTTGGCGTAACAGGCAGGTTTCTTGCTCTGGTTTCATCGTGGACGGAAAGCCACACAATTTTCTATGTCGTCGGGAAGCCACAAATGTTTCTATGTCGTCTGTGATGCCATACCAGTAGAAATCGTTACTTAGGAACTCGCTCCCGTGTTCTATTGACAACTTGATGCACCGATGCTGGGATAATTTGGGCCAATGGCAGGATTTCCCAGACACATCTACTCGGAATGACCAAAATCTTGGCTTCACCACCTTGATTGTATACAGTAACCCATCCTTGAGTATGAATCTTTTCCGGTTAATCAACAACTACTTGGTTGCTGACTACAAATAAACATTTCACCCTCCCCGGGCTCATGTACACATTCTATCCATCTCATTACAGGAGCTAAGTCCGGGTCTGCATGCTGAGCTTGAAGCATCTCAGAGTGACACGGGTTCACTCATAGCTGAAATTTGCCGGACCTGAAAATTGGGTTCCAGGTGTGGTTTATACTCATCAGTCCTGTTTACTTAGTTGCTGGTGAAGTTGCTGCAGCAATAGTGAGAGCTGAATGATCTCCTCTCCAGGAACATGGCATGTGGTGTGAAACACTCCGGTAGGGTGATCACATATAAATTGAGAATAATCTTGTTCAAAGTAGTAATTTTAACAAATATATCCAGATTGACAACACACACCGTGATCCTTATATATTACTTAAATGCAGTGACTTTCAGTGGCGAAATCGTTTTCGTTAGTTTATCTATCGCCGCCGATAGATGCGTCCCGAATCGAGTAGTAACTATTTACAATTGAGCGTAGTTCAGACTATGTTTTCTATGGAATGGTAGGGTCGATTTGCTTAAGATTCCGCAATGTTAGTAGAATGCTATATTCCTCCGGTTGGCATATCGCCTGGATACCAACATTCACGCACCACAAGTACATAATGTCTTTAACTGGACAATATAGTCAACCTCTCTGCAAATTTGGACCGACTGTGCGTGTGGCAGTGTTTGCACCCCCCCCCCCCCCATTGGGTGCTGAGTGATCACAACCTGAAAAGTACTGCGGACAGAAATCACCCACCGTGATCCTGGTCAATGCATCGGCATTCACGTGATTTGAACCAGCCCTGTGTTGGATCACATGGCATAATACTCCATGGTTATTAATAATAAGTATAGCCATTAATCTTTTATCGGCAGCACAATAACAGCAATTTGACAGACTATCGGTGACAGATGAAACTTCATAATCAGACTGACAGCTAGCCATGCTCCCTGGCACAACGTGCGCTATTTGAATCCTTGGTGGGCATTGCGCGCCGCCACACCACGGGAACCAAGGAGGGACTGGTTCTCCAACCAACTCCACAACATTATCGCCCTTTTATAATTGGCAATATTTTTGTAATAGTTGTTTTGGTGCGTCAGTTCGATCTTCGAATTAAGGTTATGTGGGACCAGCTTGTCCGTCGGTCTGTCCGTTTAATACGACTATACCCATGTGCAATGTGGAGGCTACCATTAGTCCCATTTGGATAGTAACATCTCTAATTTAGTGTTGTAGCAATTACATTGTATCTTACCGATTTATTTAGTGAATTGTGTTGCAGTTTCCATTCTTCATTATTAGGGATGTTCATATACTATATATTTACATACACCTGATATCTCTTCCGATTTCCCCATAGCGTTACGGTAGACACGCCCCTTATTCAATGCGTTCATAAACCTATGAACGTAACGTGACGTCACTTACAATGTCGTTCATAGGTTTATGAACACATTGGTCCCGGAAATCACCGAGGATTGTCGGATATTACCGACTGCTTGAGTATCTAGTCAGCCAATACGCCAAGGATTTGATAGCAAACAATATGTAATCGAGGTTCACGATTTGATGGCTAGTGGCATCTAATCGCGAGCACGGGTGGCACGAGATGTTCGATTGACTATCAGAATGTTGGTTATCATATAATCCCATATCCCATAATATGTAAAATATAGCGAATTATCGAAATATGAAATATAAAGAAAAAGCGAAATATTAAAATACAGCGAAATAGCGGAATAGCACGAAAAATCGAAATAGGAAAATACAGCGAAATATAGAACGAAATATAGAAATAGGAAATTATTTTTATAAACGAAATAACGGAGATACTTGAAAAAGTGTTTTTGACGAAACAACGGACATATTTGGAGAAGTGTTTTAAAGAGCGTAAGTATATAAATATAAATAATAAACGGCAGATTCAACGTGGTCATGGGTTTTGACCGCGATCAAAAATCAGCAAACTCCGCATGAACCCCAAAGGGGTTCATGCAGTTTGCTGAATTTTTATCGCGGTCAAAATCCCATGACCACATTGAAACCGCCGTTCATTTCTTATATGCAGACAGGTAAAGAAACACTTTATGATTCATTTGGAGGGATATATAGTTCATAAGTTCAACAAATAGCCTGTTGGACCGATTATCCATATGAAATCGTTTTGTAATCGAGTAATGTACCACCTGTATTCAGTTATCTATTCAGGGATAACACTTAACTGACAAGCAATAAATAAATATGTGCTGATTTCCATTAATCGTAGAAAGAGGCTGATATGATAGGATAGAAATTTGTTATTTACAATATACACACTTGGAAAGTACAATTACAAATAAATATAATATTAATAGACTATACATTTATATTGTTAGGGGTGATGTACTCATGGCTGACTGTCTTCCTATCACCCCTGAATGTGGTGACAGCTTATATGATGAAGATGGCCGAATTAATTATTGTTTTTAGGTTACGTTCATCGTGTGCAGCCTGGGTTTTTGGTAGGCTTTGTTAAGGCGATGGTACGAAAAGTGGTTCATATGTATGGACACCTACTTGGTCGATATATTGAATGAATACTATGCATGTGTGAGTGGAACCGAGTAGGACTAATGCGAATGAGGTTTTGGGAATTTTTTGTAATTAACATGTATACTTGAGTGAATTTTGTTTTATTTTGTTAGTTTGTTTGTTTATTTTGTATTTGTTAGCAGAAAATTATGTATCGTTTATACAATCAGGGCATCTTCGGTGTTGGCATCGAATGCTCGCTGAATAGGTATTAATGATATCCGTATTCATACGTTTTCGGAAGACATGTCTTGATTGCTTAGATGTATATTTATTTACTAGGGAATTCCACATGATGAGATGTTACATACTCTCAACACTCTCGTGTGCATCCAAAACCTGGACTATCAATACAACATATCCTCCCGAAAATTTGAATCTGAATGAGCAGATAATGGAGTCATGTCCTTTAGTTTATGACGCGGGCCAGTGAAAACACATTAAAGTGCGTATATATGACAAGTCGAAAGTTGGCTTATCTGTGTCATTGTCGGCACATATTCTCAGCACACTATCGACTCAAAATGAGGCGATTATCAGCAAATTATCAACATAAAACAAGTTATATTATAAGCGGATAATGTGCGATTTTCGGGAGAACAGGGTGCTCAATAAACTGCGTGGCCGGTTGGAAGCTTTTTAAATGTGGATGTATATGAACATGATGAGAAAGGCAGTATGTTCTCCCGGAAATAAGCTCATTGTGAACTTAGTTCATGGGATTGAACTGAACTAATCTCATATTGGCACTAGGGGGTGTTTATACATTAGCCGGCGAAGATCCTATTCGCTTTAGCCGGTTAGCCATAACAACAGACTGTTAATACTTCGCCGGATAATAATTACAGGTATCCGGATATGCAGCTATACAGTTTTCAACTTTTGGATAAAATGATTTAGTACAAGACCTGATTGTCGTATGGATTCTAATTCGCTCTGCGGTTAAGTTAGATGTTTATCTGGGGTCATGCCGTCATGGATGATTTCCTTTCAACAATTAACTCGAACAATATTATTGTGTAATAACTGATAGACCAACCCGCTTTTCACCTGTGTATATATGGGTCAGTGTCCCAGTTTGATTGTCTCTAATCAGCTGTCCGTCGGTGGTCACACACCTTGATTATTAGCTATTATTATAAATACTAACTGATGATGGTACACGTACTCTGCATGTGCATGGTACATTTGTTGTGCATTCGAGGGAATTAAATGTGCGTGTTCATGTACATGTATGTTCATATATATATGGAAGAAATTTCAATGGATTCAAACTTAATGGACAGTTCAATACTCTAAATCTGAGTGCGCCGTGGACATATATACACAGGGACAGGTCTCAGACCTGTCCCTGTGTATATATGTCCACGGCGCACTCAGATTTAGAGTATTGAACTGTCCATTAAGTTTGAATCCATTGAAATTTCTTCCATATATATATGAACATAGTAGAGGGCCTGATTTGGAGGTGTGGGACTGTTCATCTTTGGAATTTCCAACTGCAACAAACCTTGAATCTCACCAAACTCACAAGTTCGCGTAAATCCATGCACGCACCACGTTGGGCTTTAATCTAACTTTCCACACACAGTAATTGCCCAATCCTAACATGTTTAGTGGTCTGACGTCAAGCAACTTGAACCCCGATTTGATTCAGTTAAATTAGATAGCTGTTTAACTGACAACGGGGACGGGACCAAGACATAATATTATCGACCGACCATGGTTATGGCCTGGTGTGCGAAAAATTTAAATCTGAATCCTGAAAATTGCAAAATCCTAGCATCCAGACTTGCCTTATGATTTCCAATTGCTGGACATTTTACAAACTTGACACACCTCTAAGGTTGGATCATTTCCAACTGATGGTCATTTCAATCCAATAATTTGGCCATAAAATAAGCAAATGTTGGTCTAAAAAAATCACCACTAATAAATTGTTGGAAAATCAAACTACGAGCACAATTTCAACATATTGTTAATGTCAAATTTCAACTAATGTCGTGTCAGGTATGAAATTTCCAGCTTTTGAATATTTTGATTAACGTTGGGATGAGACAGGCTTAAACATCGTATACATGAACACGGTGAACGCCCAAGTAAAATGAAAAATATATCTTATTGTATAATGTGCAAACGGAAAATGTGTCACATTTGATTCGCGGTGTTGAAAATTATATATATAACATATAATATAAAATCCAATCCGAATGATTAGACACCAATTTGTAGATGTATGCGACGAAAAGATCTCAAAACTGACAACGACCATGCGTTTGGTGCGACACTCACTTCACAGACTGTCTATGAACTCAAACAAAACTTTAACAATGTTGTTTAAATATCTTTAAAATTACCAACAGCAATACCTGAATGCTTGAGTTGGATATTAATAATTTCGGCATTTCCATTTCTAAAATGTTTCACTTCACTATACTGCCCAACCATAACTCTAGCAGGAAGCGGCTATATGTTTACAGGTGTACATCAATATCATATTGCAGTTCAATGAGAACTAAAAGGAAAACTATTAACAAGTAAAGGAGACACTTGAATATATGCGTATCTTCGCCGGCGATGTTTAAACACTCTGCAGTAACTTTCTCCGGTTAATGGGTTCGCCACTTAGATCGCTCACCGGATATGTGTAAACGGCACCTTAGGTTCATAGATTTAGGTAAGACAATAGTGTCGATATGGGCTTATATTTGTGTTTTTGAAATAAGTTAAATATGAGCTTATTTTCAGGAGAACAGGCTGCATTGAACGTACTACAAAAAACACATACGCCCATATCGGCATATATTTTAATCGGAAAATTAAGAAATCTTAGAGGAAAACCACCGTTGCGGGAGTAAATTGTTCGGTTTGATGTAGAAGAAGTTCAAGAGGATTCTACAAATATTCTCAGTGATGACATTGATGTAGATAGACTGACAGATATTTAAACTTTTTTTTTTTATCAAATTCTGCTAATTTTTACTGTAATGTGGATGCAGACAATCAGGTTGACACGCCCTGTTCCAGTGCAAGTATAAATGTTGCAGATTGTGCTCCAGTTGCATTTAATTTAATTGCATGAACTGATATGAGCTGTCCAAATGAAAGTTCTAC
This sequence comes from Siphonodentalium dalli, assembly GCA_032622095.1. Lineage (NCBI taxonomy): Eukaryota > Metazoa > Mollusca > Scaphopoda > Gadilida > Siphonodentaliidae > Siphonodentalium > Siphonodentalium dalli. The sequence goes on from CP136069.1 coordinate 64,781,148, forward strand.
ATGTACCAAATGTGGAATCTGAAGCTGTGTGCCTACAGTTATCGGTGCCCTCAATATCAATATCACAACATCCTGGTACAGGAGGCGATAACACTAGTAACACCAATGCACCACTGGCAGAGTCGAACAACGCTCCTACATATGTGAATGTTTCGGAGCAGGAAGTAAATGACGTCGATGCGAGGATGCGGAACAATAACATCGAATGGAAGACAGGGTGCAATCAAACAGTTTCGACAGTGGTTAGTGGGAAGAAATGAGATGAGAGCCATTACTGAACTATCGCCAACAGAGTTAGATAATAACATATCAACATTTCTTCTATCTATCAGGAAAGCGGACGGTTCCGACTTCGAGCATCAGAAGCTATCACCGGTCAATTGCGAGATATCCGGAGGAGAGGGGATACAGTTATGACATATGTTCAGATTATTTATATCGATCGTCACGCGCAATTTTGGCATCAAAGCGGAAAGAGATAAAGCAGAAGGGAAAGGGCAGTAAACCACATGCAGCTGTTCCTATAACAACAACAGAGGAAGCTATTCTAACGGATGAAGGATGTATAGGCCTTACTAGTCCAGTGCGACTGCAAAATAAAATGTGGTTGCGGAACACAATGTTGTTCGGGCTTCGATGTGGAACTGGAAATCGAAAGCTGCGATGAGGAGACATCAGGCTGAAGAGAAATGGAATCACGTACCTTGAATTGAGTGAGTGTGATACAAAAAAAACGGGAAATAATAGTGACACGAGGAAATGCAAGCCGAAACAATTTGCCGTTCCCGATGACATTGAGAACTGCCCAGTGAACGACAATCAGGAGTTTGCTGCCAGAAGACATGACAGTGTGAAAGAGAATGATAGCCCTTTCTACATTACGATTAATTATAAACGCAGGCCAGATGCCATTATATGGTACCAGATAATACAATTCTCAACATGAAAAATATGGCAGAAAAGGCGAACTTACCAGGGAAGAAAACGAACACCAGAACACCGAAGACAACAGCTAATCGCTTATTAGATGCTGGCATTGCACCAACAACCATCCAGCAATTAGCAGGACACAGAAATGTTGAACGCATCAATAACTATGAAGTTTCTTCAAATGAGATGCAACACTCCATGAGTGACGTTTTATCCAATGCATCAAGATTTGTTCCTCCTTCACTCCTAAAACTAGTAACATCCCTGCAAACTCTTATGTTAGTGATCGTAGTCGTATGAGTCCAGTAAATATCAACAACCAGTCTCTAGAATTACAACAGCACAACCGACATGACGAAAATTCGAAATCTACCGATGGTCGCTTGAACAGTTATTAAATTTTGAATGTTGAACGAACCACCTCATTTCTTACACATGTTACTACCCTCGCTGGGAATTTCCATCGACAAAATATAGTTCCCATTTCCACTTCAAATATTTCCGTTATTCGTTAAAAACACTTCTTGAAATATCTCGGTTATTTCGTTAATATAATTTCCCATTTCTATCTTTCGCTCTATTTCGCCATTTCGCTGCATTTTTTCTTCCGCTAGTTCGCTGTATCTCCTCTCTCACTTTTTCATATTTCATATTTCCATAATTCACTAGAGTTTACGTGTTACTGAGATTGAATATCATTAGAAACCTCATCGCGAACCCCGATTACATAATGTTTGCTATATAATCCTTGGAGTATTGGCTGGATATTTCGCATGTCAAAATCATTTTTATGTAATCAAAATTGTTAGCGGGATGGCCCATAATATTTTCAAATATTTCGATAAGATGCCAAAGGTTCTTCAAGTCTTGATGGTATACATTGGAATAGGTCACATAATTGAAAAATATTCCTCAATGAGTCATTTGTAGGATGAAGAACATCAATCTTTGCTTAAACGGACATCGCTCATTCGAGCGTCCAAATTGTGTATACATAATGTGGAAGGAGGTATAAGATAGGTTGACAAAGACACGAAATATTGGTATACCAGCTTCATATTCTCTGAACAAGAGCTACGCTGGGCGTGGCAATATACGCCAGGTGTGCTTAACTGTACATAAACAAACAATGGCAGTGACATTAAATTGTAGTGTCGGAAATGTTATTATGGGCGGACGTTGACTGTTCTACAGACGCGTATTAATCATTGCACAAATTTAGCATAATTCATGAATTCGTACCATAATTTATTTATCGTAGCTAATACCTTTATTTGTGTTGTTGTTGTTGATTTTCTCTATACAGACATAATATGTACTCACATCTTCATTTTTTTTTAAATGCTCATCCGATCAAAATTATGTCATAACCAAGGTAATTATAACGTTTTCTTATCATTGAGTTATAAATGGAAATTTGCTTCGTAATTCACGCCGTGAACATGGGAAAATCCGCGCATGGTCACTAACAGAAATAAACTTCGTTTATAGGCTTAGAATTCAATTTCGAAAACTGTATCCCTTAATCACTTGAAATCCTGTAAACAATTTCCTGAGTTCACGGTGTGAAACTATTAAAATTAATTTACCCACAAAAGAAAAAAATTACTATGAAAACATATATGCATCTTACAATGTATAAAACTGTTTACAGGTGCAACGTCGTGTGCAGACCGAACTCAAACCACTGGTAGATGCTAACCGATCTGAACAAGGGCATAAATGTTATTACAAATATCATGAAACCACATGATGGCCACAAATAACGTAACACTGAGTGAGGTTAGGGAAGCGCCTAACTTCGATCTTGCCGCCAAATGGGCTAGCCTAGAGGAAGACGAAGAACCAACTTTGTCCATTTTTGATAAAAACAATTGCCGTTACTTCTCAACTTTATAAGCAAAAGATATTCTCAACAAGAAGAATAAACTGTCAATGTTTGGTCTTAACTGCAGAAGCCTCAATGCAAATTTTGAAAATTTACAAAATCTTTTATGTGACATGAAATCAATGACAACAATCTTGATATAACAGCGCTAACCGAAACATTCAAAATACACCAAGCATCGGACTTTAAACTCTCCGGTTATCATCCCATAGAATTTAAATCAAGGCCTGATCACGATGATGGTAGGGTGGTGTTGGTATTTACATAAGAGACACTATTGCGTATAAAACAGACCCGATCTATCAATATTTATCCCACATGTTATTGAAACTGTGTTCATTGAGCTTGAATTCGGAAAACATGAAATATATATCATAGGATGTATTTATAGACATAACACGGCACCAAAAGCTGACTTTGACAAGTTTGCCTCTAAATTCGACGAACTCTTAGATATAATAAAAAATCATAAGACTTATATAATCGGTGATTTCAATATCGATCTACTAAATTTCGATGCGCACAATAAAACAAACGACTTTTTAAACAATGTATTCACACGAGGATTCGTGCCCATGATAACAAAACCGACAAGAATGACCGATCACTCAGCGACCCTTATCGATCATATATACACAAATAATCTTCGAACGAACACTGCTCTGGTATAGTTACATGTGATTTGTCAGATCACTTTGGGGTATTTCTCACTAACACCGAAGGTCATAACGGACATAACCGATTCAAAAACCCACATGAAACCATGCGCACTCCCCGACGAAACTTTTCCCAAGAAAATATTAATAAATTCAACGATACTCTTAAATCGTGTAATTTCCATTCGGTTTGTAATTGTAATAATATAGATCAAGCATACGAAAACTTTTTGGATATCTATTTGACAGCATACAATGTAGCTCTTCCGCCCATTACCCGAAACATACCCACAAAATTCATCAAACGCGAACCATGGATGACCACCGGATTAATAAGATCTTCACTTAAGAAACAAGAACTATATACCAATAAACTAAGCTCGCCCTCCTCCATCCATACGAATTCCTACCTCAAATATCGACAACTATATAACAAACTTTAGAAAAGAATAAGTATAGTTTAAAAGAAACATGAAAGACCCTCAAAGGTGCAATAAAACGAGACAAAAATACGGGTGGCTAGCCGAATGTTCTACATGATAACAACATACAATTTACAAATCCTGAGACTATCGCTGAAATATTTAATGACTATTTTTCCAATATAGGTCAAAAAACCACAGAACTTATTGAAAATCACACAGATGTAAACTTCCTCGATTATTTAACGAATAGACAAAGCAACGAGCTAAATATTACGCCCACCACAATCTAAGAGGTTATTTTAACTTGCTACTCAATGAATGAAAAAACCAGCAGTGACTTCAATGGAATATCTACAAAACTGATGAAGGAAACCATATTTTCTGTAGCACCAGCATTAAAGCATATATTCACAAGGTCATGTTCCCAACAAAATGAAAATAGCTAAAGTTGTACCAATACCGAAAAATAGTGACAAGGGGGATATTAAACAATTATCGTCCAATAAGCATTCTTCCCGCATTTTCTAAACTACTCGAAAAACTCATGCAAAAACGTTTAGTTGATTTTCTTAATGAATCGGACATCTTATTTAAACATCAGTACGGATTTCGCCCAAACCATTCAACTTTTCATCCCATCATTCATCTACTGGATCATGTTGTAAAAAATAACGACAAGCCCACAAAAGATTCCACCGTAGCGCTTTTTCTTGATCTGTCCAAAGCTTTTGACACAATAAACCACGAAATCTTACTTAAAAAAATTGAACATTATGGAATTAGAGGCATCTCAAACAACTGGTTTCGAAGCTATCTCAATGAGAGACGACAATACGTAGAATTCATTGGAAGCAAGTCAAATCTCCTTAAAACATCATGTGGTGTTCCTCAGGGATCCTTACTCGGGCCCATAATTTTTCTCCTCTACGTGAACGATATGTCAAATGCAACTACTATGGATCTCTTATCATATGCCGACGATACAACCCTTATGGCCAGTGGACAAAATGATGCGTTAATCCAAAGTTATGTCAATAACGAATTAAGAAATCTATCTGACTGGTGTTGCTGCAACAAACTAGCCATCAATGCTAACAAAAGCAATTATATGTTCTTGCATCCACAAAACAATGAAAAAAAATGGAATACAATTAAAATATATCTCATTGGAGCCGAACTTCTACGGATAGGGAACATGCGGTGCGAATCGTCTGCCAAATTTTTAGGTATCCATATAGATGAAAACCTGACCTTTAATAAACACATTCCTATTGTATGCTCAAAAATGGCACATGCAATTTATTGCATTAATAAAGTTAAACATTTTCTCCCGAGCAAGGCTCTCAAAACATTATACTTCGCCCTAATTCAAAGCCACTTAGTTTATGGCATCCAAATATGGGAACATGTACCAGCAGTGAAGAAACTATATTTATTACAAAAACGAGCCATGAGAATTATATGTAACAAAAAATATAGAAGTCACACCGATCCCCTTTTCAAACAAGAAAACATTTTAAAAATAGATGATTTACATAAATTACATGCATCCATTTTCACGCATGATTGGTACTACGATCGCTTACCAGTGTCTTTTTCTGGTATGTATGACAAGAGAGCAGAACCAAATAGACGACAACCTAATCCTATAGTACAAACAAAAATCAGGACCATCTCTTTTTCTAAAGTTCTCCCATACGATTCATTCCCCTTTATGTGGAATTCCCTTGAAAGTAAATATACCTCTAAACAATCAAGACATGTGTTCCGAAAACGTTTGAAAACGGATATCATTAATACCTATTCAGCGAGCGTGCGATGCAAAAACCGAAAATGCCCTGATTGCACAAACGATACATAATTTTCTGATAAAAAAAAAAAAAAAAACATTATATCGACCAAGTAGGTGCCCATACATATGAACCACTTTTCGTACCATCGCCCTAACAACGCCTATATATAAAACACCAGTCTGCACACGATAAACGTAACCTAAAAACAATCAAATTAATTCGGCCATCTTCATCATATAATATGTCACCACATCCAGGGGTGATAGGAAGACAGTCAGCCATGACTATATCACCCCTAGCAATATACATGTATAGTCTATCAATATTATAATTATTTGTAATTGTACTTTCCATGTGTGTATATTGTAAATAAAATTATCCTATCCTATCCTATCCTATCCTATCATATGCTAACTATAAAGATGCAAAACGTAACTTCCGTTCTGTTCACCGTAGAAAATCCAGTAAATTTTTGCGCGATAAGCACTCCGATCTTGACAATCTAGCCGAGCTTGACTTAGCAACGTTCTACCGCTTACTGAAAAATAACAGAAGGGGCCACAACCGTTCTCTCTCGTTCTTCAAACATAACGGCACAATTCTCAGAGGTAGATCGGAGATAGTTAGCGCATGGGCTGAATATTATAAATCAATCTTCACGGAGTCAACTGATCCATTATATGATGTAGACAACTATAACTCTGTAAATAATTTCATCACTAACACCACCAGTCACTCATCCTCAAGCTCATGTGATGTACTTATTACACACCCTGTGACCGCATATGAACTCAGTAAATTACTCAACAGATTAGATAGGAACAAAGCACATGGATACGACTCAATTTCCTATGAGCACATCATTTTCGGTGGTGAAGCGTTGCTCAATTGCCTCGCACATTTATTCTCATATATGTTTGAATACTCACACGTACCTCTTGCAGCAAAACGGGGCGTCATGGTGTCTCTTTACAAGGGTGGACGAAAACCTAAAGACAGCTTTGATAGCTATAGAGCAATTACCATATTACCTGCCATTTACAAGCTATTTGATAGGGTGATATCTCTTAGATTGGAAACGTACATGCCATCTTCAATCGCCGTCCATCCGTTACAACATGGTTTCGAAAAAGGGATCAGTTGCACCATGACATCACGTTTTGTGCAAGAATGTATTAGTTACGCTAGGGAACAGCACAATAAGCTTTATTCATGTCTATTGGACGTGCGTAAAGCTTTCGACTGTGTATGGATAAATGGCCTCTTGTATAAATTATTTCACAGAGGATTACAAGGCAAAACATGGCTCATCATACGAGAATTATTATCTGGCATAAAATGTTGTATCCGCAGCGACGGAACATATTCCGACTGGTTCTCCTTGTCTCAAGGAACCAGACAAGGATCAATATTATCACCTCTGTGGTACAAAATATACGCAGACGATCTCCTCCATATTATTGAGAAATCAAAATTGGGCCTTCGTATCCACTCATTGAATTGTTCATCTCCCACCCAAGCCGATGACATGATGCTTCTCTCTCTATCCCGCCCAGGTCTTATTGGCTTATATGAATTATGCATTGAATACAGTAATAAATGGCGCTTCAGTTATAATTCATCGAAAACCGTCATAATGGTTTTCAATGAATCAAAACAAGAAGCCGATAAATGTGCAAGATCATGGCCATTTGGATCATCCTTTCTCAGCGAAGTTGACTCCTATACTCACCTGGGAATTCTGCTTTCCAAATCCTATTTCAATAACAAATTTGTCGATGCCATATGCACAAAATTAAGGGGGACATATTTCGGCCTCTCCGATGTTGGCCTATATCCTGGTGGTATCTCTCCTCAAAGTTCATACAAACTTTACAGAACAATAGTCATTCCTTCCGGGCTGTATGGCAGTGAACTTCTCTGGAACCTAAACACAACTCAAATAGATAAGCTTGAGAAGGCCCACAGAATTTGCATCAAGCATATGCAAGGTTTTCCGACGAGGACCCGAACAGTTATTGCACAAGGCTGTCTAGGCTGTTCCTCGCTAGAATCGTGGATCGATCGTCGGAAACTCTCAATGCTTGGCGCTTTCTGTGGGCCAAATCACGAGAAAGCATCGAAACAGTTATTCCTACGACGTTTGTATGATTTCATATCTGGCCTGTCAACAGACGAAACATCGTTTATACACGACATATGGTGCATTCTATGTAAATATAATATTGAACATCACCTTATTGAATATGCTAATTCCAATGAATTCCCATCGCCCGTGGTGTGGAAACGCTTGGTACGGACAGCTGTAAAGGAGTTAGATGAACTTGACTGGTATAATCGTATCTCCGGCGACTCCTCTTTAACAGCATTCCGTACCATTCACCCCACGCTACGAACGATCGGTATATGGAAACTATGCTCACAATTTCCGGAGGAAAAATTTATATTCCTATTGATCGGTCGCATAATCGCACATACAGCTTTCGGACAAAATGATACATGCAAACATTGTTTAGCGATCTACTCATGTGTAGTACAACATATCTTGCTAGATTGCCCGTCATTGCTACATATTCGGAATGACATGTGGTACCACATCATCGACCATTATGGCATTAACAGTTTCCTCTACCTAGACCAAATGCCCCGTTTGCAGCTACTGTCTGCCCTTCTGGGATCGCCACCTAGAGATCTCGCTTTACTCTCAGATAATCACTCTAATCTGTCTCGCTTGCTCGTTAGGACAACAGCATTTATGTAGAAACGGTTTCACTTTGATAATGGTTAACTAAAGTGATCAGCATTCTTTAGGAGTAGAATAGCGTTAATTTTCCATTAATACATTTACTGTTAGTTGGTAAATTATCTATGTCACAGCATTGGCCAATTCAGTACCATGCATCCTTCCGCCAAATATGCATATATTTCAAATTACCCATATTTCCTTCATTTGTTCACTATTTACAGTTTACGTACTATACACTTCACATAACCTCACTTCATCGGACGTCCATGAATCTTAGTATTCTCCCGGATGCATGATCACACAAACCATACCCATGTGTATTCTCCCGGATGCATGATCACGCAAGCCATACCCATGTGTAATTGTATATGTGTATACATATGTATGCGTGAATATATATATATATATCTATATCTATATTTGCGAATGTCTGTCTGTCTGTCTGTCTGTCTGTGTTCTATAGAAATTCACAGGGGACCATCTAGATGATGCCAAAGGGGTCTACTAGGAGTAGCTTTTTACGAGAAAGATAATGGTCGGGGTTAGAATTTTCTAAAGTGACGCCGTTGTTGTCAGGGGCAGAAAAGGGGGAGGGGCAGAAAAACAATTTGTCGCCGATTGCCACCAAACTTATATATAATCATCCCCATAATATGAGGAATCTAATGGCGTGGTTTAAATATGGCAAAAGTCGCGCCGTTCGCGTCAGGGGTGCCCGGAAGGGGGGGGGGGCAGATTTCTTTTCTGTCGCCGATTGCCACGAAACTTTCATATAATCATCCCCATGATATGAAGAATCCAACGGTGTGGTTTAAATATGTCAAAAGTGGCGTCGTTTGAGTCAGGGATGAACGGAAGGGGAGAGGGGCACCAAAATTGATAAAACTAATTTTAGCGCCGATTTCCACCAAATTGATATATATTCTTCTTCATGATACAAGGAATCTAATTGTGCGATTTAACAACGCCAAATTGTTGTTTTTGGATGAGAGATTGGGAGGGGGTGGGCACTAAATTTGATAATAAGTCGCCGATTGCCACCACACTTATACAAAATCATCCCATGGTATGAGGAGTCTAATAGTGTGGCTTTTATCTGTCAAATGTGGCCTCATTCGAGTCAGGGTTGCATTGAAAGGGACAGGGGCACCAAAATTGATGCACAATTATTTTAGCGACAATTTCCACCAAATTGATACACATTCTTATCCATGATACGAGGAATCTAATCGTGATTTAAAGACGCCATAGTGCTGCTGTTTGTGTGAGAGGTGGAGAGGGGAGGGATTGGCACCAAATTTGATAAAAAAAATTGTTTAGTCGCCGATTATCACCAAACTTATAAACAATCATCTCCATGATATCAGGAGTGTAATCTTGTGGTTTAAGGATGTCACAAGTGGGGCCATTCGAGTCAGTGGTGTATAGAGATGAGAGGGACACAAAAAATTATATCTATATGTTTAGTGCCGATTTCCACCAGATTGATACATATTCTTCTCCGTGATACGAGGAATCTTATCGTGTGGTTTAGATACACCAAATTGGTGCCCTATGGGTGAGAGATATGGGGACCTTAAATTTGATACGAATTTGTATACTCGCCAATTTTCACCAATTTCATATATATGCATCTCTAATCTCTAATGAGTCTTAGTGTGTGCAGCTTGAGTCCGAAATGGGGACGGGAGGGTCACCAAAACTGATACAAAATATTGTTAGTACCAATTACCATCAAATTCAGACACGTTCTTCTCAAATGATACAAGAAATAAAATCGTGCTGTCTGTCTGTCTTTTTGTCTGTCTGTGTGCGTTCTATATATAACTTCACGCGGTACAATCGAGATGGCACCAAGGCGTTCTAAGATGGGTAACTTTTTACAAGGAAGATAATGGTGCGGGTTAAAATTTTCTAAAATGACGATGTTGGTCGGAGGGAAAATTTAAAACATATGGTGAAATAGTTTTGTCGCTGATTTCCACCAAACGAATACATAATCACCTTCGCAATATGGCGTTGTTCGAGTCAGCGTTGCATCAACAATTGTTTTAATAAACCAAATTCCACCAAATTCATACACGTTTTCTCTAATGATATACCATGAATTAAATCACATTTGGTGTCGTTTGCGTCACGGATGGCGAGCGGATATGCACTATCATTGATAAGATTGCTATTCGCCAATATCAACATATAAGTTATATACAGTCACCAGGCCATATCCATATCATTTTAAGTAGTTGGGTGTTCACATTTCACAATCCCGACATATGGTGACCCACATAAGTCACTTGAACAATTACATCTTCTTAACAGTCATATTTATATGGGAATGGCAATCAAGGCATTCACACAATGAGCTAGCAAAAAGAGATAACTAGAAGAAGCATTAAACGTATATTTATCATTCTATTGAAGAGATACATATATTCATGCAAACTGAGAGACCTCGAACCGTCAGAGGATTGCATATATATAATAACAAAATTTTGTCTGTTCCATTCAATACAGTTTCCACAAAAAGTTACAATTTGTCAAGAGATATATGGAAGGCCTGTTCAAAAATAGTGGTCACAGTGTGCAGTCAAATATAGTTTCTTCTGATATACAAGAAAATTCAGTTAGTAGCACAAGACTTTTCAGGATCCTACCAATACTGACATCTGACAAGGATTTTAAAACAGACTCATCGACTGACATAAACAACTCAAAATCTCGCTCCGTAACTGGCACATGTAGCTGATATATGTGCGCAGCAACATTTCGTTTCATGGAGATATGATAGCCAGGTGTCCTCGAGATCTTAGTCCAACCCACTAGATTGATTGATACATCTCAATATGTAAAACCCAATTATCATCTTTTATCGAACTAATGTGTTTATGATGTTCATGTATCATATTATAACGTCTAATGTATACGCAGTTGTAAATAAATAAATACTTCATAATTGGTGGAACGGATTAATCGCGATAAACAGAATGACAATTGACAAGGTGAGCCACTACTTATATTCCATGACTATAATAATCATGTTTTGTGATGCTATTTGAATATACAATTTATGAGAAAACGTATAACACTTTAAGCAAGATAATTCTCTATTCCCAACAAATATCCACAGTATACATTAACCTGGGCAACGCCGGGTAACCCTGCTAGTGTATATATATAGCTATGTATATGTATGTATATGTATATATGTATACATGTGTATATGTGTATACATATTCAAGTGTATATATATATATGCATATTCATGCCATATAACTTTCGCAATTATCCAAACTTTGGAGTTATCCCGCTTGCACTTAAGATAACAGTCTTAACAAAGTATAACCTTTCTTTAAACACGGCATAAAACGTCCCGCTTCAGCTCAACGCGAATTTTCCATACACGTAACTTCCGCATACAGCCATGTACCATTTATGCTTTGGTGTATATTTAATCAGATATGCATGCACATATAATCGTGCACATATAGTTAGTTACCTGACCGTTACATATGTATTCATATGTGTGTGTGTTGGAGTGTGTGTCTACGTGGATGTATGTGTATGTATATATGCATATATATTTATATGAACATTTATATATATGTATATAACCATGCATATATTCACGAGTGCTGGCGCGGCTGTGCACGTGCACGTGCGCGCTCTCCCCTCTCCCTCTCTCTCTCTCGTGCGCATGTATATGTGTATGCATGTACATCTTTGTATATACATGTATGTGAGTATATGTGTATGTACATGTATGTATACATGTATATGTATGTGAGGGTGTGCGTGTATGTGGGTGTGCGGATGTGTGGTCGTGTCGGTGCTCGTGAGGGTATGCATGCTTATATGCACTCAAATATGTTCGTATTTGTCTCTTTGTCAGGCAAATTATACAACCCTGTATATTGCATAGCCAAATTCCTGCATGCAGGATGTATTTGTGTTCTCAAATTGGATGTATTGTGTTAACAATTTATTTATAATGTTTATATATATGCTCTTCATTATATGGAGGAATAAAGATATATACTTTCCATGTGTGTATATTGTAAATAAAATTATCCTATCCTATCCTATCCTAATGGACATATTACAAACAAGGTATGTTACTAGGGTTTGTTGTACCTTCATGGAGTTCATTTATCATTCATGCAGCCCACATCAGCTTGTGGTCTGGGAGGAAATATACTTCTGCCACGCCGCAAGAGATTTTATCATTACCCGCTGTCATGTGTTGGCCGAGTTATTATTTGATGCAAATCTTCCCAGTATTTGTTGAACAGAAAACGCTTTTCTGGAGAAACTGAGCCAGTCAATATTAAGGTCCCTTGTATTCGAAGAATTATAATGTACACGGGGGATGCTTTGCAACTTGCATACTGTATCCACCCGTCAGTAAGCCCGGGGGCTCGTGGAGCCTCGTGCACGATTTTGCTAAAAACGTGGGTACTGGGCTCACTCGCGATGACCCCCCCCCCCCCCCATGTGCAAACATTCAGTTAGCCTTCAGTTGCCGACCTACCAATCATGTTTTTTACCAATACCATATACTTGCATTGAATAAAGATAATGTGTTTTATTTATATTATTAAGAAGTTAAAAGCACACGACAATAACAAAAACAGTGATAGACAGATATATACGTTTGGAATCAATTTGAATAAGGTTGTACATTTTGGGATTAATTTGTAAACACATTAGGGTTGTATGATGAGTTCACAAATTAATATAGTTGCACTAATGCTTATTAATCAAGATAATTCTTATAAACACAGAACAGTGTGATGCATGTCACTCTTCTGCGTTGCCAAAGGATCCAACATTACTCCACATCCCATTGGATTTACTTTGATAGAGGTGTGAACAATAAGTGACACATCATTTGATTTTATTGATTTGATACCTGATTGATCCAACAACAAAGAATAGAATAAGATGCGTTTAATTCACAACAATATTAACACAAGTGTATACTATTATACATCTTTATTATTTAAGAAAAACAACTGGAAAAAATAATAAAAGATGTGCTTGAGCATCTTCTCCTATTCTACAGGATAGAAAGACATGATTGTATTCACCTTCCAAATCTCAGAAATGGGGTGGGCTTATCTACGAGGATCACCACATGTTTTGTTTAGCGTTAAAATAAACCCAGACTGTGCTTATCTTCGAGGATTGGCTTACTGATGGGTGTATGGATTTTGGCTGGAATCTTTCTGAGAATGCTGCAATTCCAGCCTCGCGTATATTGAAATCTCTGCGAACATCATCAACATGAATATGAAGAGAACGTGCATTCAGAAATGTTATTATATAAGATGCACGGAGATGACTCAAAGGTTTTAATGAGAATTTCAGTGTCATTTATCTGAGTCTTTCCATCTCAGTTAGAACATGAGTGTCAACACTGATCTTGTCTTGTAAATTCAATTTTTTTAACCCAAACTAATGTCTGTAAACGGCCCACAGCAACATATTGAATATGATCGATTTCTCTTGTGGTTGTGAGATCAATAGCTGCTTCATTGTGTCCCCTTGTGGCCGATGAAATTAGCATGGTTCAAAGTAGAGTAATATGTGACCCACCGTATCAAAAGCAGTCATAAGTCAGGATTTTTAAAACTGAGAAAATACATAAAATATAATAAAAATACAAACAAGACAAATTATGATTCCCTGTTTTGACACATTTTTATTATATATTACTGTCCACTCCGTCAATCTAGAGTAGAAACTTTTGTGCTTGTGAGCATCTGTTGTGTATTTCTAATAAAAATTCGGCTAATTTGCATATATTTAAGTATCATTATCTCTGACTATTTCCGGAATTCGTCCATGTCTACACTGGTATTAAACATCTTATAACTTTGGACTTGAATTTGGTATCACCTTAACCCTTTACCCAACAGAAGGGCCCTGTGCCAATGCATTCTCTTATATATGCGAGTCGACCATAGGTCGCCTCGCATATATAAGAGAATGCATTGGCTTAACACATTAAAAATTATAAAATTGTTAAAGAATGTAAGAAAAAATGGTAAAAAGTGTTAAAAAAATATTTTTTTTAGGCCAATGCATTCTCTTATATATGCGAGGCGACCTATGGTCGACTCGCATATATAAGAGAATGCATTGGCACAGGGCATAACTGTAACCATCACAATGTGGTCAAGGAGCCGGTTCCAATGATATCCATATGTGTATGGTTCTATTGAGACAGACCGAAGATATTTTAGGCTGTTGAAGCTTTATTTGGCCGGTTTTGGCCGGTTTGTTGGGTAAAGGGTTAAGTGTTTGTCATATGTAAATCAGGTTTAGACTTACAACTGGTTTTGATATGGCTGGTAACATATAAACTAAAATGTCATTTATATCCATAACAGGAATAAAACATGTCAAGCTCAAAGCAGGGTAATTTAAACTAAAATGTCATCTATATCTATCACCGAATCTCCTACTACTTAACTTTAACAAGGTCGAAAGTACAGTTATGTTCAGTAAAGTCATCTATAACAGCAACCTCCTAAGATTTTTCGACCGGCTGTTTATCAGCATCTTCATCATTATCGTTCTTTCCACTTGACTGACTCTTCAAAAACTGAGATCACCCTTCTTTTTCTTAGGTTATTACCACCCCGACCCTTCATTTTCTTGTGTTCTTTGTCTAACATATCCTCGCACAAATATGCACATACTCGACCTATAATTTGAAATAGGTTCATAATGTGATTATTTGATTCTTAATTAAGCAGATAATGGAGTAATAACCGTATTTCGGTTTATGGCTTGGGCCAGAGTGTAAACACACGTTAAAGAGCGTACACCTGAAAAGTTGTGAGTTGGCTTATCTGTGTCATCGCCGCATATCATCTGCTTAGAATCGCCTCATTATGAGTCGATAATGTGACTAAAACTCTAACATTTTCAACACATTATCGACTCAAAATGAGGCGATTCTAAGCAGATTATATACATAAAACATGTTATATTACAAGCAGATGTGATGATTTTCGGGAAAACAGACTGCTTGATCACTATGACGTTGATCCCTCTTCATTTCTTATGCTCTTTATCACCCTGACTTGCAACTTGGGCCAGCTCTTTATCATCGTATTTGTCATCCTTTCCACTAGGCTCTGAAGTCATCAAAAGAGTGACTGAATTCGTCCATTTTTTCATGCTCCTTATCGCGCTGACTTGCAACTTTATCATCTTCTTTACCATTGTCGACCTTTCCACTAGGCTGACTGAATTAATCAAAACTGTCATCTGTTAGAAAACTTACATCACTCTGCATTTTAATGAGGTCAGTTTTTGTATATGATAACTCATTTTTTTAAATTAAGACTTTGCCCGGTTTTAATTAATTCTGCATTATTCTGAGAAGCCGAACTGTCACTATTCATTTGGAAAGAAATTGGCTAGATAGAAGCAGAATGAATTGTAACCGACAACACTCTTCAATAAACAAATAAATATATTTATTAACGCCACCGGTGTATACTGTGGGCCAAATATTAGAAAGTCGTGGGTCGATGTAGGCTTTATACATAGATTGGGTCGCTTTAAAAGCTGCAGTGCTACCCCGAATGCGGTTATTTTGGGACGCGTTAACGTTGTACTGCGACCCCGAGTCCGGTAAAAGCTGTAGTTGGAATGTCCGACTTCGTGAAAGTTCTATTGAGAAGCTTTATTGTTTTAGGATATTGTGGAAAGGCTAATCTGGCCGTGTCAAATTGAGCTATAGCGATGGGATATCTCGCAGGACAACATATTTCGGGTTTTCGTGGGGTGTGTATTCGCTGGATGTCTTATAGTTGTAGTATGTAACCATTATGACCGCGTTAATTGCTTTTGACGTTTAGTTTAAACATATTTATTTGTCTAATTTATGTAACATATTATATATGACACAAACATTGTATATACAGACAATGGGATTGGAGGACAAGTGCTGACTCACTTATGGGTACCCCCTCTCCCATATTTACACTGAAAAATAAAATAATTAGCTTTCGACGTTTAGGTATGAACAATGGCTGGGCCATGCCCTCTTGGCGGGAACACAATACCTCCGATTTTTGATCCGCATTTAGAAGCTTTCTGGTGTGGTGAATGAGAAACCTGCAGTAATAAGCCGTAGTTTTTTGTAATAATTTGAAGGTTTAGTTGTTTTAACGGAATTCTGAGGCGGTGCATTCATGTAACCAATATATTTTATATTTTATATTATAATTGATATTTATGGCTAATAATATGATCTTGGTGGCGTTACCATTTCTGACTATGGTCTTCTTGTACGTAATGGCAGTGGTCATACCAGTGTAGCGATGGGACGTAACTCAGCCTTGCATTTTGCTGCTTTCCTGCAACCGTGCGATATACGCGACAAAACACACGGGAGTTACCAGCAATATGGAGTTCTCCTATTATTGAGTGGTGACGTCAGATGGCGCTATAAATACATCGCTTGCGATTCCTACCAGATGCAGGCAGAGTGAGAGCGAATCAGTGGTGATCGATAAAAATTGAATGGTTATTTTGATAAGCGTGAAGCAAGGCATCTCGCGGCCTCCAGTCGGCTTCGAGTCTCTCTCATTCGTTCGCGCGGCGTAATCCATTGGTAAACATTAGTTGGTTTACATCACGCCGTGTTTCACTGGACGTTAGCGATGCTGAATCGCATCTCTATTAGATCGTGAATACATCACCGCATCTTGCCAGCAGACGGCATAATCTCAATGACTTCACCATTAACGCAGACGATTTAGCGATGGGATATTGCAAATGAGAAAATGCTTCCAAAGGAAATTGAAAAATTGGATAATCGCAATTGTTACGCGGACAATTCAATGTGATTTAGCATTACGCGTAGTCAATAATACGTATTTTGCAAGTACCGTATCGCGAGCTTCGTCGCCAGATGATATATTCGGCAATGTTGGTGCGGATTCTTATGTTGATATGTGTGCTTTTTCCTATTCACGGACTTTACAAACCGAAGACTTTGACGATTGGGGGTATATTTCCTATGAACGGTAGTTGGGCGGGAGGGCAAGCATGCCTTCCTGCAGTCGAGATGGCCCTAGAAGACGTCAACAATAGACGGGATGTTTTACCTGCCTACAAACTGCGAATGGAATATAACGACAGCCAGGTAGGTAACACCGACCTCGATTTCTGCGAGATGTTGTGTAGTTGGAGTTGTCATTGCCGCCACATGTTGTATAGGTTGCGCATTGGTTATCCAACTTTGGGAGGTGTGTTTGGGGTACCCAGCTTTAGGAGGATTTGTTTGCGCACCTGATTCGCATCGCGTTAGATATAAAAATATATCTAATCCGGCCCAGATTAAATATTAATTAATATACTAATCGGACACCATGTGGCACGTGTGTACAATTATATACCAAACTAGCATATCTACGCTAATCCTGAAGGATGATAACTCTATATTATAGAACGTACTTTGACTAAATAACGGATATTTGTATGAAAGAAATTATAATACCACAAATGATCAGCTTTTGTCGTACATGGGTCAAATTGTTCTATTGGGTGTATGGGCTTGGTGGAGGTTATGGGAACAATCTTTTTTTTAAATCTTCAAATATCACCGTTATTTAGTCAATATTATTCGCCGATTAAAGATACGAGCGGCGTTGGTGGTGGGTATGATGTTAAAATATTCACTTCCGTCAAAAACCGCCATAAACAGAAATAATAGTAAAATATAGACAGACCTTGTTCTTATACTAATCAGAATTATGGCATAAACAGTATGTTATTGTCAAACGTTTTTCCTTTGTTATGTAAACAAAAGCAAAAAAAACGTTACAGAACATGGCTTTTGTTTAGATCCGGATATGGTAAACACAAAGAGCGTTATTTGTTACTGTTTTCCAGATATGGAAATAATAAAGAGCGTTTATATCACTTGTGTGTGATTAACCAATAGAATTGCGCTGTGTAAGCACTTCTGTAACACGAGCAGGCTCTTGTTTACGTACACCATCGTACGCCTTGGCGACAATATACTATTTACGCGCTGATTATGTTTGGCATATGAACAAAACTATATTTATTTTAATATTCCTTCTGTTGATGGCGATTTGAACAAATATGAATATTTCTGCAACGAACGCCGCCCGTGCCTTTAATTCTAAGATCAATCTTAAAATATCTTGATTTAATATATTGATCCTGCACGGGTGTCCACTACAGATGGGATTAGATTTTTTAACAATATCTAATCACGCCTCCCGATTAAGTATTTATTTATATGTAATCCTATGAGAATCGCCTGGTTTTGGGTATCCAGTATTGATATTCTGTGTTTGGGTATCCAACTTTTGGATGATGTGTTTTTGCAATGACCCAGCTTTGATAGTGTGTGTTTTTGGCACCGATCTTTGTGAAAATGTGATATCAGTAGTCGGAAACGTACCCAAAACACCGATTCTCAAAGCTGAGCAGCAGATATCTAGAGTAGCAGCAGATAAATAATAGGAATGAACGGGCTTTCTCGCGTGATGTGTGTATTACAGGCTGTATACACGGAAATATTGATTTCACGTGTTGGCAAAGAACTATATATTTATATCTTCGTGTGTTATCCAATATATGAGATTCGACTATTACTGAGATAATATAATATAATGTAATGTAATGGTTTGTAACAAACCCCCTTGGAGTGGATTACCATTTGGCAATGCATATGCTCCATGAAACAAGGTGACTACACTAACTGGACGTTTCTATGTTCTTCCGTTTTAAGAATAAATGTATATGCATATTCAGACAGAGCATTATGTTGTGTAAACAACAATTATTAATTCAAACATGCAAGTTTCTTGCAATGTAATATTAAGAATGGCATGAAGTAAAAAATACGTTCACAGAAAAGATGTACATGTATGACATGTAAACAATGTCGATTGTACTAACATATACATAATCACAATGCCAATACAATTGCTGCAAGATGGAGTGGAAGACATGGAGCCCCAACTGTATACAAGGGGGTATTCAGGTTATAGTTATTCGGTCCTGGTTGGCTCGTTGACATCACACAATGCACCATTTGATGTGATCCATATTGAGGAACAGATCTTAGATATGAAGAATACGTCGTCACCAACAAGCTGCTTGAACAGGCACGGTTGTATGTGTACATTTTAGTCCTAAACATAAACGTTTGCGGATTATGTGAGACTAGTTTCCTGTCAATGATAATGTCACGTCTGCACCCCAATACTGCAGCTACAGTAATGCCCAAAGTAATTGACCACTTAACCACAGCAGAATTGTGGGTAATTTTTCAGGATTTAGTCGGAAATATGGCTTGTTGCCATTCATCGGAAAGCTCTCGGCGAGAGCTTTCCGATGAATGGCAACAAGCCATATTTCCGACTAAATCCTGAAAAATTACCCATAATTCTGCTGTGGTTAAGTGATCAATTACTTTGGGCATTGCTGTATATTCACAGATGGTTCGTTCCAAAGCTCAGATTTCAGCTCCTGTTGCCTATTTGGTATGCGAGCCAGCTAGGTTGCCTAAATATATAAATCCCATTCCAACAATGATGGCTTGTAGAAGGAACTGGATTGTAATACAATGGCAAATAGTAACTCAATTAATGGTATATGACAATATGCGACCGTTCGTATACACCTGATGTCTCCTACGTCTATTTGAGCCAAATCAGACATGTGTACGTTTCCCAATTTTGCCGAAGTCTGTATCTTTCGCAACTTTCTGCGTTTCTGGTGGGATTGACCTCTTCAGTCGAAGTAAGCTAAACAAAGCCATATGTACGAAGGGGGCTGGCTACACTTTAATTATCGACTGGTTATTTGACGATATAGTCATACTCATATTAAACGAACATCACTCCCTATATATACACAATAGAATATCCTCTTAAGATGACCTGGTCTCTCGACATATCAAAGCGCCTCGCTTTCCAACTGAAACAACACGAGCGACCAAGTACTCTCGTGTGGCCATCGAGACAATCTTAGCGGTATAATGCTGAGGCATTGGACATCGATTCTTTCTCGCGAGACAACGAGAGTCGATTACGCGCGCCGCAAGATGATACTCGTACTCACAATACTTCGTACTTGGTGAGAGTCAAGGGACTCGTTGTTGCGTCGCAGACCAATTTTTATTTCTCCTCTTGTGACAACTTCCGCTTGTCTCTTTGACGTCCTAATGTACAAATCACACAGACCCTCTTCACAGATATACAGCGCACTGATGCCGACTGGTATTAGACTTACAACTTATTATAATCGGTGTAATTCATTTAATCGATATACATTATGTGATATCGTCAAGCCTAAAATGACGCCTAATATAATAATAATGACCAGTTTTATATAGCGATTGACCCATTACTTGCTCTAACACGCTTGGTACAATATTACTCCAGTCATCTGTACAAGCCAACCAATGACTGAACCGGCTGCAGCCGTTGCAGGCGCTGCTCTGATTGGTACTCGTTTAAGGCATGAATGATGCGAAGCCGACACAGTACGAGCGACCTTGCTCAAGGGTCACAACTTGGCGCGGGTTTTGAAATAGGGATCAAACTGGGAATTGCACGTCGCTCAAAGCGGCCAAGCCACTGCTGTGTGAATACTCAATGACCGGCGACGCGCTGCGAACCCATATCGATGTGTTTACAGCGAATACAAGTCCGGCACGCTAACCACTGAACCACGGAGCTCCACATAATACTAATATGATCGTAATATGACACCAGTGGACCAACCACATTATGATGTGATTCAACATTGCAAAAATCATAAGATGATCATTAAGTGCAGTACTAGCACCACTACTGATACCCGTCAAATATTACTAAAACCACTCGAAGATATGGACGTTTTTTTATCATCACATTAAAATACCGCCAATTTTCAGCAGAGTTATGTCCCTTTTTGACTTAGAATTTTTGCCAATTTGAGGTTTCCGGATGATAACTTTAGTAAATGTGTACTGAATGAAATTAAATTTGGTATGTAGGTTTACTAGCACTAAAGACAGGATTTTATGCGCAAACAACGGTCGTATCAAGCCGACCCTTAGAGGCGGACATGAGGTCTACCGACCTTTTATCATCACATTAAAATACCAAATCTGAAAGTGGGTTGAAATAATAGTATAGTTATTACTAGCGGTTGGCGATTATCGCAATACGATAGGGGAACACATTGTGCGTAACGTAACTATAACATGTATAACGTACTCTGGTAACAACTTATCGCCAATTTCATGCTTGAGAAATTTTAAACATATCATCTTCGGCTCGTTTTATTTTATTTTTATGAAAAGGAATAATAAATGGGTTGATAAATATATATATAACGACAAATAGAATCAAATTAGCCATTTTCCTTGAAACCTAGGACAGGGAAGCTAGGTACAACAATTGGTGATATCTGAGTACGAACGTCGGAGTGTTCCCCTATCGTATTGCGATAATCGCCTAACCATCACTAGCGTGGCCCAGGTTGAGAAGTATTCAAAGCTTTGCAAGCATTTGATTTGGATTTCTATCGGTTAAAGCCAGTGACGTGGCTAGAATATATTCATGGGAGTGTACACCTTGGAAATCGAACTACACACCCTTGAGCCAGATCAATATTACCAACTATGGAAAATCTCATTTGCACATTTCCTCTTTTTCTCATTTCCAACTGGTACTTAAAATGCAATGTTTCCAACTGTTGGCAATTTCCAACGTATGGTTGGTCATTTCCAGCTAATTGTCAGTTCGAAAATGTTACCAAAATTAGTTAAATATTTGATTTTTGGTCAGAAAACAACATATTCCTCACTAAATATCGGTTGGAAAATCAAACTGTGATACCAATTTCCACCTATATTTGGTTTGAAATTTCCAACTGTTGTATCAGTCATGGAATTTCCAACTAGTGCCACGTCTCTCATTCACTATAACTCATACACTTCAGTCATCTTTAGTTCCGGTGACTAAAATATGTCAATTAATACAGGAAATACTATATATAGACTTCATATATTCTGAAAATACTTATCAAAGTCATATACATTAAATAAGCGGACATTTCCAAATTCTGAACAATTATCCGGTACCGTGTGAGTCTCTATAAATGCCACTTGTTATAGTAAATGAAGAGTCTATGTGATAGTATGGTGACAAGTACAATCTTGTGGATTCTGGCCCGAAAAGCCAAATGACGTCACGAACCATGTCTTCGCTGGTTTTCATTGAGCGAACCAACGAAATTGATCTAAATGAAGTAATATAGGCCTAGATCGCATAGGAATTCTTCGGAAGCTGTGAAGTAGCCAATTTTATTTGCCGATTCCGCGCTTTTGAAATTTCCACAGTTGATAACCGGAAGTCACGTGATAAAATCTCAAAAATCCATACACGCCATAAAAATTTTGAGCTGATGATATAGAAAGTATAGTAAACAATAAATAGACAACAGTTAACTGCATGTTTTCAGTATAGCGTACGATTTTTCTCCTCGGGTGAGATGCGGAGGATTATTTTTACGAGGCGCTAGCTGAGTGAAAATATTGTTTGCATCTCGCGAGAGGAGAAAACCCGTACGCTAATCAGAACATTTGATATACAACACAAAGTTGTAAATATACAGTCACCAATTAAATTTGACAATTCAATTCAATGCCTCTGTGTATTGAGACATAAACTGTTTACACTATTTACACGTACGAGTAGAAAATACCCCATGACTTCGATTATTTACCCCCAGTTCGTTAACGGCATCCATATCGCATCTAGGTGCCATGCAATTAAAGATGGATTATCTCTTTAAATAACAAATTTTAAATAGTTGCGTGGGTATAAAATAATAGATATGAACTGAAGTCCTATGTCCGGAAAAACTTCTATCAATTAATATTGATTTTATTTCGAATATTAAATCGGGCCCATTTATGTTACTATTTTTAGAACCGACCATTCGGATGAGACCGGATTGCGATATAGAGCACTGGGCTGTTCCTACGGCTACGCAACGAATGTCAAATGTCACAGATTGGTTGTTTGTACTGTTTTGTTCCACAGATATAAGCGATAATGAGTATAATTAACGTTTATTTGTGACAAAATTGCACAATATAATTTCTGGTCTCTGTTAACAGTAACCAATATTGTTCGTTAGCTGAACAAACACACCTTTTTAGACCAGAAAATATTCGAAATAAAATTAATATTAATCGATAGAAGCATTTCCGGACAGGAGTCTTCGATTCAGATCTAATATTTTATACCCCGGTAACTATATAATACATGTTTACAAAGAGATAATCCACCTTTAAAACATCGATTTATCCTGTACACATGTTAGTACACCTGTATTTCCTCCAGTATATGATGAGTTATAAAGCGTATAATAATCGATACAATGTATGTATTGAACTATGAACCAATAGTCCCATAAGCTGAATTTGAGGTACTAGAATAAATTAATGTTAATACCTGGGGCCTGTTTCATGAAGCAAGGTCATAAGATCATCTTAAGATGGACTTAATCTAAGATCTAAGGTGGATCTTATGATGTAACTTTTCCGTTTCAAGAACGCGTTTCACAAAACAAGATTAAGTCCTACTTAAGTAGTAAGTTAAGTTCCCGCTCATTTAGACTGGTTATCGACAATTTTCTACAGTCCGGAACAAAAAAATGTGGGCTTGTGCAATCTTTATGTACGGCATTGAGAGGTTATCGAGAAAGAGCCGAGTCCGAGTTGACATTATTGTGTGACAGGGATGCTGGATGGAGTGGGGTGGGCGAATCAGCGCATGTATCTTAGTGTATATAGTCAGTGGCCTAATATTCGCATATGGATCTTAGACTTATATGAGTTCCACGATGTGAATTCGAACATGAGTACTTTGCAGGCTCTTAAAATGACGAGCTTTGCGTTTACTGACGAGTGGTGGTGTCAGAAATAAGACAATATAATTATATGGATCGATGCATGACTGCGACCATGCATTCACGCCGAGTTAATCCACTGAGAGCAATGATCAGGCGGCGATTTTTTATGTGAGCCGACATAACTCGTGTATTATCGACCACCGCTCTCTACGCGTAGCAATAATCAAAATAAATCGGCGATGTCATCAGGACACACATAGGTCATTTTTCGATTCAAAGGGAAATGAAAAATATTTGTTAGAGTAACTTTTTAATTATTTTTATGCAGATGTTTTATGCGGTTGTCATACCATGGATATATATATAACTACGTTTTCATTAGCACACTCGTATTAAGGGGTGTCATCGTTACGGTGTGTATATCATATATACAGTATGCTGTACAACGGTCATCCCACCCCTGCAAAAAAAACATGACAAAAATTTGGACAGCCTTGAAAATCACGACATATCGGCGTGTGCATAAACTCAATACAAATAATATTCTCTATAGAAAATTGTCACTATTTCTAAAACATATTTTGATAAAGAGCGTTTGTGTTACATTTCCTATATGACATATCTGCTTTGTAAACAGCCGACGGAAATTTGGAAAGAGGAAAGAATCAATACATTAATTGATCTCATTTTACCCCATCTCCCCACACACATATGGAATAACATAGAGGAGATTGTGAGCTTTGGGCTAGGCCATAATTCTTATCAAAAGTTTAATTCGTGGGTAATACAATTTTATAATAGATATTATCTATAGGTCACATACACAGCTGATAATTGACTATATCCTACACTCGACGAGGCTCGGGGTGGCTAGTTGGTCTCTGGGGGGGGGGGTACATCGTGCAATTTCTAACTGCACCCGCCCCTTAATTGAAGCGGGCCAAACTTCCATGTTCGCGAAATGCCATGTCCACCCCACCCGTTGGATTTAAACTTTCCAATTGGTATCTCAAATATTCCAACAGTTCGAAATTTCTAACCTGACGCCCCTAAAGTAGGTGATTTTCGGTTGCTGCTGTTTGTCTAAAACAACACATTCCTTTACTAGTTATAAATTCAAACAATTGAAACCTATATATAGTGTACGATTAATGTTGTCAGGCATGAAATTTCCAATTGCTAAACATTTTGACCAAAGTGTGTGTGGGGGGGGGGGGTGCTGTAGACAACACACAAACCCCATTCGCCACGTCCCTGATGATAAGCCTGTGCTCTGAATTGTTTTTACCAAACTAACCCTATGGGGATACGGTGGGGGGGGGGTTGCCCTCTCCGAAATTTGGTTTTGGAAAGTTTGAGGTACCAGTTGGAATGTTTAAACCCAAAGAGAATTTGGTGTTGTTTAAGGGGGTGTAGTTGGACATTTCGAGGCGAACACCCCCTCTCACTCTGTAGCCACGATCCTGTATACCAGACGACGAATTGCCCACCCAGACAATGTATAGATATCTCCGTAATTTGCAAAATAACATAGGCCGCCATACTTGTCATCGATATGCCACTTATCACGTTGGTCTTAACTTTAAGATTATCTTATGACACCTCACAGCAGTCTTAAAGTTAAGACCAAAGTTAAGACCATCTTAAGTTAAGACCTTGTTCGTGAAACACACTTATGACTGAAGTTTGAACTTATGACCATCTTAAGTCCCAACTATGTCATAAGTTGCTTTCATGAAACAGGGCCCAGGAGCATAAAGGATATGATTATGATGGTGGTGATTACGATGATGATGATGACGAAGAAGAAGACGATGATCATGATTATTATAATCGCTCTCAAAATGAATTATGAATGGTGCAATACGTCACTAGAATTTGTGTTCTTTCTGTCAAGTTGTCATTTTGCCATATCCGTAGTTACGATTATGATTTCGAGAAGCCAATAAAGTACAAAATAATCACGACGAACAGAGCCATATCGCTTAATCGAATGAACCCAATGTACTATACTGAAGACAACTTCACCCCATGGTTTGTATAGTGTCTTCTATTAACCCTACCATGACGGGAGCTGCGCTGTGGTAGCATTAAAGATCATGTGCCAAGTGCTTTCTCTTATATATGAGAGTCTCCCCTAGAGAGTCTCGCATATATATAATTCATGGAATTCGCGTAAGGGTTAATTAAGTTCAGTGTGTTACCGACATCCATTCATATAGCATCTTGGAGTCGTACATTTAACCCATTATTCAGCATATTCTCCCGAAAACCCGCACATTATCTGCTTAGCATAGAACTTGTTTTAGGTAATTAATCTGCTTAGAATTTTGAGTCGATAATGTGCCGACTAGAGCGTTTTAGTCACATTATCGACTCATAATGGGGGGGGTGATTCAAAGCAGATTATGTGCGGATAATGACACAAGTAAGCCAACTCACGACTTTTCAGGTGTATGTTCTTTTACATGTGTTTCCATTGTGGCCCGCACCATAAAACGAAATAACGGGTATGAGCTCACTATCTGCTTATTTCAGAATGAAACAATTACATTATGTACCTATTGTACATTATATGTCGATTGTGTGCGTATTTGTGCGAGGATATGTTGTCTTATTTACTAAATAATCATTGACGAGTAAGAAATATTCATAGGTCATGTGTTGAACTTATTTGCTGAACACTTCTCTCCAATGATAATGAATCTATCTGCACTTGTATTATCTTTTCACAAGTTTGTCGACAGCTCATTTTTCCTGAACATCCCTCCAAAGTAATAATATACCATTCGTATACAGAAGTGTAGATATAGACACTTATTGTCATAGATAAAACCGAATAGGAAAATCAATGAAGCACAGAACGGGTAAAAACATCGATTTAGCCTATACATGTGTACGTGTCCAATACCGCATCTCTGTGTTGCGTGCAAACTAGTTTTAGTGACGTTTTTATGTCATGAATTATTGATTTCTTGTAAGTGTTGAAGTTATATTGTTCCTTGACACTGTGCACAAAAAGAGCAAAACGAGATAGGGCACGTATCGGGTTATTGCTATACAACAAATTGTTTTGACAACTGGCAACAACGTATACGGAGAGCTGACACGACATGTGCATGGTCAATGACGTGGTGTCTAAACCATCTTCAAAACAAGCATGGCGTGATATTTACATGTATGATGTGTGGCACGATATCTGGGCATGGCGTTGTGTCTAAACCATCTGCAGGCCCAGCATGGCGTGATATTTACATGTATGATGTTGATATGTTCTAGTTTATATTATTCATCTTCAGTCTTCGTTGTCGTCAGTATACTCCCGTAACAAGTTACTGGCGGGGGTAAATCAGCTTGTCCGTCCGAGATTTTATTCCTACATTTTTCGGTAAATGTTTTTGAAACTTGGCGCTGATATTTAGTACTATGACAACCTGTGCATCGGCGATGGTGAATGAGGTCGTCCGACTTTTTTTGTGTGGAGTTATTCACATTTTTCGACTTCTCAAGATATGCACAATTTTGTCCGAGCTTGTTTTCATACATCCTTCGGTAAAAAATGTTTTAAACTTGGCACATATATTTAGTACCATGGGAACCTGTGTCCCAGTGGATATGAGGTTCATCCGACGTTTCTGTGGAGTTATTCCCCTTTTGTTTCGTAACATTCAGAGGTCTGGTTACCATGGGATATCCAAATTAGTTCCACTGGGACAGCCCAACTCATGTTATTAAATGGCAGTTCTAAAGTTTTAACACATTTCGAATACGAGTGGTCGTATCTAATAAAGAGTGTTTTGAGTTGTTATATGTGTTTCAGTTTCAACGTAAATATGCGGATATAATATTACCCCTTCCATGGTTGTATCTGCGCTGGTGCGGCCTTAAATATCCTGGGCCAGTGCATTTCTTATATATGCTCACACAGGGAGCATCGCATATATAAGAGAATGCACTGGCTTACAGTGTCAAGGTAAATATTGTTAGGCCAATGTGTGCTCTCATATATGCGAGGCTCCCTATGGGTGACTCGCATATATAAAAAAATGTATTGACACATGGTTTTCGCAAAATTTCAGGAAGCGCCAGTCATGGAAGGGTGACTCAGAATGATAGTGATTGCAAGAAACTTTTCTTTTTCCTGGTAAGCTGAAAATACCTCAGGAAAGTTGGACTAATTTGGTTTCAAATCTTATCGGGGATCTTTAAATCTGATTAGCATTCGTTAGACCGCAGCTATTCAAGACCTACATAGAATGTAATGCGTATGCCATAGACGTGCGTGAAGTGACTTCCAGATAAATAGCTATCAATCAACCCCGTTCTCGGGGATCATGAGCACAATATGAACATATTTCGGGGTCGAAATAGGTTCAATATGACCCTATTTCAAAACGGAATAATTCAAATATGGTACTATTTGAACAATAGTTTCTATACAAGCCTATTTACCGTGGTAAATGTATTTTCACTTTGCACGCGCCATTCAACGGAATAACGGCCATTGGGTCTAAGTTCACCTTGGGCTTATTTCAAAACCAAATCAGTCCAATATTAATATATAGATAGAACCGCACGAGTGAGTGTCTGGATTTTTGACGAAATTATCGCACGCCAACAAATCGAGTGCGATAATTCGTCAAAATTCAGACACTCATGCGGTTCTATTTTTATTACATATTTCCGTATCATAGTAAGTTGACTCACAATCGTACATCTCCGGTACAGAAAATGTGAATTTAAGTGAGTTTTAACACTGAATGAAATAGTTCCGTCGACATATTGCACTATAGTGCGATTCTGAGAATTATCACACGCCTGGAAACTCGTGCGATCATGCGAATTACGTTGATAGATATGTAATAAATGTCAATATGTTTATCTATCTCTTGAAACTGCTCGTCCATTTCCGTAGCCAAAAAATAGACTCTCGTACTTGCAGGAACCATATCTGCCGGACTTCTTCATGTCACATGACTGGTCGTGTGGTAATTTGTTCGGCTTTATTCAATTTCAATGTAGACATCACACAAACAAGTATGGTTATGATGTTACATCATATGATGTTAGGATGGTACGTATTACTGTTTAATTCGCCAAGTTGCTCGTGTTGTTTGAAAACGTAATTTGAATTAAATCAGCGTTAAGTGGCACATCCGATCTGTGTACATGCGCCACTGTTTCCTATAAGGATGAAATGTGTATTTACAGGTAAATGTCCGAGATTGGAATAACGCCTCCAGTAAGAAACAGCGTTTTAGATTGGTCAGAGAACCGCGCAACCTATTCAATTCAATTCAATTTATTTTGCTCATCATCATGTAGGAATCACTGAACTAAATGGTTTCCCATAGGCGACAGTGTTAACGTTTCGGCCAAATTCACTGAATTGATGCCTGCAGGCCATACCAGTGATGTTTACCCAGCTAGATTGACACCAGTTGATCACGAAAATGCAAGAAAAATCATAGGTCATGTGTTTACTTTTTAAAATAAATCCCCAAGTCTACGACAGGGCTATCTCACAGCCAAATTTGATCTGGAAAAACCCAGGACTACAGCAGCTAGTTAAATAAATTTCCCGCTCACAAACATCCATTTCCCCATTCATTCACCAGTTTAAATTATTTAGATATTATGTACAAATCAAATAAACGCGATGTCATCCTTTAATAACGTGTCGCATGTATCAGGTGAAGGTACCCGACTCTAGAACACATTTAGCTCCCTGATTCCTATATATATGTATATGTGTAAAACACAGCGTTTCTTATAGTATTTTATCAAAATATAGACCTTGCTGAAATCAAAAATGGATTATATCGAGCAGTAGTGGTTTATTTTTCCAATATGAGGCATCCTGAAAATTAGTGTCAATCCTCAAAATAAAGCCAAAATATTAAGATTCTTTTTTTCAATTTTACTAGCTGATGCATCTCGTATAACTGAAGTATGCCCTTATATACCATAATATTACTAAATTGAAGAGGAAATGTTAATATACATTTTGAGAGGGATATCTTGTCCAATTTTAAACACTTTTCATGCAGAATTTGGCAATTTATAATAAACATTTACCAAAATTAACAGAAAATAAAAATAAAAAATACTTTAATAGCAATATAAAGCAACCATAAGTCAATTGAAATATCTAAACATAATGATACAACACCAGACACAGCCTCAGGCATGAAATTTTACCAGATGGCAGGGCATACTATCTGTTTAATAACAAACCTGCCATGGCAATAAAATTTTGCACGACAGTAACTCTAGTGGTGATGCCATCACCCCCCCCCCCCCCCCCCCGACTTGGGGTGGGGCTACGGTCCCCGTTAAGACTACTGGGTGCAGGAAAAGCTTAATTGGGTCAACTGTCACCTTTTCCCAATGGGGGGGGGCTAACACTCCTCAAAATTGTGGTGAGAGGGGCTTTAGACCCCCTGACCCCCTAATGGTACATGATGTCCATGCAAAATTCCCAGATTTATCACTTTCTTTACTATCTACAGGCGAATCCATGGGTTTCTTCTTTAAGTATGTCCAAAATGTGGTCATTATCATTTGAAAATAAGAAAATATGGAATTAACAACTTATCATGGCGAGACGTGAAATTTCGTAAAATTCAAATTTTTCTTATAGGAATCACTGAACTAAATGGTTTCCCATAGGCGACAGTGTTAACGTTTCGGCCAAATTCACTGAATTGAAGCCTTCAGGCCATACCAGTGATGTTTACCCAGCTAGATTGACACCAGTTGATCACGAAAATGCAAGAAAAATCATAGGTCATGTGTTTACTTTTTAAAATAAATCCACAAGTCTACGACATGGCTATCTCACAGCCAAATTTGATCTGGGAAAAAACCCAGGACTACAGCAGCTAGTTAAATAAATTTCCCGCTCACAAAAATCCATTTCCCCATTCATTCACCAGTTTTAATTATTTAGATATTATGTACAAATCAAATAAACGCGATGTAATCCTTTAATAACGTGTCGCATTTATCAGGTGAAGGTCATTCTTCAGTTACCTTCACCTTTAGCATTCCAAGGTGTACTCGCTCCCCAACTCTAGAACACATTTAGCTCCCTGATTCCTATTATATATATGTATATGTGTGAAACACAGCGTTTCTTATAGTATTTTATCAAAATATAGACCTTGCTGAAATCAAAAATGGATTATATCGAGCAGTAGTGGTTTATTTTTCCAATATGAGGCATCCTGAAAATTAGTGTCAATCCTCAAAATAAAGCCAAAAAATTAAGATTCTTTTTTTTCAAATTTTACTAGCTGATGCATCTCGTATAACTGAAGTATGCCCTTATATACCATAATATTACTAAATTGAAGAGAAAATGTTAATATACATTTTGAGAGGGATATCTTGTCTAATTTTAAAAACTTTTCATGCAGAATTTGGCAATTTATAATAAACATTTACCAAAATTAACAGAAAATAAAAATAAAAAATACTTTAATAGCAATATAAAGCAAACATAAGTCAATTGAAATATCTAAACATAATGATACAACATCAGACACAGCCTCAGGCATGAAATTTTACCAGATGGCAGGGCATACTGTCTGTTTAATAACAAACCTGCCATGGCAATTTTGCACGACATTAACTCTAGTGGTGATGCCATCACCCCCCCCCCCCCCCCCTCGACTTGGGGTGGGGCTACGGTCCCCGTTAAGACTACTGGGTGCAGGAAAAGCTTAATTGGGTCAACTGTCACCTTTTCCCAATGGGGGGGGGCTAACACTCCTCAAAATTGTGGGGAGATGGGCTTTAGACCCCCTGACCCCCTATCGTAAAATTCAAATTTTTCTTATAGGAATCACTGAACTAAATGGTTTCCCATAGGCGACAGTGTTAACGTTTCGGCCAAATTCACTGAATTGAAGCCTGCAGGCCATACCAGTGATGTTTACCCAGCTAGATTGACACCATGCAGTTGGTCACGAAAATGCAAGAAAAATCATAGGTCATGTGTTTTCTTTTAAAAATAAATCCCCAAGTCTACGACATGGCTATCTCACAGCCAAATTTGATCTGGAAAAAACCCAGGACTACAGCAGCTAGTTAAATAAATTTCCCGCTCACAAAAATCCACTTCCCCATTCATTCACCAGTTTTAATTATTTAGATATTATGTACAAATCAAATAAACGCGATGTAATCCTTTAATAACGTGTCGCATGTATCAGGTGAAGGTCATTCTTCAGTTACCTTCACCTTTCCACGGTGTACTCGCTCCCCGACTCTAGAACACATTTAGCTCCCTGATTCCTGTAGATATACAGAGAACAATATCATATGCGTATACATAAATATGATAAATTCTATCGCATGTTTACGCCCAGAGCTGCCAACATAAGGGAAACCAAGACAAACGTTGCATCGTCTCTCGCTGTCCTGCTGTTTTCATGACGGCTTTTGCGTTGAAAACGTTAAGGAGAACAAAAGGAGATTTTGACATTTCATCCTGATCATTCTTCGGAATAAATATCAAACTGATATTTATGGCCAGGACTGTCAGCAGAGCATGTACGACTCGGTAGAACATAAAATCCAAGCCGTCAATGCCACACCATCTAACCACAATAACTTACAAGAAAACCATAGTCAGAAATGGTAACGCCCTCAAGATCATATTATTGGGCATATATATAAATAAACTGGTTTCAACCATATTCCTTCAAATTTTTACAACAACTACGGCTTATCACTGAAGGTTTCTCATTTACCTCACCATAACGCCTCAAAATACGGACCAAAAATATATTATCGGATTAAATACACCCCGATACTTCGCAATACGACCCTTAGTCTATATTCCATCTTCTACATTCTATACTTCATCAGCAATGTTAGCTGTTATATATTATGCATTGTGTTCTCGCAATAAAATCTTCGAGTGGCCCAGTCATTGTCACACCTAAATATCGAAAGCTATTGACGCGGTCATAAAAGTTACATACTGCAACAATGAGACATCCGCGAACATACATC
This sequence comes from Siphonodentalium dalli, assembly GCA_032622095.1. Lineage (NCBI taxonomy): Eukaryota > Metazoa > Mollusca > Scaphopoda > Gadilida > Siphonodentaliidae > Siphonodentalium > Siphonodentalium dalli. The sequence goes on from CP136069.1 coordinate 64,814,522, forward strand.
CGCGAATACGTACATCCTGCAAAAAATCTAACTGGTACGCAATATAGCGAGTAGGTTATTAATAAAAGTTACCCCATAGCTCCTATATAATTTGTTTTATAAATTGTATTCGTCAAAAATAACACAAGTAACAATATATAAACAGAAAATAGTAAGATTGGTTCCTGCACTGAAATATCTACAGATACAGAGACATTGTTGAGTAATCATTTGTTATCGAATTTGTTTCCGTTACCTGTTTACCGTCGTTACGCTTTTTTTATTTGTCATAATATTTGCCGTATATGCGGATAAAACAGTTTGTTGTGTATTTACCGAAATTAATTTGCATCTTCTGCAAATAATACCTGATGACTTGGTTATATTAGTAATCTTGGAAAATATCCCCAGAAAAACATTGGATGTCACCTTATATGTTAGATTGTGGGAATATGACATTAATTTCTCTTCGTTCTACTACAATCGTGTGAAACCCGAAATGAGTTGTTCTGCGAGATATCCCCATAGCCCCATGAACACGCCCAGAACAGCCTGGCAGTATACACATATAGGGCGTGATAATGTTCGAGCGCTTCGAGTGATAACAGATGCCCATCAATGATGTCTGATTGGTGCTGAAGCGTTCGATCGCAAATCCTTCTCAATGTGTCCGAGTACCAAGGCACCAATGCAAAATCCGCCGAACCGGAACACGTTCTATTAGCAAACATTAGTGCCACGGGCATTCCATTCAGCGCGCAGTCGGGCGACAAGGATTTCGTGTTTCCCCCTTCTATGGTCCTGCTCTGTGGCAAAGCTAATCTTTACAAGAACTCTAATGCAATAATTGACGACACAAACATAAGAGCTGCTAGCCCGTAAAAGAACCGATTTGTTCGATTTTGGACTCGTTATATATTTACTCACAACAAACTAATGCGTATTTAAACGAACATGGCTCAATAGAACTTCACTATTGTTACCCACTCTAACGTGGTTTGGCTGGGGGGAGGGTATAGAGATTGCGTCCGTCCGTCCGTAACAACTTGGAGCTCTATCTCAGTCATCATATAGGTCGAATTTTAACGATATTTTCTCACGAACAACTACATGGCGAGGAACCGACGCCACTGATGCTGAAGGTGTCTTTCTCATACAAAAAGTGCTATAGGGTATATACACAGGTTTTGGAAATGTGCTGAAGGGTACACAGGTTTTGAAATCTTGTTCTAAATGACGATAAGTTTTCCAGTCTGCCATGATTTCTGCTGGAAAATTATTATCTACGTTCCAAGGAGCTGAAAACAAACAGCTGATGGGCGCCAGACATTCGGGAACACAGTTGATGTACCTGCGTTAGTGCCGATAACAAACCATGTGTATCCTTCATCACATTTTCAAACCATATGTACCATTCAGCACTGTTTAGGTGAGATTGGCCCCTTCAGCGTCATCAATATATATTTACACACTAAGTGTTATTATCACTAAATCCAGCATTCTGATTTGGTCGGCGCCCACGTGGCTAGTTGCAGTTATTTCTCGGTGAATGCGCAACAGCGTATAACTGCAAGTTCATAACAACATCGATACGTCATTTGGGTTTGGAAAGACGAACGCGTAATGTTTTGGGCGCATTTGTATTCGCGCAGGATTGACTTAATAAATCATCGGGTTTCAATTGTTCCTGTTAACTTTTGCCAAGGGTGCTATGGGATATTTTGGGCTTGTTTTGTCACGATACACTTTTCGATTTAAATACATTTACAAAAGTAAATGTATATAAATATAAGGATTAACTGTCATGTGGACTGTTTTTATGGAGATGTAACCGTGAGGTAAGTGGTCATAACTTGTATGTAAAACCCTTCGGGTTTTACACAAGTTATGACCACTTACCTCACGGTTACATCTCCATAAAAACAGTCAACATGACAGTTAAGGGTCAGACGCACGTTTTGCCAAAATTTCCTGGTATTTCAAAATGTATTTTCTCTAAATCTATCAGGAATATCTTTGTGAAATTTTGTACAAGAGATTATTGTGGTACGATACATAAGAACCATTGGACATTTGTTTATTATAATCTCATTTACTTTACTTTTATGGCATGAAAAATCTTTAAAATTTCACTGTGTTCATGCAGGTACCGAGAACTACTGTAAAACAGATTTTTTTCGAAAGTGCATTTCATATATACATGATATCATATCTGAAGATCATGAGAGGAGACTTAATTGTTCTTGATTCATGAAATTAAATGATTATTTTCATTCAGAAAGACAACTACCATAAATAATGTTTTATTATTGAGAATTTTCATGCCATGCTTGTTGGTCATTGAAAAATTGGGCTCAGTTGAGTTCTGGGTCATGGGTTCATAACCAAGTTAAATCTGACCACCATATCTCTTAACACTGTGGCCTAATTTCTGTTGATTGCTCCCTGCTTGAGTGGACAGCACCACATTTGAACATTTGTTTTCATTGGGCTGGCATATTTGTGACTGCTTTATTCTTCATTATAATACATGGGGTATGATGCTATAATATGCAATTAAAAAGCTAACTCAACATTATGATACAAATGAAGCCTCCTCTCATGGAGTCAAGACAATAAGCTATTTGATGGTTGACATGTTGTTTGAAATTATAAATTTTTCTGGCAGTTCTCGGTACCTAAAGGGACAGAAACGAAACAAATATTTTCAACCTCTCAAATGTATTAAAATCCATTATAGTTATTGTCTCTTTATAATTGCTCTGATTCTATATATAATGAAAATTATCATATGTAAAATTCAAGATTTTTCACCAGATAGATCCAGAGAAATTCTTTGTTGAAAATCACTTGCCATTTCTGGCTGGATTTACTGTGATTTATGCAAAACGTGCGTCTCTCCCTTAATCCGTATATATCTAAACCTTCGCTTCAGACGTTCGGGTAGCTTCTATTTGGAATTCATGCAGTGGGTGAGCTAGATGTTTGTCGCTTTACTTGCGACTGAAAGGAAATATGTGCATTTTATGAACATCTATAAATGGTTGATGTATGTCGATTCCTTGTAACTTTGTAACTAAATATAAGTTTTTAGCGATTACTGTTATATTTGAATGTGAATTGCCACAGCACATATGCTACATGTATATTATTCCACCACACACACACACGTTTATATATGTTTTAAACAAATTTAAAATAAAACCCCTTTGGGTTAGAGACTTGACGTGAATTCCTGGCCCTGCACTTTTCACAATCTCGACACAAAACGCCCAAACCCGATAAAAGTAATCTGATTTGTAAGCGGGTATATCGAAGTGCAAATTTACCAAGAATTGATTTATAATGTATCAGATTTCTTTCATTTAGGAAATAAAACATATACAAATAGTAATTTGATGGTGTCATGTCGGATTGGCGAATCTAAATACTTGTTTTTTGAACCACATATAATTTTCTCATTGGGGAAACCATAGGTATAAATTCAGCAGTTCTTGGTGAATTATGGTCCCCCGGAGATTCTAGGTATATTTATCGGCGAATTGCCTGGACTCTGAGAAATACAACAATCGGATACAATCAAGCTCGATGTAAATATCTACCCCGTGTACGTAATCCCAAACAATTGCTATAGATCGGAGACCCTGGCCCGTTCGACGTCGAACAATACGCATGACGTTAGTGCTGTCATTAAATGAAGGTTATGTATAAAAGAAAAACAAAGTCATATCGATCTCAAACCTTACAATTTATATTCGTAATTAAATACATAATGGGCGAAATTTACAATGCATGCTAAAATCAATCGCAATCTGCGTTCCAATACACCAATATGTATCACGATGGTAAATGGTTCGCAAACTAATTTCCTAATTGATCCAGGTCTTGCGTGTACCAGGGTGTCCCCCTCTTTTTGTACGCGGTATTCACATGCCACTTCCAGTCGATACGTGGGCTTCATACACCTCTGTTAACTGGTTCTCATATCGATGCATATATATATGCCCAATTTAACTGGTATTCTGGATTGAATAACAAAAAGGCTGGTATATACGCGCAGCTCTTATAGCATAGAAGTACACACAGTTTGCTTATGTTCCAGCCCAAATGACATATGTTGTTATTCCGTCCAATACCTCTTGATATGTTCAATTAATGGACACTACTTTAGAAAATGTGTGAAAACTATGACATTTGTGTATTTACTCCATAGTTTCTTAACTTGTACGCAGGATTCACCCCTCTATTTTAAAGGCCCACTTAATTTTTCGAATCACCAGATCACATTATACATACAACATACTCCATGTTATAAACCATTTGAAATAGGAAGCTCCAAACCATTGTATTATCAAATTATTCGGTTGAATAAACTGTGAATATGTTGTTATTGCAAGGTACCGAACGTGTGTTCTGTGCTTAATTTCGATCTGGTCTGTACTGCCTGTGTATTATTCTGAATGGATGGGGAATAACTCTATCTCTTAGATGTGAATTATGATCCATTCTGAAGTAAATATCGGGAGAAGTATTGTGGTGAATCCCTTGATGGACACTCCTATGTCACAGCTGTTCCGTATTCTGGTGGAATTTATATATTGTTGGTTCCTCTTCCAAATGGTATAGTCTATGGAATATGTTGTGTAATATGATCTGGGCATTAGAAAATTAAGTGGATTTTTAACTTGTATTCAGGATTCAAGGGGTTGGGGGATGACACCGTCATGCACTAACGATTTTGATTATAGATGCCCTGTCAGATTTGACACCAAGTAGTCAAACTTTCTTCATGTGATAATATGGCTGTCCTCAATATAGCCCAATTTCACTGCGGGGGGTATTTCACGCGCCGGGACAGCATTTATTTATCAGGGTTCGCACACTAGTCTGAAATCCTGGAAAGTTTTGGAAAAAGGCACATTTTTTCACCTCACGATGAACAAGTTTTGGAAATATCCTCCCTCTACCACTTCCAGCCCCCTATAAGGAAACATCTCCAACCGATGCTATGGCCATTTTGGTAAACAAAATTCCGATTGAAAAAGAAAACAATACATCTTTTTGTCCATCAAGATATCTTTTACACTAAATATTTGTTAGAAAAATAATATTATCCTATTTGATGTCTGAACCTTCCAACTCAGGTATGAATTTTCGAACTGTTGAAAATTTAGATCAAAGTTGGGGGTACCTGGTTACGCAAGACTTAAACGCGCCGTGTGGACGACCAATCAATCAATCATAAGTGTATTGCCTTCGTCAATGGATGACATTCGAAACAAAAATACAAATAACTCTATGCATGTTAATAACGCACGTGGTATCATACTAAGCGCTCCACCCATTCTGGCTTTCCATCATGGTTTGGCCCCCTCACTCAACTCAGCATCTATAGGTCATCATTGTTGTCATTGTCTGGCTAGTCTAATTCCCGCTATGTACGAGAACGAACGCTATCTCGTACAGAGGAAATGGCGAGTGTCCCGGTGCCTTGATGACTTCCGCTGGCGAGCGACTTCTGGGAAATTAATTGTTAGAATACGTCACTCATAGCTGTCATTTAGAGCGAAGACGACGTATCTTCGAATCTGTACCGAGTCTACAGATTTATCTCGCGGGATTTCCTGAATGCATGTCTCTTGTCTAGTTTTCCGGTTACGTGGGTGATTGACACGGCTATTTTCCCCATAAGCATCGATGACGTATAACACAACATCTACCAGAGTTGTCACTCTTGTCGATATTCATAAATATATTGTTATGACAGACAACTCTGGTAGATATTTGGTGATAACAATCTCGCCGTTAAACGCCATCATTAAAGTCATACATTGTGTTAGCAATATTTCTAGATGGAGCCAGCGTAATTACCTAGGTTCGTATCTTGACAATGTTAAAGATACCAGCCTCCGCAATTACACATGTTCAATAATAGGCACAGTTTAGACTTTTTACACAACTTCGGGGTGACCTCAAGATGGGAGTCTCCTATCTTGACTAAAATGTGTTGAAAAATGGCCGCCAGCGTCCATCTTGGAATTTACTCTTTGTCTGACTAAATCCTTTGGCGCACTCTACAGACCACATCCCTCATCCGATCATCACCAAATGTCATATATATATATATGGGTTTTCTGGGTGACCTCTAGTATACTTTCCTTCTTCTTTATCATTCTATTCATTGCTCAGAAAAAAATTAACTCCTTCCCAAATTGAGCTACAGTGTCATTGACACTTTCATTTATAGAAAGGGTTGAGGAATATAAACTCAGATCTTCAAAATTGGAAGGCGCGGACATTATGTGCGGCAACAACACCGTAAGGGGGTCTTCTCGCAATAAGGGGTCCGGTGACCCAGTAGCTAAGGTGCATGACGCATTATGCCAACAAAAGCGCCCAGCGAAGGCGAAGCTTGTTCTGTCCGTGATCAACATTATCCTGATTCGTCATCTGGGCAATTTTGTCAATACACAAATCAGAAAACCAACATGTATAAGATAAGAAAAGATAAGATGAGATTTAATGCAAAATACACCCAATGGGCAGTTTCACATATAATAAATACAACATATATCAACATAAAGAATAATATAACATGAGTAATCACGTACAATATGCGTATACTTTCTCGTGAATTTACTGTCATAAAATCTCACGTATACTTGCTAGCTTTTGTTAAATATATGTATATTGTCTCGAATGTTGAAGAAAGACCGGATCATGTCGCCTATGACGTTAACGGTTGCAATTTGTTCATTCTGCATAATAAATCTAAACTTCTCATAGTTTGTTATTTCTAAGAAATGAGGGAAAGATGCAATTATGTCATTCACATAAGTTTCACGAATGCCTGACATTCTAAGATGAAATGATATTCTGACTCAATTTGTTTTGAGTTACACGCAGAACACAATCTGTATATATATATGTATGTGGGTGTATATATATAGTATTCATGGTCGCTATCCCGGATCGATAACAGTGACATATATGTATAATTTGCAGTTAGGCTCACTGATTGGGCGGCAAGAAACTACAACCAAAGGGCAGTATCATCCATTCCCATCTATAACATTGCATCGACGCCAAACAAATTCCTCTAAATACGGTCAATATGTTCAGTCGCAAACGAGGGCTGACTCATTAGGACAACCGGTACTGTTGATCAGAACTGGGTCAGAACGAGAAGCCGAGCGTTCTCTTCCTAATCGATACGTATTGTACAATGAGTGAGACATCGGTTCACAAATAACGTTATTTGTGACCGAACATTCGTATTCTGAATGTCAGAGGTTGTATAGGTTTAAGAAGAGAAATGCAGTGATTCAATTTTGATACCATTAATTCACTCACTCTGCGTAGCCATTTCAGTCGCGTCAATGTGTTTCATCCTCCTTCCGATATGTTCTGCCAACAAGGAAGTATGAAAGCTATGCGTACATAGACGTAGTCCGAGTGTTGTTTGGGTGTCAAGCTTCGTAACTATACACCCTTTGAGAAAGGACCAAACTAGTATAGGTCTTTCAAATTTCACTAAGTTTACCAGATGGGTTAGAATTTATGGAGGTTTGCGATCAGGAGTACTTTCAAAATAGGGCCCAAATGAATTTCACATTTTCTGTTCAAAAGCTATCCTTTGTTTATATTAAATTTCTGTCGTCCGAATCGATACGTGATACGTGTTGTACAATACGTGAGAACTCGGTATGCAGCTGGATGCTCTCCGGACTCCGGTTTGAAGGCAAGTGTCTAATTTCCAATTGCATTCCCCTTGAACCTGACTGAATGTTCTATATCTGAAAAAATTAATTTGCACCCCACCCCTTGTGTTTGGTTTTCCAATTGATATGCCTCACGCATTCCAACTGCATAATGGATATTTCTAACCAGACACCCCCTAATGTTGGATATTTTCCAACACGTTCTGATTGTCATTTCAGGTTTAAATCCGTCACATAATTCAATTCAATTTATTTGTGTTCATCGATATCTAGATATTACAGGATAGCGAGAGTTCAAGATAAATAACACGTCAAAATATTCCATTAGTACAACAATAGCTTTAACACGAGGAATACCTTAGTGTTCAGATTTTTTTTTACCAGTTTACGGTCTTGTGATGATTTCAGGTATACAGTGGGCGGGGACCTTGATATATGGTCAGGGATGTCAATATTTTAAACACAGAGTGGGTAATGGAATATCAATGATATAGCCTCGTGTGGATTTGCCGAAGATATCGAAGGACGACATATCAGTCATTCACACCAAGAAGTGTTAGAAAAACCGGCAAATTCACCATTACGCTTCTCTACTCGGTGTCATGGGGGACTATATATAATATGCACAATTTCTAGGACGTGGTGTCAAACCACCGCAATCATAATACACCGGAGAGTATCATCCTGCTGCCATCGAGTCAATATCACGTATCAGACATTAACTATTCTGCATTGCGCACGTCCCACGTGGCTTCTGAATTTCTGATTATAAGCTATACATTTCAACTCGAAATTTACATTCCAAGCAAAGCATGCACAATGTCAAATACGGTGTGTTTAATGCTCATTTGGGAGAAATGTGCGTGAAGCCATGCGTCCCATAAATGTCACCCACAACGTAAGAAATGTAGCGAAACATGGTTTAGTGGGCACATGGGAACAGACACTTATAGGAAATTTAACGTGATGTGAAAAGACCGCATCCAGCGATGTCATCCTGCCACTGGAATGGTTACGTCGGTTATGTGCATGGCACACTAGGTCGTCATGCGCGAATAGTTTATGGACGCAATTTTAAAAGTTCAGCCGAATTACATCTGAAGAAAGTTATCTATATCGATCACGTTATCGTTGCTAAGTGTTTGGAAATCTAATATTGCCTGACTAAATGTGCTGCACGGGCTAGTCTCAAATACTCGGCAGATGTTTTGAAAATAAATAAGAATACACTCAGCCTTGCATGTTATGGGAATATATCATCAAAAAGCTATATAAATATAAGAAATGAATGTAGTGGTGTGTGGGATACGATGCTGTGGTCGTTGGGGGCACATCTAGTGGGAACTAACGACCACAGCTCCGTATCCCCCAACAACACACACCCACTACATTCATTTCTTTATTGTGACAGTACTTTATGAGACCAGACGTGGAATAAAATTGGGAATGCCATCACGTGAAAGCCATCATCTCTCAAGCAATGCTAGAGACGTTAATCTCAAAGATTATCGTCGGGGTTTTCAAAGAGAGTGGATATATTGTAGAGACAGATTGGCTGATAAAACGTCGAGTCTCAAAACACTGAAACCGCGCACAACGAAATGAGACGGGTGTGTCTACAAAGTGATCGATTACCCCTTTTGTCGTATAAGTCTTAGACTATGTTAGAGAGGCCGGGCGGTACGTGTCTTGAATAATAAATATCACTGACAGACATGTCTGAATCTATGAAGAAAGAGAAACTTGATAGGGTTCTGAACTCCACTGAGAGAGATTAGAAAGCGTCTTAACGTTTTATCGGGGGAAAACGAAGACCCCCGGGCAATACGCCCTGTCACTAATCGCGGCCATATTAGATCCACCCGGCCCGGTTCCGTGGTTTTAGTGCTACAGGTCAAAGTTCTGAAGTAGCATTTCCATATATGGAAGTCTTGAATATTCAAAAGCTCCATATATGGAAATGCTACTCCAGAACTTTGACCTGTAGCATTAACCACGCGGAACGGGGGACTGGATGCATCTATCAAACCACAGAATGGGGCTGGAATAATCCAATACGACCGCGACTCATGCAGTGATCTCGCTTATTGTAACAGGCGAGAAAAATGTGAAATAATGTCTACATCTGGACTCGTTCCTAGCGCTCAGCCTCCACTACGCTAAGGCGCAACGTTCCGGCAAGTAGCGGTCTATATTTGGGAGAATTGGCACATGGTTTCGCAAAATTTCAGCAAGCTCCAGTCATGGAAGGGTTAATTCACAGATGGAGTGGTCTACATTCTGTTCAAATGTCCAAGACAACAGCTATAATTCCCCATTTCTCTACATTCTGCAAACCATGTATTGTATACCTGTGCCATAATGAACAACTACTGATAAGAATTGTGAATATCTATTAGTAGTCGTAAATTGTTCAGACGATCCAATTTTCTTTTCGCAGAATTGATGACTACGATCGAGTCCTTTTGTGAGAAAATCGTCCCACTTGCCACCCACAGTAAGATTATATGGTTCTGTATGAGGTGATTATTTTGTACACAATTGTGTTGTTTTCAGGCCAGAGTCAGTGGTTGGCTCAATCATTGCACACAGAGCTCATATATGAGCGATTTTACTTTCCATCGCTTGCAATCATGGAATTTCTCCCGGTGATTAATTAAATGTTTTTGAGATATCGGCTCAAAAAGTCCAAAAAAGCATGCATTATCGGGCTGTGAGCCCCCTACTGTGCAGTAGATTATTGTGGAACAAATATGAAGAAAACAAATCTTCTGTGCATTGTAAGTTCAATGCTATAAAGTTCCCTATCAGAACTAGTCAGAAAACCAAAACAAAAGTTCCCATGTTTTGTACTTGTGGAATATGATCTCTGCGGGCGTAGCCATGCAGAGTACAGATTCATGGCATGATCTAAGACTGAACATGTTACAGCGGAACATAACTCTGCGTGGTTCTTGATATGTCGTACCGGTCTACAGGCATCAAAGCATGGAACTCGCATTAAATTAAATGTATACACACAATTTGTTCACTGCAGGAGGCACCACTGACACGAGTAATCCATTGTACCATCGATCCCCCGACAATGAACAAATTGTCATTATATCGGTCACAGAGAAGTCAGTGTTATTTTTTACAATCCCAGATATTGATAGAGCCGGTCAACATTGAGTGATCTCAATTCCTGACAGTTAAGTGCAATACCGGATGCCGCGGTCACTTCATACACGTTTATCACAATATATTAAAGTTTATTCCACATTCGTTAAATCGACCCAAGGCCTTTGAAGTGCATTCATATGAACTAAGATCAATCTTATAATAGTCTGTACAAAAAAACTATCATCAACAAGTGCATTTAAGATATACATGTATAGACTTTGTTCTAATTTTCGTTATCAATAACTCTCCATGGCGAGATTTCACATTTCGATACCATTGTTGTGTAGGCATTACTGTTACATTACCTACAGTGATGCCCTAAATAATCGACTCCTTAACCACAGCATAATTATGGGTAACTTTTCAGGATATAGTCGGAAATAGGGAGCCTGGCATATGTAAGAGAATGCAATGGCTTACAATGTCAAGGTAAATATTGTTAGGCCAATGTTATATATGTGAGGCCCCCTATGTGAGACTCACATATATAAGAGAATGCACTGGCACAGGGCTTGCGCAAAATTTCAGGAAGCTCCAGTTATGAAACGACCCAATTAATTTCAATTCATTGTATTTCTATTAATCACTATAATAGATATATCAGTATACAAGTTATCTATGTCTTTCGTTATGATTTCGTTCGGGTAATGATATCATGTACAATGAGCGGGGACGTTATATTGACAGGAATGTAGAAATTTTAAGCATACATGTAGGCCGGGGTGGGTGCAAGACATATCTGTGATATAACATCAAGTTGACTTGCAGAACACATCATGGACTTTCCTTGTGAAAACGGTTGACAGATTCCTAAGCCTCTTCAATTTGTATTTCTCTGAGTTTGTGGGCGTTCGGTCTCTTTATAAAAAATACGGGTTAAAATACATCTATCTGAGTTTCTTTAACTCTTCAGGATGTCATGATACTCGTCGCCTAGTTCTTTCTTAAAGTTATCCTTTGTTTATTTTAAATTGACGTTTTTCTGTCGTCCCATTCGATACATTGTTGTACAATACTTGAGACCTCGGTTTACAAGTTATGTGTAGCTTCAGTTTCGTATTCTGAATGTCAAAGGTTGTATTTGTAAGATCCGAAATGTCTAAGTCTGGGGAATTCAATTTGCTTCTATATATACACCCCTCGTGTTTTGTTTTCCAACTGATATACCTCACGCGTTTGTGGGCGTTCGGTCTTTTATAAATAAATATACGGTTTAAAGTATAAGATAGTTTCCTAAATTTGATATCCAAATAGTCAGAAAACAGCGTAAATGTTATAAACAAATTACAGTCTATTTTGTCCATTTTGGCGGCCATTTTGGGACATATATAATAGAGATATGATTTACGAATAAGCATTGTCTGTGTATATTTCAATTTATTACTAATTTGACATTAAAGGTACTCAATCCGATAAAACTCCTCTCAATTACTATTTCAATGGCTTCGGGGGTCAAACATATTTGATTCGAGTCGAGGAAGTCACCCATCAAAGCTCAGATTTGTTAGATATCGATTTTAGAAATCTATTATTTTTCATTATCGGGAATACTTTCTGGCCCAGAACTCAGTCAAAATTGCGTTATTATTACCACTTGATTTTAGAGTTATCCATCCTTGTCTGTTTGAATAGATTTTGGTGTACACATCCTGAGCATATTACGGCAGTTGAAGGCAATTATTAGTACTCATCTCGAGTAAATAACAAATTTCAAAAAGCAATATCTAATAACTCTGAGCTTTGTTTGATGGGTTCCTCGACTCGAATCAAATATGTTTTACCCCCAAAGCCAAAGAAATAGTAATATAGGACCCTCTGATCGGATTGTTGTTGTTGGAATCTGTTGAGATGGGGACCCTCTGTGCGGATTGAGTACCTTTAATTGGAGCATTTACCTCAGAAATTCAGCATTTTCCGATACCAATACCCATTGTGGACGCCATCTTGGATCCTGAATTTTCAGGAGCGGATTTTGGATATGTTGTTGCTGGTGTTTTTCCGCGTCGCTTGACACCAAAATCAGCTTGTATCCAATTTATTCCTGGTTCAACTGTGAGTGAGTAGATGGGCGCGAAGCGCCCGGGATGGTCGAAAAGATCGAGTGATCTTCTCCTTCACCCCACTCTGGTTCAACTCTCCAACGACCACACCATATATACAAAGCTGGCCCTAATAAATCTCACGTGACGTTCTCGCATTCTCGCATTCTGATTGGTTGCACACTGCTATACTATTTTCCGATTGTACCCCAGCAAGTCCTACTCGCCTACTATTTTTTTCTATTTATAGTAACCTACTCATTTCGCGCAATCGGATTGCCAGCCTAGACACCAGGCCAATTTGAAACTATACCTTGCACGTTACTTGTTGCAATATCATATATACCGTTAGAGACTTATTGGTTAGTGTTAATGATCTTACAAGTTTCCTTTCATATCTATCCAATGTATTTAATATTTTGTCCGTTTAGTTTTATCAAGATACGTGTAGATTTATGATTCGATGCTATATCTACAATTTACGACGTTATAAATGGAGCAACGTCCTCTGAAAAAATATGATTCACCGATTTATAGTAGGACATTGACACGATTCATCGCACATGCCATAAAATCCATTTTATCGTACAAGAATGAGTATATCTACTCCATCTTCGACGCGGCGACGTGACCCCGTCGACGGTGCATGGTGGAGTTTTCGAAGGGTTGTATTGATCGGTCTCATTAATTTTCTAATAGAAATCCCACAACTCACAGGTTTGTTGGCGGACAGCGAGCAACTTTCCCCGAGTGCGAACAGTTGTAAGCTTTCTTATATTACGCCGACGCGAATATTTCATTAGCTTCTTGCATTCTGCTGCTTTAAATATGTATTTAGCGTCTATCCGCTCTTTCAAAGGTGTCTCCGTTATGTAAAAGTATATTAATTCATATTATGTCATTAGATATAACCCTTTTCGCTAATGTATTGTTCGTGTAAACAATATTATACTCTAGAAAATTCATCTATAATTTCTCTTTTTGCACTCCTAGTCCAATAGAATTAATTACAAGTATGCTTTGAAACGGCAATAATATCTATCTCATCAGTCATCTTTATTTCAGTCCTCTTTATTTTAGTCATCTTTATTGTACGAACCATCTCAATAATTTCTTATATATACCAGCTTCAAACAATCCTAGCATGGAAAACAATATACTAAATTGTCTGCACGAGGACAGCTCATAGTCGGAATATGATTTTTCATTGGGAGGCGTATAGGAATACGACCAGTTGGTCGTACAACCTCCCTATGATATATTTATATCACATGCAATTGATTATTTTGTACCATTTATTGTTATACTGGTTATATATTACTAAATAAAATCTATCTATCTAAGTATGTCGGAAAAACAAGAAGGAAACACGCTAACAACTGTCCGGAATTATAATAAGATAGCAGCTATAGTACAATATTTCCAGACATTTTGGCCAATTTGGAATGGGGTGCTTGATCTCTAATAGGCCGCATGTATCATTTTGTTTATTTTAGAAAAGAATGATCCGCGTAAATAAATGTCAGTGCTTGTTCGTACCATTTGTCACTGAGTTATGTCCATGGTTTGCAGACAAAAACCACCCGACTCGGATTTCAAACAGTTTTTACTATTTGCAACCCCACAGCAGACCACACCAGAGTGCATGTCAGTAAATAAGCTTCTCCTACCTGGCAGAGCTATGAAAGAACAGCTGTTGATCGGTCTCACTTATTTGCAAGTAGAAATCCCGCAGGTTCGCTGGCGGACAATGAGCAACGTTTTAAGGGGTGTCCACGCCTGAGCTCTCTCAGGGGGTGGAACATTTAAATGCATGGGCCTGCACAGAGAACTACTTAAGGGTAAGCTAGTGAACTATCCGAAGGAATATATGCTATCTGGAGACACATTATTATAAAGCAATAATATGTCAAAAAAGACTCGAATAATATTTTAGAAGTGGGTCGAATCATAATGAATATTAAAATGAGGACCTCGATTCTAACACTGAGCGGTGATTGGCTGTTTCTACTATGTCAGTCATGGAAAGGTCAGGTCACAATGAATATTAAAATTAGGAACTGTGTGACTTGAGAAATTTTCTTTTAAAGTTGGAATTATCGACAGATTTATCCTCTATAGAAATTGTTTACTGACAATGTGTTGATTTGTATGAGTAAATAAATTAATAGCCGACAAGAAATCACTAAGTTCCAGATATTCAGTTGATCGTTTGACCGATTTTTAATGATAGTAAACTGTATGGTGGTGAATTTAGAGACACGTGTCGGCCATTGCTACTGAGCCGGATCAATCCTGAAAAATACGCTCTCCGGAGACAATATTCGGTGGTTAAAATTTTATCAAATGCAACGTGTATGAATGTTTCTGATGGGAGTTTGTGGTATTTATTGAAAGATGAATTCTTTGCCGATCCATCCGTGTATATATCGTTATCATTACTGGGGTGAATGGGCTAAATTTGTGCGACTCCCGAACGATAGTGAAACGTTGAATTTCTACAGTGCCCCTTGTCTATATAATGTTCCATTAACGCGAAGAAGGCGCGTATATAGATGCGGCGTATATGGGCAGTGCAAAAGGGGGCGGACAGCGGACCGCGTTACAGGCCCCTGTGTGTAGGATCCATCTATATATATAGAATGTCCCCGGCGACGTACACCTCTAATGTATTACTCATTCTGACTCACCAAAACTATTAAAGACTTAGTATTTTAAAATTAGCTAGGTTCAATTACACGTGCTGTGAAAAACTTGTTTGCCTCTGAGAAGTGTAAACGCAGACAATTACTGCCGAATTTAGTGCATTAGACTGGTCCTCGCCCCAATTGATGCTGCCGCCCGATAGTATATTTTTTGGTGATAAGCTCCGGTTTATTTTTCGCACACCAGTCCAGTTCCATTCCGTGTTTTACAAAAAAACTGTTTCCGGTCACGAACAGCTGGAACCAGCGAGGAAATGGTTCAGGACATGCCAATCAACAAATGTTCCGAATTTGGTTCTTTAATAATAAAGTGAACAATTTTACCACAATACTGCTCGTATAACAGCGCCACTAAGTGGAAAGGAGTGAACAACGCGAAAGGCAACGCGCATAACGGGAAACCTTATTGCAGTTTCACACGACCAAGCCTGCAAATAGTGTGTCTGTCATTTGCAGAATGAGGTCACCAGAGGGGGGATTTAATTACGCTATCCCGCGTAGCGGGCTAGCGTCACCAAATTCACCCTCTGGGAACCTCAATCTGCTTAGGCCTCAACTGCTATGGGCGACCTAGGATCAGATTGAAGTTCCCCAGTTGAAGTTGATGATGTTTACCCATTAATTTAGTCACTTCAATTATGCAATTTATCTTCTGCAAATTAGGGGATATAGAAACTTCCCGGAAGGGAAAAAGTAACTTTAAAACAATGCTAATTTGAGACTATATATACTTCCCAGAAGATGAGGCATAAGCAGAATGAGGCCCTCAAAGGGTGAATTTGGTGAAGCTAACCCACTGTGTTGGGATAGCATCACTAAACTCACCCTCTGGGGACTTCATTCTGCAAATGAAAGACACACTATTTGCAGTTTCACACGACATTTAGCTAAGTGCAGCGTGTGATGGATGCATCATTTACGGTGAGAACAGATGAGTTTTATATTCAGCCGGGCGATTTAGTTTTTTGCAACAGGACATCCATCACCATCAAACAGGTTAGCTAAGACGATGATCAGGATTGATGGATCGGATTCATCCGTGTTCACGGCGATTCTGAAAACCCTCCCGGAGAGTAATCGATGGGAGTACTATACTCAATTGCTGCTATTCTTCGACACTTTATATTTGATTTATCGACACTGCTTCAAAATCAGAAATTTTATATGCACTAATATATTCTTGAGTTTTTTTTTTTAATATATTTTTTTCTTCGTTTTTCTTGATGTTCCTCGATAAATTTATCACTTATACATCCATCTGACAGTTCTGAATTTACAGGAATCCATCTTCAACCCTATAATGTGGCGGAAAACTTATCCTTGTACAATCCGTTTTGTAAGGAAGCCAAATGTAGATTTTTTAAATCATTGGGTTTGGATGCTGTTTAAGAATTTATTCCATTTTTATACTGCCAAAACTAAAAAGGATTACGTGATAATGTATAGTATAGTGGAAACACTGCGCGTAAATCTATCTATATAAAAATCAAATCGTAAATCCCTAACCGAACCTTAAAGTTGACTCTGATCTTCCATAACACATTTGTACGATGGATCGGGTTCAACTCTTCACATCGATTCTAAAAACCCACAGGAGAGTTATCCAAAGAGTTTGTGTACTAAATTGAAGTCATTATTGTATGGGAAGCCAAATTTACATTTAAGAAATAATTGAGCTTAAGCACAATAAGAAATCTCTAATTGCGCTTATGTACAATAAGAATATTTCTTATTGGGCTAAGATATTCCTTATTACACTAAAGCTCAATTAGATTTTCCCTTTTTGCGCTTAAGCACAATTCGTGATAATCCTTATCGCGTTTAAGCGCAATAAGCGCAATTAATATGACCCCATCTGCAAATAGTAGAATCCGAGTAGGCCTACATGTGGACAATCACTAGGTCACCAATAAAGTCCACCCATTGCACTATGGACTACAACATTTGGATTATAGGGAGTTTATGCGATGTGGCTAATTGCGCTTAACGCAATAATGAAGATTTTAAATTGCACTTAAGCGAAATTAGGTCTTATTGTGCATAATAATATTCATTATTGAGCTTAATTGCAATAAGAATATTCCTTATTGTGCTTAAGTGCAATTAGAGATTCCTTATTATGCTTAAGCGCAATATGATATTTCTTATCGTGGTTAAGCGCAACAAGATATTCCTTATTGCGCTTAAGTATAATTAGATATTTCCTTATTGCGCTTAAGCGCAATTAGATCTTCCCTTATTGCGCTTAAGCTCAATTATTTATTAAATGTCAATTTGGCTTCCCATAATTATTCGACACTTGTTGTTTTTTCCTTCTTCTTGCTATTTTCTGGGATCGGAAAAGATGACAGAATATCGGTATGGTGGAAACATCGTGTAAATCAACCCCTAGCCAACAAATCTATTTTTTTTTTATTAAATAATCTTACAGTTGACTGTGACCTTCCATAACACATTTTTGTCGATGGATCGGGTTTAGCTGTGTTGACAGCGATTCTAAAAACCCACCGAGAGTTATCAGTGGAAGTTATGTATTGAATTGAAGTCATTCTTCGATACTTAATTATAGTTGATATATCGACATTTCTTCAAAATCAGGAATTTTATACGCAATAATATTTTCTTGGTTTTATATTATTTTGTTCTTTCCGCGATAAGATATCAATCTGATAGATCTGAATTTACAGAAATCCATCTCCAAAGCCTTATAGTGTGGCCGAAAACGTATTCTTGTACAAATTATTGTTGGAAGCAAGACAAAGTTGTTTCTTTCAATAATTGGGTTTGGATGGTGTTTAAAACTTTATTCCAATTTTATACTGCCGAAACTAGACACGATTATGTGATAGCGTAGAGTATAGTGGAAATACTGCGTGTAAATAACGCCTAGTAATCAAATCGCAAATCCCTAACCGAACCTTGAAGTTTATTTTGACCTTTCAGCTGCTTTCAGAACTCATCGATGTATCGATGGATCGGGTTTAACACTTCACATCGATTCTTAAAACCCACCGGACGTTATTGATATAAGTTATGTACTGAATTGAAGTCATTCGTCGATACTTTAATTATAGTTGATTTATTAATATTCCTTCGAAATCAGGAATTTATTCGCACTGATCAGGCATTTCCCCCCTTGTTTTTCGTGATACGTTCCGCGATCGGTTTATCACTTACATTCAATCTGGCATTTCTGTTTTTTTTTATGCATTCTTACAGTGAGACTGTGGGAGCTATATATATACTTTGTTGGTAATTGGAAGCAAGCAAGGTCGTATCTTTCAACCATTGTGTTTTTGAAGTTTGTATTCCAATCACATCGAACTGGAACAGATGACAGGACACGATTATAGCTCGAATAACTGAGTGCAATTCACCCCTAGCCTTCTAATCTAAATATTTTTTATTAAATACTAAATAAAATTGTCGCCTGGCCTTCCATAACAAATTTGTGGATCAGGTTTAACCGTGTTCATAATGATTCTGATAACACACCGGAAAGTTATCGATGGAAGTTCTGTACTGAATTGAAGACATTCTTCTATACTTTATATTTGATTTATCGATATTCCTTCGAAATCAGGAATTTTATACGCACTGATATTTTGTTGTTTTCTATTTTATTTTCATTTTTCTTGGTTTGTTCTGCGATCAGAAAAGGTGACAGAATATCGGTATGGTGGAAAATCCTGGACTTCAAATCTAAATTTTGTTTTAAAACTCATAAAGACATATTATGGACTTGTTCGAGTGCGATAAACTTATATGTTAGTCCTCAGGCTCTATACCAGCCTGGATAATGTAGCATTCTACTAACAAAACCGAAAATTTCAAAGAAATCGACCATACCACTCCATAGAAAACATCGTCTGAACTACGCTCAATTGTAAATATTTACATCTCAATTCGGGACGTAACAATCGACGATAAACTAACGCAAACGATTTCGCCATCTAGCGTCATTGCATTTAATTAATAAATAAGAATGATGGTGTGTTGTCAATTTTGATTAATATTCGTAAAAATAACTACTTTGAGCAAGATTATTCTCCATTCCTATTTGCCCACCCTGCTGGAGTGTTTCACATCACTTTAAAGTTAACTTTAACCTTCCAGAACACACTCCTATATTCTTCTGATGGATCGGTTTTAACCGCGTGTTAACAGCGATTCTAAAACCCACCCGGAAAGTTATCGGTGTCATTATTCCATACTTTATAGCTGATTTGATTTATAGATATTTCTTCGAAATCAGAAATTTTTGTCGCACTGATATATTTAAAAAAAATTCTTGATATGTTCCGCGATTAGATTATAACTTAAGTCAATCTGGTGTATCTGTATTTGCAGGAATCCATAAGCATCATCGCATGTACTGACTACAAATGTTAATACTTTAGAACATCACACAAGTTTTACGTTAATTGCTGTTATCTCTGTGTTTTCGTTGATACCGTCTCTTATTGATTGCCACTAGCGATTCGTGATCCTCATTCGTCAAAAATGTCTAACTTTTACCACTGCCCAGAGTTTCATAAAACATCTGGGTTTTTATTTATAAATGTTGTGGAGGAAACGCTCCCACGTATTTACAGTACAGTCTCTAAAGGCCCTTCTAAAATCGATTGTATAAGCTAATGATTATACAGATAGACAGGGCAGTCCCCAATGGCGAGACATCAAGTTGATGAAGCTTAATGCGATCCAATGTGGTACATCTATTCATTCCTTACTGCTCGTTGAGACATTTTTCATGTGAATGTCCACCAGCATGCGAATGAGGTGTTGTCTGCGTGGGTAGGTGTTGTGAATGTATAGTGCAGTATACAATATACCAATGAGCCTGTCCACAAGCATTTCTGAATATTGGATGGGATCTTGTTTATTGAGCGCACGGATCCTGCAATGCCAATACCGAATTACCCTTATATGCATGGACACCAATTTTGAAGATTTGAACAATATAGGTAGATCATTAAGCTAAATAACTCCAAACATACTTTATGTACAGGGACGTCACGTGCCAAAGGGGTTGGGGTTGATTGGGGGTTTAACCCCCTTACTTTGGTCAAATATTTTCAACAGTTGGAAATTTAATGCCTGAAATTTTACACCATGCACATATAGGTTGAAATTGCTCACATTGCATGATTTTCCAACCAGATATTATTGATGAATTTGTTGTTTCTAGTCGAACATTAGCATATTAGTTCTGCTTTTGGTAAACATTACTAAGGGGCTGAGGTTCAAAATGGAATTATGCGAAATTGTCGCTTTGGTCTGGTTGGGGGTGCTGTTGGAAATTTTACACCCTAGCCACGTCCCTGTTTATATATACTGTAAACTCAGACGCAATAATAAAGAACAATATTTGCTATCACCACCATTTGTATGGCACATGAGTAGCGAAAAAACACAAGAGCATCCTTCAGTTTTATATTGAAAACGAGTACAAAGGATCATTAATTATTGTAAAAAAAAACGCTCTTTATATCTACCTCTTTTGGGAAAGGCTCTTTATCAGAGACAATCATTCGAATTTTTGTTAGGCTAACAACAACTAAAAACATTAACCCTTCTATGACTGGAGCTTCCTGAATGTTTTTGAAAAACCCTGTGCCAATGCATTCTCTGATATATGCTAGTCTCCCAAAGGGAGCCTCGCATATATAAGATAATTCATTGGCCTAATCAATCAGTTTATTTCTCATAAACCTATACATACATAAGTATGGAGATAATAACAGTTAAATATATACATTATTTACCTTGGCCTTGTAAGCCAGTGTATTCTCTGATATATGCGAGGTTCCCTATGGGAGACTCGCAGAAATAAGATAATGCACTGGCACATGATATTTAATAATGTACCAGCGCAGCTCCCATAATGAAAGGGTTACAAAAAACTTCCTCCTTTGAAACGCAACATGGGGCCATCAAAACCTCACATAAATGCGCTCATGGGTTCGATCGAATTATATGTTCTGCTATATATACGAAACGTAAACATTGTGTGACATATCATTGGATAGGGCATCTTCAAATATCACGCGAAGCCGTAGTCGTTGACGTCACATTGATTGCCAGGATCAGCCAAACATACGTCAAGCAATCATTTTTTTTATTGCAAAAAAAACGTGCAGACAATAATGCACGCAACATGCAAATAGAACATACGTTTATGAGTATATACGTGCAACTTGTAACGTGTGTTACTGTGGTATTGCTATGGATATGCATTTGATGGGGAAAGTCATGTGATTTTACGGTGCGTCTCACAAAAGAAGATATTAAGCCGAGTATTCCTCTTTGCTACACGTTTCATAATGCTACACGGTTGACACAAAACTTACAAACGGTTTGAGCATGTGCGTGTAGGCCTCGTGAGTCTGTTGACTTTCGTTGGCAATGACAGCACACTATTGATTGTCACTGGGTTGAATATTGAAATTAACCAAGTAATAACTGATCTGCTTTCAATTACAAAAGTTACTGATCTGCATTCCTGATCCCTAGTGCACAATCAGCCACAAAATGGTTCTCTTTCCTGGTCCCACCGCGCGATCACCTAATTACAGCAGCAATCTGATTAAAACCAGACTAGAACCTGCTTCGCAGTAATGAGTCTGCCGAAAATAACTATGTTCACATTACCGTCGCTATAAATAACTTCTTTGCGATACATGCATTTTGACGTGACAGCGCACAAATAGTTAACGAATGACCGATATCACCTTTGTATCCACCGCTTAAAACTGGTGTTAACTGTTGACATTCTTGAAAATAAGTACTTCTATTCTCCTTGCTAGGTGTTATTGGTCAATTATGGACTGTTCGTGTACCCTTTTAGTGTTTAATTAGTTGTCGTAATATCTAATTTTGTGTGAAATTATCAATGTGACAGAAAATGTGTTTGCGCTATTTTTAACTATGTGGCGAATACACCACTGTGTAGGAATTCCGACAATCTTCTGAATGGCTGCATCGCTTTGATGATAGCTGTTGTGATTGGCTGACACTGATGTAATGTTTGCTGGTGGTAATGGAAAACCTATAAAATTCTTCAGACTTTTTACTGCGAAACTGGTTCGAGTCTGGTTTTTAATCATACTGTTACAGCAGCTGCTGCTTTGCTCTTTCGGATACATTGCAGAGTAAACCAAATTACAACAGACGTGGTCGTGCATGCTCGCAAGATTGACACACAATTATAAAACGGGCCTTGCACGGTGCACCAATTCTATCAGAATTTTATCAAGATATTGAGATGGGATTAATTCCACGATACGATCTGACGATGTTGGAAATTACAACGGACAACATTGTGACTAGCGCGAATCAATCTCACAAAGATCCAGACCAAGCCACGAATCTTAACGGAGCCAGAGTCGTGGCATCAACTAACATATAATATCATATCATCTTTATTTGTGAACGAGTCGTTTGAATCTTAGTCCCCGTTACCAATATTATACATTTACAGTGTTGACATCACAATAATGCTGCGTACACTGCAGTGCACTATCACGGTGCGAAATCACGTGGTTTCCAGGGATAATGAGTGCCACGCATTCAAAATGACCGAGGCGAGTGCAAACGCTCGAAAACATAATATATTAGGAAGTGACACAAAACATAGCATATTGACTGTTACGAGCATATATGCCAGTTTATTTTATAATCAAGTTGCTACCGTATGTGTTCGGAAATAGTTTCCTATAAATTTCTGACCAAAGTAGCCAGTCGGAGGTTCGTGGAATACACCAGTTCATACATCTAGGAGAAACATTCGACTGACAACTTTGGTCAGAATGTTAGAGCATACAACTCTGAGTTTTGACACACATGATGTATCAGCTTGTTTGAAAAACAGCATAGCATATGACAAAATACTACGTATAATATATTATTATCCAAGTTTATTACCCTTGTCCTTGTTTCTGGTCGCGTTTGCGATCGCCTCGGCCATTTTGAATGCGTGTTACTCATCAACTCGAAACCACGTTACTCCCCATCGTGACTAAACCCAAAGTCAGAGTGTTCTCAATTCTGATCGTTTGTACTCATACACTCATGTGCTCTAACCCTTTACCCAACAAACCGGCCAAAACCGGCCAAATAAAGCTGCAACAGCCTAAAATATCTTCGGTCTGTCTCAATAGAACCATACAAATATGGATATCATTGGAACCGGCTCCTTGACCACATTGTGATAGTTACAGTTATGCCCTGTGCCAATGCATTCTCTTATATATGCGAGTCGACCATAGGTCGCCTCGCATATATAAGAGAATGCATTGGCCTAAACAAAATCTTTTTTTAACACTTTTTACCATTTTTTCTTACATTCTTTAACAATTTTATAATTTGTAATGTGTATAGCCAATGCATTCTCTTATATATGCGAGGCGACCTATGGTCGACTCGCATATATAAGAGAATGCATTGGCACAGGGCCCTTCTGTTGGGTAAAGGGTTTTGCACGATGTAAATAACATGGTAATTATACTGAACATGAGTTTATGGCTCAAGCCATTTCTCCATTTTTTTATATACTTATCAGGTTTGTTATACGCGGTTATTTTTGTATGTTTATTCTCATTAAACCATATACAAATACAGTATTTGAGAGAAAATAATAAAGTGAAATACATGTAATTAAATATATATACATAATACCGACGTGGTATAGGTATATCGAGGTGTATGGTGATTTTTCGTCATTTGGCTGCATAACTTAATCCTTATTTTACATGAGAGAGACTGTAAAAGTGACACATAGTAATTCTTTTAATTGGATATGTTATGCTGAGTATAGTAGGAGATGCCCCTATACACGGCTGGATTTGGGTGCAGTCCCTTAACGAATGAGACACCAGGGTCTCCTGATTATGAGGACTAATGCACTATGTACAAAGACGGATGAGTCAACAGGGCCCCTTAATTATGCGGACGGATGCACTATGCATCTTTACCAATGGGCCACCAGAGTCCGCCGATTGTGCGGGGTGATGGACTTTGAAGGATGAGTCTCCATGGTCCTCCGATTGTGCGGGGTGGTGCACCTTGACGGATGAGTCTCCATAGTCCCCTGATTATGCGGGTGGTATAGCATTGGCCACTCACGAGGCCATTTCTCTTCACATTCAGGTGAAGTGTGTGCTCGTTTGTCGCTCGGGAGAGTGTTCTCCTACATTGATCTCGCATCGATCAGGGAACACTTTCTCGCAAGGGGCGACTACTCTGCACGCACTGTTTTGCCTGGTTTCACGTCTGCTTTGTTAATTTAGAGACATTGATGGATCGGGATTGATGTAATGATTACCACTGTTCAGATCACATGCTCACAATAGACGTCTAGACAGCTCTCGTCATATAGAACCACATATTGAATATGTGGCTTCGTGTGATACAGATGATCTCCAACGAGTTATGCTAGGATATAAGATTTTATGAAACGAGTCGTAGACGAGTTGTGAATAAAATTTATGAACGAGTTTAATAAAATTTTATATCCCAACATAACGAGTTGAAGATCATTTATATCATATGAAAAATATTGAGCTTTATGACTTTTATCAAATCAAGATCTTTAAAAGAAGCTGAAAAATGCATGCACCATGCATACACACACGGCGTTGGTTGAGACGCTTCGCAAACGTATATGACAGTACTGTGCGCTCTGACAGGCGACGAAAAATATAGTCCCCCAATTTGCCTCTTTGTTTTGTACCTATTTTCGTTAGTGCAACTTTAGTGAACAAAGCAATCATTTTGCAATGCCTGGTGTTGGTCTCATGCAAAACGATGAAAGTCCCTACATTCTTATGCGACCACGAATTACTTCTGATATTTCCAGCCAATACCAACACGATTAGATAGCGAAAGATACTTAATCGGGATTCACTATTAAATAGCTATTGCTATTCAATCGCAATAACACGTGCCACACGATGTAACGCCGAGGTTATGATTGAGGTTAGGATTATTGACGAAATAATGGAGATATTTGAAGAAGATTATTAAAGAGCGTTTCCATAACCACCGCCAAGCCCGCAGTAAATTATTTCATTCAAATCTCCGTTATTTCGTCAAAGGACGTTCAATATGGATTTATCATCCTTCCGATTAAATCATCCTTACTTAAATTGTTTGTTCTCATTACACAAAGAGTGCATAGGTACAGAGATAATGTATTTACTATATATATATATACACATTATTTACAATAGCACGTGGATTTCCGGCTAGCATCCAACACAAACAGGGACGTGGCTAGAGGGTTTCCGTTGGGGGGGGGGGTGTCCACATTGGGAAATTCCAACTGCACCCCTCCCCCTTGAATTAGAATCAGACCAAACACAAGTTTTGCATAATTACTTTTGCACCCCCTTGCCCCTCAGTGTTTAGGCTGTAAAAAAAATGACATAAATCCTAACATCTAGTGGTCTAACACCAGACAAATGCACGGTGAGAAAGTTTTTTAAACTATACAAATCGCAAATCCTTGCATCTAGACTGGCCTCAACTGAAGCTTTCCTATAGTGTTTCAAACCTCATACTCCCCCTCAGGTTGGAAAATTCTCCAACTGATGACCATTTCAGTCCACACGTTTTGCCAAATGTAGTAAAATATTGTTTTGTTAAACTAATTAGCATTTTTGTATTGGCCACGGGGGGGGGGGGGGGGGGGCAATGACACACCGGGCCGACCATGGTTCCGCCCGGTGTGCGAACATTTTGAAATCTGAAAAAAAAAATCGCAAAATCCTAGCATCTAGACTAGCCTCAAGCCTTCCTAGAGTTGGAAATTTCAAACCTGACACCCCAAGTTAGGTTGGAAAATTTCCAACTGATGACAATTCCAATGACAATGTTGACCAAATGTATGACAATATTTTTTTCTTAAATTAACTAGAAGTTTTTGACTGGCCACGGGGGAGGGACCAGGACACAATCTTTCCAAGTGTTGCAAATTTCCAACCTGTCACACCCCCTAAGGTTGGAAAATTTCCAACTGATGACCATTTCAATCAAAATTTCTGACAGAAAATAGGAAAATATGCAAATATTGGTCCACAAACAATTAATTCCCCCCAATAAACTGTTTGAAAATCAAACTACAAGAACATTTTCAACCTATTGTTGGTGTGGAATTTCCAACTAATGTTTTGGCAGGTATGAAATTTCCAACTGTTGAAAAGGTTGACCAAAGTTGGGGGTGAGACATCCCCAACCCCCCCCCCCCCCTCTGTGGCCACGTCTTTGAACACAAAGCACCATAACACTTCATGATTTATATAAAAAAAAACATACATTCATTTGAGGTACATGGCACGAACAGTAAGATATTTTCACCAGCCAATATACTCCAATGATTATATATCAAACAAAGATCTTTCGATACAGGCAAATGTCTGCAAGCACAGTGTGGATAACTCATTCAGTTATCAGAAGATTAGATTATTCCTTTCCGCTGCAAATTTCGCATGTTACAAGTTGGTCACGAAACTTCCAAACGGTTTGAGCGTGCGTAAGTGTATGTATGCGAAATGGTCAAGGGACTCAGGTGATCTCCGTTGGCAATGGCCTGAACGTAACTCAATGACAATTAACTCGGCGCGCTTTTGATGGAATCGACGCCGATAATTTAAGCACCAATCGCAATTGAAGGACCAAACTGCCAGGCAGAGTTCAGTCCCCTGATTAACACTGCCACCATGTATATGATGTAAATAGAATGTGAGGAAGTCACTCATTTTATATTTATTTAAGGCGTTTGTCGTTTACAATTCATTCTGCATTAATCTGCATTAATTGGCTAGATAAAGGCAGAATTAATTTGTGACTGACAAAACAGTTGCTCTTTAACCCTTTCAGTGCCAGGGGCCGATTTCATCGGCCCTAATTTACGGTCAGTAAAATCGGCCCTAAAAAAAAATAAAAATAATGTTTGGGTTGAATTTTTTTTGGGTATGCTTAAGCATGCTATAGCACATTTAAAAACAAACTGGATAAAACCTTAGGGACATGTTATAACTCAAAACTATCACCAAGTATTCATAGTAATAATTTTTATGCCCATGAAAAACGTAAGATTCCCTCTCACTAAACCTACAAAATAAGTCTGTTAAAGAATATAAGAAACAATTATTAAAATTGTAAAAAATTGTAAAAAAATAATAATTGTTAGGCCAATGCATTCTCTTATATATGCGAGACGACCTATGGTCGACTCGCATATATAAGAGAGTGCATTGGCACAGGGTATATGGGTTGATACAAAAATCGGACCTGGCACTGAAAGGGTTAAAACACTTCTTCAAATATCTCTGTTATTACCTAGCCTCAAACCAACCTCGCGTACATGGCACCTGTTGCTGCGATTGAATGGCAATCGCTATCTAATCTTGAACCGCCATTAAGTATCTTTCGCTATCTAATAATGTGCGAGTTAGGTTTACAGTCTCATGCTTGTGAAATAAACTGTTTGCACCGTGCCCACGATTTTTTTCTGCCCACACATTGAGCCAAGAATTCGGTTACGCTGAACTTCCTGTACACAAAATATGTTTGCTCTTGCGAACTATACCTAATTAGTTCCAGACAAAAAAAATGTCTCTCCGGGGCACATTTTCAGACGAATGTTGTGCACATACAAGACTAATAATGGTGACTGTCGAGAGATGCTTTATATTATAGTGTTATAGACGTGAGCCTGGAGGGCGACATGAGTGCTATCAATGCAGCTTCCAGACAAACTATCGCAGAACTCCCGCGTCTGGCAAAAGTTTGTTTGTTCCAATAGTAGAAAGTATGCGTTGTTTCAGTGCAACCAATTCAATTATTTCAATGAATATTCATTGACTCAAATCACATAATGCAACATATAAGCCGCGGCTATTGAATTTATAGCGCTGGTGATTAATTCGCATTATGTCATGCAAATGCATGTGATGTTACGATTAGTGTTTATGCCAATATAAATAAATTGCTATAGATTTATACACCCAACTTTTTCAGAAAAAAATGGGGCGGGAAGGCGAATTTTATTTTTTATATCTTATTCTTCCTAACATAAATGGTCATGGACATTTCTAGATATTGAAGCTGCAATACATTGTTAAGAGTTTAGCTATTTGGTTGTGACGCTTCGTGAGCTACTTTTGCCAACCATAGGTTGTGTCGCTTCGCGGTACGACAACAGATAATTAACTCACTGTCGCGATTTGGCTGGGGTTTACATATTCTTTTAGAGTTAATAATAATAAATTCCATTGGACGTCACAACAAGCCATATATGTGTGGTATATTCGTCGCAAAATCCATAAACCATTGCCGTTTCCATATCATGTTCCATCATTTATCATTTCGATCTATTATCCGTTCCATTCCGACAATTACCAACACGACATAATACCGCAGTATCGCATGCATCAGATATAGGAAGGATCGGAATACATTTTACACAGCTGATAGAATCACATGAGGATAGAATATTCCATCGAATACAAAAAAGCTCGACACCGTGTATGAATATCTACACCTACGGAGCTATCGATCTTACTGATTAGCTGTCAGTTGTGGACGAGACCGCATACAATGCATATTTACAAATGTTTGCTACTGTCCTAGTCCATTGTGAAATGAGCAGGCCATTGTAATGGCCATTCTCTATGATCACCGCTCGCAGGAAAGACACAACAAACAAGCCTTCGCGTGTATTGTTTGCTCAGACTTTGGGCTCTGCGATCACTGGTCGATGGGCTCAATATATTTCGAGATGTGTATAATATAACAAACGGTACGAGAAAGTCCCCGGATGTTGGTATGTCAGTAAAATACACGGTTGTAGCACCTTTGATATTATCTGAACTTTAATGTCTCGCCCTCGATGGCGTTGGGGTGGGTGAGATGCGAATTGTTTTCTGAGTGGGAGGATCTTCTATATGTGTGTGTAACAAATGGTGGGAGAAAGTTCCCGGATGTAGGCGATGTGAGTGAAACCCCCGGATGTGGAACATTTCAGATTATCGGTGTATTTGTGCCGACACCGTTGGCGTGAAAGAGTTGTGTAATATAGAACGAAATATACAATGAAATGTCGACTTCGATTGGATGGACTTTATAGATGTGTATATAATGAAACAAACAACCCGAGCAAAAGCTCCCGAATGTAGGTAATTTGAGTAAATTTCAGAATGTGAAACATTCGAGACCTCGTCTGCGTAGTTGAGTTAAAGATATATTATGGACTTGTTCGGGTGCGTGAAACAGATAAGTTAGTATTCAGGCGCCATGCCAACTGGAGAAGAGTAGCATTTTATTAACATCGCCGAAAATCTCAAACAAATCTGCTGCACCACTCCATAGAAAACATCCACCGTCTGAACTACGCTCAACTGTAAATATTTACTTCTCGATTCGGGACGCAACTATCGGCGATAAACTAACCAAAACGATTTGGCAATCGAGAGTCTCTGCATTTAATTTATATATACGAATGACCGTCTGTATTGTCAATTTGGTTATAAAATTTGTAAAAAATAATAACTACTTTGAGCAAGATTATTATCCATTCTATATTTGATAATCCTACCGTAGTGTTTCACATGTGTCGATGTCGGTGTCTGTACGTGACCGGCGTAGTGTAATGATGTATAATGACATGTCTGGCCCGTCCAGATGTATGTAATGCATGAACATATCACATATACGCGTGAAGTAAACGAACGAGTGCGATAACGTTGACTGCATTCACGTGCAGGTGAGGTTCTTTGTTTATTACACACCAGCAATCAATATTCTTCAGTATAAACTAACTGCTTCTGTTTGATCTCCATCCTAGTTAGTCATTCTACTGCACACAATATACGAGGTTGGCTGGCATTGTAGTGTCAGTTAGGTTTTCATGCCATGTAATTTACATCACGAAAGCTATCGTGGTGTTCTAGTGCATAAGGTGGAATGATAATACATGCTGAAGTTACTTACAGTATGCAAAGAGTGTGTGATAAGCAAAACACGAAACACCGTGGTGACTTTTTACGAGAGTGATTCACGGTGACCCACTCAACACCGAGTGGCGAGGATAATCGAGCGGCGCTATGACGTAATTAACATAGTCGTGGCTGTTCTTAAAAGTTTGAACAAAACAAGACAAGATAATTATCAGTATACCGTCAATACTGTTATACACAATACATGGAATGGCATACACTATTCTAACTAGCTGTCGGTGTGTTAAATTGTAGCGAGTATCAGTTGTTTGTGGTGATTCTAGGGCTGGTCGTCAGTCTGCAGGATTTATGTTGATTCATATTAATCCGCCCACACAAGTTCACAAACATCAGAGTGAATCCGGATGATCCACGGTGCATGAGCTTAGTCAGTCTCTTTAAAAAGCCGACGAAAATTTTACCATATTTACGTCTCTGGATATCTCATTCATAATCAGTTACTGAATTGATGGGATTCCCTCCATTTCATTGGGGCACGCGCTTAATTTCATTGGTTTATGTCGTAAAAGATCACTATACAGATAAGAGGTCAGTGACGTGTTAGTGTAAACAATATATTATTATCAAGAACAAGCACATACAATACATACTATAAAGACATTAACAATTCAACATTAGAGAAAAGGATGTTGCACTAAGCCTAAGGCTTATAGGTGGCCATTATGGTATATATATTGCATCATGGTTTGATTGCGTCTCAGTGATGAATTGCCTGTTCCAATGACGTGTTGACAATTTCGCCACGCATTGTCAAATGCAATACAGGCGATATATGCATAATTCATTTTTCTCATCGCAAAATAGAAGACATCATCTTCGAATTTTTATCAGTCAACGATATTCATGATTGATTATTACTTCGCATATTGTTGTATGAAGTAATGCTTTATTACAAAGACACAAAATAATGCGTAACATGATTAACACATATACAATATTTTATATTCAATTTATAACTATTTCTAAATACTACGATACTCATAAACATTTACTACGCCAGGAATGCACTCCATATTTGGAAACGGTCAATTACGTCATGTTGGGAATGCCGCGTCGTTGTAGAAATGAAATATAATGGATACATCCATGCAGAGACGTATACATCCGTTAGGATTATCGTCGGCTTTTTAAAGAGACTGGGGCTAAGTGCATGCCCCCCGTATTGAGTGTTTTGCTTATTGCACACTCTTTATGTAACGTATGTGCCGCTCGTGGGAACTATATAGGCGGTCAATAAGGATGTAATGCGAGGTTATCGACAAGTATTAATAGTGAACTATATGATTCCGGAAATACATTAAACGTTGATATATCATTTCCTGCAGCGTCGACGGCCCCTAGAGACTCACGTCTTTACAGTACTCACGTAGTGACACGTACACTAACTTTCGTGACCTTTGAGATAGTGTGGTAATGGATCTCAATAAGTTTGATACGGCGTAAAAATTCGGTCATTATCAGTGCGTAGCGGTCCCCCAGCTATAATAACGTATACCACAAGCATGTCCAGAGTCCTCAATCAATGGGGAGGTTTCGATTGGTAATATTTATACTTCGCCCGTCAAGTATAATAGTCTTCTTTTTATGAGGTGGGCATCACCGTACGGGCCATGGGCTGGGAGGGCTGCAGCCCCCCTCAAAACATTTTTGAATTCGGGAATTTTCGGGACAATTTTGGAAAATTACGGTATTTTTTACATTTCTGCCCGAATTAGACATATCTAATCTTAATTTTGTGTATATATACACGGTATATTCTAAAACAAACTGTGTTACAATCACGAATAAACATCATGTAAACAAATTCGGGTCAAAATCCTCAGCCCCCTCCTAAAATTTGGGCGCCGGTATTGGCTATGAACAAGGCGGGAAACTACTACCAGTATTCAGCCGCTTTGTTCTACTTGGTGCAAACTAAACTTGCCTCGATACCACAGCGCTATTCTTCTCAATAAAACGCACTCGAACTACATTCATTTCTTATAATTATAAAGCTTTTTCAAATGTTTATTATTTTTTCTTTAATTTGCCTGCAGTTTCGATATTAAACCATGCTTCACTGTAAAGTTAGCCCAATATTCAACTCGTAAATTATCGACCGATTAGTCAATGGTCGCGCTTTGAAAATAAACACGCCCAGTTAATATATATGTGGCGTCGATTTGTGGTATGATGTATTATATTGGGATATGTAAACTCATGACCAAATTGGCAGTTGACCAATAACCGTCCAGGATTTAGTATAACACACATTCTAGGCAAATATTATTCAATAAAAGACATCGCCATTACATTCATTTCTGAAATATAAGTGATGTCTGTTACGCACGAAGTGAGAGATTCAGTTTTAATTGTTGGTTTATGGACATTAATTATGGAAATGTTTAAACGGGGTTGGAGGTCGTCGTGCACTTTAACATTACTTAAAATGTGCACAAGTTTGACTGTGGGCTTATTGTTTCCGACCATACATTTTATAATACGCTATAATTGCTCATCGACACATCCCACTTGCAACGGAGACCACTATATAATTTATAGACCCTGAATGATCAATACCGAGTATCGTTTTTCGAATTTAAAGTCACGTAGCGGTTTAAGCCATAAATTACGGGAGCTGCGCTGGTGCAGCATTAAAGACTCTGTGCCAGTGCATTTTACTATATAGGCGAGTCTCCCATAGGGAGGCTCGCATATATAAGAGAATGCACTGGCTTACAAGATCAAGGTAAATATTGTTGGGCCAATGTATTCTCATATATGCGAGTCTCCCATAGGGAGACTGGAATACATGAGAGAATGCATTGGCACAGTGTTTTCGCAAACTATCTGGAAGCTCCAGTAATGAACGGGTTAAGCCTTAAATTAAGCAATTTAATTTTCGCTCTTGTCATCCCCAGGGAGTCAAACTAGATCAATAAATGTCAGACAAACGTTTATATGAGTTGTTTGCATTTGGGTAAACGTGACAAAGCTATATATATGGCGGTTTGCGCTCCAAAACAAACGTAATAATATTCGCTTTTGATTGTTCTGACTAAGCCATTCTCTCATGCATTCGTCGCACCAACGTGCCTGTTTTATAGTGTGTCAATAGATGTAGTTACGTCCTCTTGTATGTTGACATGTATCCTACTTCGTTACCAATATGGCGGTATGACATGTGGCTGTCTATAAAATCCCAACCAGTCATCATAGATTGCAACTAAAAGACTAAGCCAGTCACCTTTCCATTCATGGAACATACCTACCTGTTTATATCATGTGCTAAGTATAGTATGCGGCACACTTTATTACCAATCTCGTGGTACGACCTGGCGGCTGTCTTTAAAATCCCAACCAGCCACCAAGATTGTAACTGAAAGACTAAGCCAGTCACTCGTCAATTCATACAAGCTACGTGCCTGTTTTATATAATATGCTAATACATGTAGGTACGTTCTCTTGTCGATGTACATGTAGCCTACTCTCATTACCAATCCGGCGGTACGACCTGGTGGCTGTCTATGTACATACAAAAACAGCCACCAAGATTGTAACTGAAAAACTAAGCCAGTCATTCAACCATTCATGCAATCAGGCGGCTGTCTATATACCAATACGCCAAGGATTATATAGCAAACAATATGTAATCGAGGTTCACGATTAGATGGCTAGTGGCATCTAATCGCGAGCACAAGTGGCACGTGATGTTCGATTGAATATCAGAATGTTGAATATCATATAATCCCATATCCCATAATATGTCAAATATAGCGAATTATCGAAATATGAAATACAACGAAAAAGCGAAATAGGAAAATACAGCGAAATAGCAGAATAAAAAATGCAGCGAAATGGCGAAATAGAGCGAAATATATAGAGCGAAATAGGAAATTATTTTTATTAACGAAATAACGGAGATATTTGAAGTAGTGATTTTGACAAAATAACGGACATATTTGAAGAAGTGTTTTAAAGCGCGAATAGAAGAATTTGACTTATATTTCACCAGAGTTGATCTATTGTGGTGTTGCAATTTCTCATACAAATCGCCGTTATTTCGTCAAAGTACATTCTTTATAGAGTTATTACCCTTCAGATTAAATATGATACGCAATCGAAACCACGCGTGCCTCCTGTGGTCGCGATTATATGCCTATAGCCATCTAATCGTGAACCCCGAGTAACTATCTTTTGGTAGTCAAACGTGTGCGTATTAGGTACTATATACATACACAAACAGCCACCGAGATTGTAACTGAAAAACTGAGCCAGTCATTCACCCATTCATGCAAGCAAGCTACGCGCCTCTTTTATAACATGTACTTATCTCTGTAGGTATTCGCTCTCTTGTCGATGTACACGTAGCCTACATCATTAGCAATCTCGTGGTACGACCCTGGTGGCTGTCTTTAAAATCCCAACCAGCCAACTGGAAGACTGAAAGACTAAGCTAGTCACTCGTCAATTCGTCTAAGCTACGTGCCTGTTTTATATTATGTGCCATTACATGTAGGTACGTCATCTTGGTTTAAACAGTATTTATTCCATGAATACAACAAAAATTACAATACATCAGAATATAACATCATGGACCGGATTCGACACCAAGCGTGTGTGCTTATGTGAGTCGTTTCCGGGAATCAGTTTTATCAACCCCACCCAGCGAGAGAGCGAATGTCTTATTTATATAATATTGTGTCGTATGATATACTATCCTTAATCAAGATTTTACTGTCGTCCCATGTAGCCGATTATTACTCCCGCGAGGTGGGGTGGGTATATGTACGTCAGGTAATGGCATTGTGTAATTGTGTATAGGCATGAAGAACAAATTAATGTTTATAGATAATGATGGTGTATCTCTTCCCTATGTATCTGTATATATATACAGATATGTAAATGTAGAATAAACTTCGTGTCGCAAAAGCGTCCAACATATTTCTTTTCACTGGCACTTCTTTCCACTTCTTTTCATTAACGTGTTATTATATATGGTATATATATTAAATAGATATATAAGTGAGAGATAAGAGGGTCTTTAGAGTCTATTTTAAAGGAAATAATAATAACGCATCATGTTCGAAATGCTGCTGACAATGTTGATGGGAAGAGATAGATCATCAGTAATGGTAATGGTAATACAGTATTATTCTAAGTTAAGGATAGGAAGGAAGATATCTTAGAGTAGTAGATTGGGTTATGTCAGATAGGGTTTAGGGGTTTTATAATGATTTTTTAGTGTTTTTAAATGACTCGGTGACCTCGTACCAACAGACTGTACGGCATTGATACGTCATATTGTCGATTTAGATGTAGCCTACTGCGTTACCAATCCGGCGGCACGACCTGGCGGATGACTATAAAAACCAAACCATAGAGCCATCAAGATTTCAACTAATAGACTAAGCGAATCCCTCATAAATTCGTGCAAGCTTAATTCTTGTTTTATATCACGTGCCAGTACATGTTGGTACTTCATCGTGTCGATTTACATTTAGCTTACCTCATTACCAATCCGGTGGTACGACCTGGCGCCTGTCTATAAAACCCCAACCAGCCAACAAGATTGTAACTGAAAAACTGAGTCAGTCGCTCATCCATTCAAGTAAGCTACGTGCCTATTTTATATCATGTGCCAATACATGTAGGTACGTCATCTTGTCGATTTACATGTAGCCTAATGCATTACCAATCGGCGGCACGACCTGTGGGCTAACTATAAAAACCCAACCATGGAGCCATCAATATTGCAACTAATAGATTAAGCGAGTCCCTCCTCCATTCATGCCACATACGTGCCTGTTTTATATAATATGCCAATCGGTAAATCCTCTCCCCGATGTAGTCTACTTCATTATCAATCCAATTAATCTAACATTCCAAATGACCCGAAGAACGAGTTCGCTCAGAGAATTGCACTTGAACACAAATTGCACAAATCTTATGTTACATTTTATGATCAAAGAGGTCGAAATTATTGATGCTAGATCAATATGGTTTCCCGCGCTACAACCATGCGTAAATCGATAAGCGGTATTCGTTTGTGGAAGTACATGGCAGCGTATTGTATCAACATAAGCAAAACACACACAACGTATGTAGAACATGAACGAGGTAACTCGTACTGCTGGCAACAGGTGCGCTCAACATAGGCGCTACATCACTTACTGTTTATAAATAGGTCATTACAAATCTATTTAGAATCATCTTGTAAGTGGAATAAGTGGAAGATATCGGCAAGTATCAATCAATTAGACTTAAATTGTTACATTTTAGAGCTTTTGGCCAGGTGAATGTGATCTCTATGGCTCTCATGGATATTTGGAATGTCTTATAGTATAAGACCGATACATAGCTGTTACTAGAATTTTCATTCTAAAAAGCCTTCCTTGACTGGAAAACTGGAAAACCCTTTACCAATGCATTCTCTTATATATGCGAGTCTCCCATAGGGAGCCTCGCATATATAATAGAATACATTGGCCTTGCAAATTTACATCGACCTTGTAAGCCAGTGCATTCTTTTGTGTGAGACTCGCATAAATAAGGGAATGCATTGCACATAATCTTTAATACTGCACCAGCGCAGCTCCCGCCATGAACCCCATGCTCCCGTCATGAAAAGTCCATCATCGCTGTCGGTAGTGTAATACATTGGCCACGAAACTTGCATTTATCTCATTATCCGATCGCAAACGGTCTTTCTAGAGAACCCTATATAGGTGAATGAATTTGAACAAGAGACCATTGGGCCATACTTTGTCGAAGACCTTTTTTGGAGTCCAAGAAGGACAACAAGTTTATATATAGAGTTGTTGTCTTGTGCATATGACATAGGCTCTTGAAGAACAAAGGATGTCATATTGCATCCAATTCCTACTTGAAACCTTATGATAGGCACTAAGGGAATGTCACAATTATGTTATTATTCATGAATCGATTGAGGAACACACATTCGAACACTTTCTATATCACACGTAGTGACGGTTTAGCTCTATATATAGCTATCGGGAAGTGTTGACGGCTTTGGTTTTCCCTTGTAAAGAGGAACGATACTTCCTGATTTTATTGACGGATGAATCCACTCGTATTCAATACAGGATTTGAATAATTTGCATAAACACGCATGCAGAAATTCAGAACCGAAGAGAAGATGTTCGTTGACTGTGTCATCACAACCGCTTGCCTTTCCAAACTTGAGTTTGC
Source organism: Siphonodentalium dalli (assembly GCA_032622095.1). Lineage (NCBI taxonomy): Eukaryota > Metazoa > Mollusca > Scaphopoda > Gadilida > Siphonodentaliidae > Siphonodentalium > Siphonodentalium dalli. The sequence continues at coordinate 64,852,339 of CP136069.1, forward strand.
GGACTCTTTGTGTACACTTTTAGAAAAATGCCCGTCGCTTTAACGGTGTCATATTGCGCAACATCGCTGCCAACCTTGGACCATTAAACATACAGTCAGGCTGTATACATAAGCATGTTCCACTGTACAAACCCGTTTAAGTACTGGCAGACTATAACCACATTGAAGCTCTTGTGAATTACTCTGGTGCGTACAGTACATGTATATACGCTCATGTAAGTGTACATGTATGCGCTTTGAAACAGCCAGAACACTGTCAACTGGATTGAACAGGTCAAGTTAAAAACACTGTCAACATTCTAATAGCTGCTACGTTGTTGTTGTTATTGATATTATTGTCACTAATGGTTGACATCGAAGCTCGTGTTAATTGTACCTGTATCCTCTTGTGTCAGTAAATGTGCCAGTGTTTTGATAGTCAAACACTGTCAATTTCAATATCAACACTAAGTCGAATGAAGGCGAATACGGCCCGGTCCAATTGTCACAATTTAGTGGATAATATCAATGATTAAGCCGGTTTTCGCAGAATTGAAACTTGTCCGGTTCACAAATGAAAGGAACCGAAGTCAGATCTTAACATTATTTAGTCCACAACTGCATATGTAACATTTCCCCCAAAAAACAATAGTTTTTACAGCGCCTGCGATGAAATAGGCAAAATGACAAAAGAAAATTCGTGAGTGCTAAAGACATCGGACTTGAGAATAGCGTAATTACGGACGCAAGATAAGACAGACCCGCACTACACAGACTGAATATACTGGATCATTATAATGCATACAAACAATTTAATAATACATATTAAATATCAGCAGAGTCAGATTCAGTCATACTGTATGGAGTCATTGCCGTATATAATTTGGTCGCCGATAAACATACTTTTGAATTTTGACGGCATGAACTTTGAATCACGAATTTTTTTAACTTATACCATTTTCATGGGCACTTAAAACAACCGTGATTCACCGTACAACTGATGAACTGTGTGGAACCGTCTGATTACGACGCTCCGACACCGTCAAACCGACAGTATTTTCTAAGAGTGTAGCTGAACTCTCTCCACTCTCTCGCCCCTCAGACAACAACGTAAACATCAAACTATAATGCGATCAAGATGTGAATTACGCAGCACAGTGATCAATTGAAATCTGCAAACTACAGAACATGATTGGTTTATTCTTCGTTTTTCTTATTGAATCGTCATTGGTGTGAGAGATATCGGTACTTGTCGTACTGTCACGGCGACGGCAATCGCGAAGATGAGGAACATGTGCACTTGCCGTCATTCCCCGAGGGAGCGTATAACACAAACTCGTCACTATGCAGACGTGAGTCTTGTATACAAGGAACACCAGCCCTGCACTCGGAGCATGTACTTGCTGTTATTCCGCGATAGGTACGCGAATCGCTCATACGAGGGACCCAGCGTTCAGTGGATGTACTATACCACAAGTAGATATTACTATCATACTAACACGACCCTTCTCAAATTGTAAATTTATACAAGAAATATCGTATCGCCATCACCGTCCCCTGCACCATACGCATATTGTGTCACGCGTTCTTGCATCCACGTCATCGCCATCAAATGATATTATCAGAACACCAACAACTACTGGAAATTGATCCTCGGAAATGACTAAAAAAGCACAAAGCTTGGTATCGAATCCGATCCACGAATTCTTGTATAATCCTATATTTGTAACTGTATATATTATGAATTTACATTGAATATACTGTTTAACCATACCTATACTAAATTATGCTGACGAGTAGTTCCCTTTAAAATATTCAGATAATAAGTTCCACAAACGACCATAACTTACTATCCGAACATTTCCCATTAAAGATTATGAATCTTTCCTCACTTGTATTATCTTTTCGTCTATCTGTCATCTGTTTTATTACCTGGTTACCAAATGAATAATACACCATTCCAATGTACACTTTTATTAGCGCGCGCAGCGTGTATACTGTTCTCTAAATTCTTGATAGCTGTGGTCCGCTGGGCTTTTTATTTATAGATAATGGGTTTCCGGTTTAAAAGTCGAACTGCGCGACCAGGAGGCCGAGTCCGGTAAAAGGTGTAGTTGGGAATTTCAATTTCGTTTATTGTCCTTTACATTATGATGTCAATAATGTTGATTTTTGGTTTGTGACAAGCTATGTCAATTACCAATAAAAGAAATTTAAAAAATAATTTGTAAGTCTTATATTTCAACTTTTATATATATTTTTCGTTCTACAGCCCACTGATGGTTGTGGTCGGAGACGGCCGAGTCGGCCGCCGGTTCGTTAATTATGTGCTGATTATTATTGTTATTTTAACGGAATTCTGAGTTGGTCATTCGCGAAACCAATATATTTTATATTCTATAATTACAATCATGGGTAGATAATATATGATCTTGAGCGCGTTACCATTTCTGACTATGGTTTTCTTGTATAGCCATGCTCCCCCACTTTAAATACATTCCGTGTTGAAAACAATCAAATGTGCTAATCTGACCAGAGAGGCAATGAGTACAGTTATAACATGGGGATGGTTGCTATGACGACGAAAATGAGAATTATTTAAAGATAACGCAACGAGCTTGAAATGCCCGACTGTCGAGACCAGTGCCTGTGAAACTGTTTATTTAGATAGGAAATAAATAAGTTATACGTTCCAGTTTGTTTGTTTGTTTGTTTGTTTGTTTATATACTTTCTGTCAAGTGCCATATAATTATACATGTGTCTGGCTAGCCATAAATTGTCTTTATAATAGTCATGAATCGGTGTACATCCAGTAATGCCCTAAGTAATCGACCCCTCAACCACAGCATAATTATGGGCAACTTGTTGCCATTCATCGGAAAGCTCTCGGTAGCTTTCCGATGAATGGCAACAAGCCATATTTCCGACTAAATCCTGAAAAGTTACCCATAATTCTGCTGTGGTTAAGGAGTCGATTATTTAGAGCATTACTGTAGTTCAATGCTTTCCTCAGGTTAGGAAAATATTCAAAAGTACTTTCTCGGGCGTGTGGTGTAAAGCTCAAACAGTGTACCAGATTTTGTGATAAAAGCAGTAGTCTAATTTAAATCGAGAGTTAACTTTTTATACCAGTAAGAAGTAACAGTTTGAACTCCGTGTAGAAATTTTAACTCAGAATTTCCGGATTTCGATACAAACAAGGAACAATTCTCGCGGGACAAAGACCCGCTGACTCGTTCCGGTATTTTGTTATTATATATCAGCAGATTTCAGTCTGAAATCGGAGAAATTTGTTATTTTGTGAAACGATTGTGTCTCTGGTATAGGGCTCTATGCATGTGGATATTAATTGACAATATTATGAGGGCCTCGGTGACTCAATCAGTTAAGGGTACAACTTCTAGCCGTTTCGGCCTCCAGTGCTGGCGATACGGGTGGTTTGCCGCACATAGTCGACAAGTTTATCAGCCATTGGAATCACTGTTTGATTAGCCGTAAGTGTGCGGATTTCCTCCACCACTAAAACTGGCAATGTCGTGATATGACCTTAGTTGCTGAAAGCGACATCAAACACCAATCAATCAATCAATCGACATTCTGAACGTTGCGAACCTTGGTTGCACGCGAATCACAACCGAAATGATGGAAACCGATGCGGATGGATGAACGTTATTTCACCTCATGTATAAAGCTACGTTTTGTATGTCCGATTGCACTTTCATTTTGAGCGTTTAACGTTACTTTCCTTTAATAAGTAATTGCATGCACGATTCAGATCGTCGATATGTGATTTGGTGATACACTTTATATATAGAGAGAGGGAGAGATGATCTGTCGGTCAAGCGTAAAAGCAAGTTGCCCGTCGGTGTCTGAGCTGGGTTGATCATCAATATCGCGTCGTTGGAGTTTCTGGGTTGGTGTAAACATTATTTATTTAGTATCCCAGATTTATACAACAATTTACAAAATGATGTTAATATATATATATGTAAGTATGATAAGTCTGAGAGAGAAGAGGATTTGACATCAAGCGCCAGAGTTTCTGGGTTGGGCTGAGATTGTTTTTGATAATGCTATACACATGTACATGCGTGTATAGGACAGACAGGTCAATGGAGTAATGTTAACTATGTATGCCACTGATTATGATGAATTTAGTAATAAAAAGTAAATAAATATAAAAAGTGTCCGCGATTAATCACCCGATTCTTACGATGTTATACGCTATACATGTATATCTCATGAACAATATATATTGGCTGAGAATAAAGCATCTTCAGAGTTCACGCGAATGCTCGGTTTCCATGTGTAAATGTAGTACGTCTTTTTAATGAAAGTCCGTTATAGAAGACTAACGGGGCGGGTCTCGGTCCAAAAACATCAACCCAGCCGATATACCAAGCTGTGTGGACGGAGAAGACTTGGTCTCTGCTGGGTTACGCTGGTAGCACACAGCATTGTATGGGAATCGGATGGATAAATTGTCATCTGCATTAAGCCGCAGAACTAATGGTTGAGTGGTGACACGGAATAAATAGTAGGATCGGCGATCATGTCGGTATTGTTAATGAGCATAGAGCAACTAATCTATGGCATCACACGCTGAATGGGATATCGATTTAGCCTAATGAATTTACATCTCCGATTTGTGTTATTTCAGTTACATAACTAAGGACAGAACCCAGATCAATAAATCAGTCTTGTCGACTCTTGCTATCTAAGTGCGACATCCTCATTAATAAGTGACTTCTTTTATATGGAGCATGTTCTTTCTGACGGCTATGCTATGACACATACAGTTCGCAAATCATGTGCGATAAGCAAAACCCTCAACACTCTATGGAGGTTGTAAAATTGTTTTTCGATCCCATATCCCAACAAATACAAAGTACATAGGGATTGGTCCTGAACTGAACTGAACTGATTTATTGTCATTATGTTATATCGTTTACTTCGAAGTTGTAGCTCTCTCCATTATGTTAAATGTCGAAGAAGGCCAAAAAAGGCCGAAAGCTTCTAAATTGAGCTATACGATGGTTATATTCATATATGTAAGTCCATATTTAAGAAACACTTTAGAACAAATTGATTTTTTTAAACCGCTATAAAGTTCACATTTTGTATTTCTAACATAATTCACCAATAATTATACCCTTAAAATGTTACATCAATGGGCCTGGTTGCTGTGATTACTAATATAAGTGAATAGAATACTTTTGTTTGACTCCATCAAATGTTAGGGGAACTGAGTCATCATAGCCCTTAAACTGACACCACCTTGCTGATTACATCACAGCGATCGCCAATTCTCGCTACTGAAGCTTTCTTGGTCATCGTGAATCGCTCTCCCAAATACATCGCCACTGTGTTTAGTGCTTTGCTTATCGCACACTCTTTACACATTTGATTCATTGTGGATTATGTTATAGCAAATGTTAATTCTGGATTATATGGTATTGCACCATCATCATGGCAATTCAACAGGCTCACCAGCATCATAACAATTCAGCAGGACACACCATCGTCATAGCAATTCAGCAGGACATACCAGCATCATTGCAATTCAGCAGGACACATCATCACCATAGCAAGTCAGCAGAACACACCAGAATAATAGCAATTCAGCAGGTTCACCAGCATCATAACAATACAACAGGACACACCATCACCATAGCAACTCAGCAGAACACACCACCATCATAGCAATTCAGCAGGACACACCATCATCATGGCAATTCAGCAGGTCTCACCAACATCATAGTAATTCAGCAGGAGTCACATCAACATCATAGTATTTCAGCAGGCCTCGCCATCACCATAGCAACTCAGTAGAACACACCATCATCATGGCAATTCAGCAGGCCTCACCAGCACCATAGTAATTCAGCAGGAGGCACACCAACATCATAGTATTTCAGCAGGCATCGCCAGCACCATAGCAATTCAGCAGGACAAACCACCACCATAGCATTCCAGCAGGTCTCGCCAGCACCATAGCAATTCAGCAGAACACACCATAATCATAGCAATTCAGCAGGCTCACCAGCATCATAACAGTAAACAGGACGCACCAGCACCATAGCAATGCAGCAGGCCTCACCAGCACCATAGCAATTAAGCAGGACACACCAGCATCATATCATTTCAGCTGGACACACCAGCACCATATCAATTAAGCAGGACACACCATCATCATAGCACTTCATCAGGACACACCACCATCATAGCCATTCAGCAGGCCTCACCAGCACCATAGCAATTCAGCAGGACAGACCAGCACCATAGTAATTCAGCAGGACACACCAGCATCATAGAAATTCAGCAGGACACACCAGCATCATAACAATTCAGCAAGACACACCAGCATCATAGCACTTCAGCAGGACACACCATCGTCATATCATTTCAGCAGGCCGCACCAGCACCATAGCAATTCAGCAGGACAGACCAGCACCATAGCATTTCAGCAGGACTCACCAGCACCATAGCAATTCAGCAGGACAGACCATCACCATAGCACTTCAGTGGGACCCGCGCCAGCATCATGGCAATCCAGGGGGCCCCACCATCAGCACCATGGCAAGGACCACTTAACCAGTGTTGGTAAAAACGCGATCACACCTGTGATTACACTAACCTTTAACGCGTCCGTGGAGCTTCTTTCCTGGTATTTTGCGTAAACCCTGTGCCAATGCATTCTCCCATTGGGAGACTCGCATATACAACATAATGCATTGGATTATGCCACTCAGTCTAGTCAGTTATAGATGTATACGCTGGAATGGCCTGGTATTCATCTGGAGGGGTGTTTTAACGACATACAGATGAACGAACAGATAATACAAGCGCAGAAGGATTTCTATTCATTGGTGGGAAATGTTCAGATATATATAAGTCGTTGAACGTATTATCTGAACGTTTCCCAATGGAACTATTCGGCATGGGCATTTAGTAATGAAATGGTTAAAGCTTGATTATAGGCAAGCGAATTTGTTAATTATTTATAAAAGGATCGCACGCATACACATTGGTATAGACTATTTAGCTACGCCCCTACTCATCAACCGCTTCGTGGTCACCAGAGAGAACGATCGTTGATATAAAGATAATACATTGGTACGAACGGCTGGTAAGGTTCCGCAAAGCACCCCAATGTTTACACACACCGATCGGGGCATTATACCCATTAAACAGATTGTCTTGCTCGCAGTTCACAAGATGAGCGCATAACGATTTCCGATCTATGATAATATCCCACTCGTATGCTCAATGAGCATCTCTACAGTCCTTACCCAGCCGACAGACTATTAATTAGAAACGAGAGGACACTAGGCAGCATCGTCGATCTATACAAGCTTTCTGCCGATGTGATTTCATCGAATCCTAGAATTCTTGGCCACATGACTTCGGGAATGTATATCACAATTATATTAGTGCCCAGCGTGCTCTACTCCTGACGTCACGTGGTCGAAGCCTAACCGCTGCCGTCTGAACATCATGCTGTTGCTAGCACTTTGCGATTTGGCCCTCGAGTTTTATTATGTACATCTTCTAGTGAAGTCACGGATATATCCCACTTGTGTGTGTTCTCGATGAGAATCTCTACAGTCCCTCTACCCAGCCGACAGACTATTAATTAGAAACGAGAGGACACTATACGAGATTCGTGATTTAATCGAATCCTAGAATCTTGGCCACATGACTTCGGGAATGTTGATCACAATTTTATTATTGGCCAGCATGCTAAACTACTGACGTCACGAAGACGTCATGTGTTCGAAGACCACCTGCTGTCGTCTGGACACCATGCTGTTGGTAGCACGTTGCAATTTATCCCTCGAGTTTTAGTATGTACATCCTCTAGTGACGTCACGAATACATCCAACTCGTGTGATCGATGACCATCTATACATTCCTTACCCAGCCGACATACTATTAATTAGAAACGAGAAGACACCCTACATGCAGGATTCGACGTGTTTTCATCGAATCCTAGAATCTTGGCCACATGCAGATCCACGTGCTCCACTCCTCGCGTCTGTGTGTGGAGACCACATACGCTCTGTGCTCACCGGCTGACGTCTGGACACAATGCTGTTGCTAGCACTTAGCAATTTAACTCTCGAGTTTTAGTATGTACATCTTCTAGTGACGTCACGGATATATCCCACTTGTGTGTGTGCTCGACGAGAACCCATACAGTCCCTCTACCCAGCCGACAGACTATTAATTAGAAACGAGAGGACACAATACATTATTCGTACCGACGTGTTTTCATCGAATCCTAAAATTCTTGGCCACATGACTTCGGGAATGTAGAGTACAATTGTATAGTGGCCAGCATGCTCTACTCCTGACGTCTTTGTTACAAATTAGCCCTCAAGTTTTAAGTGTGCACATATTCCAGTAACGTCATGAATATATATCCCACGACAGACTATTAAGTAGAAATGTAGATCACAATTGTACCAGTGTTCTACACATATATAATTACAACTACTTTCGTTTTGGTCAAAATGCGGGCATTTTATTGGTCGAGAGGCTACCGCGTGACATGATCTATCAGTGCATATACGTTGCAGTAGACGAGTCACATCGCGTAGTGACACTTTAAGAAAAATGGGCGAGTCTATAACCGTCGCCCCACACGACGTCCCCGGATGACGCGAAAGTGCGGAACGAGAATTCCATTAGAATTTCAGTAAAAAAAACAACTCGAAAACTCAATGCTAGAAACATTTGAACAAGTAGTTGATGTCTATATTGCATGTTTCGGCTATACTATACATATGTCTGTTCATTTCAGCCGTATTCATGTTTTTGTAACGCTCGACTGAACACTCAAAGTTATTGCCGCGTTTTTCATTTGTCCAATTTTCGAAAAAGCGTCCATGACAACGTGTATAGTTACTGTGAACATCAAATTAACATTTTTCAGCTTCATAATAATGCTAATGACATAACATTTGTCACGAGAACATTAGCTGTGCTCAGGGCATTTGTTTACAAATTACATCGGCCATCGGGCTGGACTCCGGTCCCGGAGTCTCAGTCTGGAATTAATAATTTAATAATTTTACAGGAGATCGCGGATTCGACTCTGGGTGTTAATAATTGTTGGCTACGTCATTTTAAACGTAAATCGTAGCCAAACTAGTAAATGATCATGGATAGTTCATTGCTGAAAATTGAAGTTGAAGTGTAGGCCCTAAATATTTATTTTCTGAAAGTTTGCTTGGCGAAGTTGCTCGTTGACAATTTCGGCCAATTTATTTTCGGCCCATCAACCAAATTCCGAGATCGTCGAACGGAAAGTCCTGTTTTGGCAATTAATTTTCTGAGATGGATTAATAATAGATAGTTGAAAATAAAGTGTTATCGTTGTAATTATAAGCCATCAACGTCGTTGATCTATGAGCCTGTAGACCGATCAGTAGACGAATAACATAGGCCTACTTAGTATAATCCGCTTCGCGGAATTATACAGTATGTTATTCGTCTACTGATCTGTCTATAGGCTCATAGATCAACCGAAAAACGACATTGATGGCATATATAACGTCATGATGTGAAGACGTAATGTGTTCGAAGCCCTCTCGCTGCCGTCTGGACAATCATGACGTCAGTAGTGGAGTTCTTAGTGTGTACATGTTTTAGGGACGTCATGATAATTCCCATTCGTGTGTTCGATTGGCATCTCTACAGTCCTTACACAGACGACAGACTCTACCAAGCCATCCACTCTACACACTCCCGCCACTAACATAATCCCTAAACCGTCGCCTCGGACGTTCGGGTAGGTTTTATCGGGAACGAATACAGTAGATGAACTAGATAGTTGTGGTAACAGTTATTGTACTTACGACCTAAATGGTTGATGTGCATTGACGCACAAGCGGCACATATTTCACTTGTAAATTTCAGTATTAGATATTATTAGTTATCTTCGGCAACATCGGGGGCACATGGAGATTTAATACCTGAATGTCGATTTGAACCCCGATGCGGAGCCGAGGGGTTCAAAAAGAGACATCCAGGTATTAAATCTCCGTGTACCCCACGATGTTGCCGGAGATAACGATTTTGTCCCCACAACAATAACCATGTCTCCTTAATTTAAGTGTGTTTTTCATAGGTTGTCCGATTAATTCACACCAATAAGAATAATTCAGTAGCTGACCTACGGACCCGGCGTCAGGTGACGTCAAATTCGGCGTGCGAGAGCAATGTCACGATTGGTGGAAACTGCCAGTTCAAGGGTCATTCATATACCCCCGATGTTTCACGTGCTCAAATACCCCCGATGTTTGGCGCACGCTCTCTTATACCCCGCCGTCAAGGGTGGCGGGGGACATGGTGATTTAAACGTGGCGTTGTAGCCAATCAGATTGCTAGTTACAACCGGATGTGGGGACAAGAGTTTTTAACTATTAATGATTTTTGAATGTTCTTTGTGAATTTCCACAGCTCATGTACTATAGTTTATCCCGTCAGACAAATGTTTACATATATTTTAAACAAATTTAAAAGCAAAACAGCTTTGGGTAAGAGACTCGGTATATACGGGGGGAGGGGGGTCGTGCCAATCCTGAGTTTAGTCATTTTCAGAACGAGGTCCCCAGATGGCGAATTTAGTGACGCGATCCCGCATAATGGGCTAACATCATCAATTCTCCCTCTGTGGACCTCATTCTGCTTAGGCCTCATCTGCTATGGGAGACATAGACTCAGATTGAAGTTTCCAAATGGTGAATATGGTGATGTACACCCATTGGGGACCTCTAATATGCAATGTGTCGTCTGCCAATTTGGGATATAGAGAAACTATACCAAAAAAGAAATAGAATCTAAGAGAAGTTTCTATAGAAATTTGATAATAAAGAAACTTTCCAGAGAACATGAGGTCTGAGCAGAATGAGGTCCCCAGAAGGTGAATTTAGTGATGTTAGCCCGCTCGCCCTTTCTGCAAATGACAGGCACACTAAACTCAGACTTGGCTTATGCCGATAATATTTAATTGTTTTCGGGAATGTAGATCGGAATTGTTATACATGTATGCCTTCGAGTGGCCTGCGTGATTTAATTGTGACGCTATGTATTTAGAGGTTAATACTCGGTTAGTTTGATATCGGCCGAGATATCAGCCCGATGTATCTTCATATTAGCCTGAGACCGAAGGTCGAAGGGTGATATGAAGTTACCGAGGGCTGATATGTCTCGGCCGATATCCAACTAACCAAGTAGTAATATATATTGTAATTAATGGTAACTAATTAGTAATTAACTATATGGAATATATCTATCCACTTCAATGTCAGTTGATCTGTGTAAACATAAGATTGAATGGACAGCAGGTAGAATATAAACGAAATCACTAATTTTACACCTTAACTAAGATATTGACGAGTTGCTACGTTGTGAATGACCACGTACGTCATATGAGCAAGTAGATATTCACGATTTCCATTGAAATTACAGATTAAACATTGCACAGTTCGATAATAGAAATGGCATGAAACACTCGCCGTTCCCTCAAGTCAATTATGAAATAGTCGTTATATCGCACTATCACTGTGACTGCGTCCCCGGATTGAACGTAACACCACGCCCCGCTTGATGGAGTCATAACTGATGTCAGCCGAGTTTTGTGGATTATCAGCTGAGTTTAGTGTGTTATCAGCCGAGTTTGGGGTTATATCAGATCGATAACAGGTCGACCAAGGCAACCATGTGATATCTAATTAATTGGTCTATATAAGGGGGTTCGTGACAGTTTAGGATCGTCGATCCAACAACAGACATACTCCTCTCTCTAATTTCGGGAATATATATGTTATAATGGTGTAAATGTTTTCCATAGGCATTAGACCTTAGTGCAAACTGTTAGTGTATACTGTTTACAATATAATGCACAGTTCAGTTAAGAATTTTCTTTAAATATGAAAGATTGATATTTGCGGTAACTTTTTTTTTTTGCAACAAAATCAAATCCGTCATGTAGAGAATTCGTCTTTAAATTTTGTGTTTTCGTAACTTGGATAAGAGCCACACTAAAATATAATGTAATTTTTCATACCAAAGAATTCAAACTTCACCATTAATGTATAGGGAAGAATTGTAATGTATTTTATGTGGAAAAAACACACGGTTATTGACCAATCAATACGGGTGTCTAATTTATTACATCCTTTAGTTGGGAGGGGGGTTGCTCCGAACCATATTTACCATTGTAACATATAGATCGCCTCGTTACATATAACGTAACGATTGAATGTGTTCCAATCCCTCTTACTTCCTTTTGGACACCATGTTGTGTCGGTCGCGTTTCGTGTAGCAGGTGGGGTATTACAAACATTAATTAAGTCTCGGGTTTTTATTGTGTACATATTCTCGTGCATTGTGTCTCTGCAGACTCATCGATCTTTTCAAGGCTCGTGTCTGTCTGCACCAGAATTGTACTGCGTCGTAATCAAGTTGCTTAAGCTAGCCACACGTGCTTGCGTATGCGTTAGCGAAAATAATCGGATCCGTTCGTCGGATCCGCTCGTCGTGCCATTGGGGTCATGCGAATATTGTCCGGTAGTGATCGTTTCAGTCACTTCACCATGGATTTACATGCGAACGCAAACGGAGCGACGATTTCTATCAGATGGAAAATACGAGTATTTTCGGTCCGATAAAAATACAATACATACAATCAATCTCTGTTTTCATTGTTCTGGACGTAATTTCTGGAATTACGCTTGGTGGCGTCTGGGCATTATTTTTACTGAATATGTGCCAGGCATATATACAATTAATCTCGGTTTGCATTTTGCTGGTAACATGAAGAGCCCCCGCGTTCGAATCCCGCATGCTGCAGCTGTCGTCTGTTTGGACATTTCACCATTGCATGTCACAGATCGCGAGATACAATCAATCTGGGATCATATTTTGTTAACTACATTAAGCCTTAAAATAGTGTGTCTGTCATTTGCAAAATGTGGTCCGCAGAGGGTGAATTTAGTGACTCTATCCCGCATGGCGGGCAAAAATCACTAAATTCACCCACTGGTGACCTCATTTTGCTAGGCCTCATCTCCTGTGAAGTATCTATAGTCTCAAAATAACATTTTAGTTACTTCTGTTCAGTTTATATCCCCCCTTTGCAGAAGATAAAATGCATAATTGAGGTGACTAATGTGTGACCATCACCAACTGCAACCGGGGACTTCAATTTGACAATAGGTCTCCCATAGCAGTTGAGGCAAAAGCAGAATGAGTTTCCCAGAGGGTGAACTCACCCTGTGGAACTCATTCTGCAAATAACAGACATTCTATTTCAATGCTTTGGCTAATTGTGCGTATTCTTGGGAATTTACATGTCGCAATATGATTCAGTGGTTATCATGATCGACTCGTAATTTCAAAGCGATACCTGTTTCAATCCTGCTTGATAACGTCTGTACATAGCGCTGCGTTGATCGCCTTCGCAAACAAACTGCAGAATACTGATGCAGGGAACTCGTTTATAAACAGAGTACATGGCCTTGGGCAAAAATGCTAGATCGGAAGTTAAACCACAATTACCGAACGCACGTCGATTGTAGTGTAATAATGGATCTACACATTGCTACCCAATATTTAAGGAACGATCTATAGTTATGAATATGACTGCACTATGAAGGTTCCGAATCACATACACCATTTGTGGTCGGCAATTGTGTGTTTACACAATGTAATCATAACATGAAATAAAGATTATTCCTAATAATTGCATATAATTCTGTGAAATATTAACGTAAACATACATAATGAACTGGAAATACAATTCAATGTGTTCCTTCGTGCAATTATATTTAGCTCATTTAAACACATTAGCTTTTCCGGAACACGATAACAACGTGCGTTAACAAATGCATTGGATGTAATTATTGGCCTATAACGCACTTTTCATAAACAAATCAGGAGTTCCCAGTCTGCGCCCAAAAATAATTAAATCAAACCAGAGAGAATTCATGCGCGAATAACACCGTCAGATATCGACAACCGAATGAACCAATCTTGCAAGGTTATGTGGGAATAAACTCTTGTTTCGATTGTGGTTATGCAGTTATAACCGAAGCATTTGAAGACAAATTTAATAACGCTCATAGCGCATTATAGTAGATTTTGTCTTCAAAATGATTATTTCTTAGATATTTCTCATAATTTAATACGTCATTTAATTCCGAAGTAAAAGACACATAAAAATAGTCGCATGTCACTCTAATTATCGATTGATCAAGTGTCGTCATCAATGCATCGTGCTTGATTGGCTGGTGCCCATTGATCACACACCTGGCATGTGCGCTAGTGTAACACGACTGTACACTAAAATTTTAGATTCCATTTCATCTATTTGCAAATTATAGTAAGAATCTTGTTGATTTCCGAGTCTCTGTGTACTTGTGCACTGGCAGTAAACAGTACGGTTATTGGAAGGGCTGTTCTAGCGAATTAATTCTGATGAAACATCGAAATTCACCTTTATAAAGTAGGAAGTATCGAATAGCTTTTGTGTGCATTTTAGGCATGCGGCAATGTGTTTATAGACGTGTTCCTTCCATTCGAGGCTATTGTCATGTCCGTACGTAGAGGAAAGCAATCAAGACAAACAACGGTATTATAGTATTCCGTGGATTAACAGCTTGTGATTACATTATGAATCGTTGACCTTTATGTCTTCGCCATAACAATCAAACGAACGCATACATATGATCGTTTGATCGTATGATAAAGATCAAACGATTTTCTCCAGTAAAGAGTGTCAATACGTTCGCCATCTGGAAAGAAAAACGACACAGATCTCCAGTGACCCATTTTGCCAAATTAATATTTACCCGATTTTGGAAAACCGAAAAACATCAGGACTGTTGTGACGTCGGGCATATTAGTTACAACAATAGATTGCCATCATTCGTTAGTGTTTGGTTATGTTCGGTTGTGTTCGGTTATGTTCGGTTGTGTTCGGTATTCATAGTGACCGGTCACGTCGGGCATATTAGTTACAACAATAGATTGCCATCATTCGTTAGTGTTTGGTTATGTTCGGTTGTGTTCGGTTATGTTCGGTTGTGTTCGGTATTCATAGTGACCAGTCACGTCGGGCATATTAGTTACAACAATATATTGCCATCATTCGTTAGTGTTTGGTTATAATATAAGGATTAACTGTCATGTGGACTGTTTTTTATGGAGATGTAACCGTGAGGTAAGTGGACATAACTTGTGTAAAACCCAATACAAGTTATGACCACTTACCTCACGGTTACATCTCCATAAAAATAGTCCACATGACAGTTAATCCTTATATTTATATACATTTAGCGAAAAAGCCACTTTTGTAAATGTATTTAAATCGAAAAGTGTATCGTGACAAAAACAGCCCAAAATACCCAATAGCACCCTTGGCAGAAGTTAATAGGAACAATTTCTCTTCATATTGAAACCCGATGATGTATTAAGTCAATCCTGCGCGAGTCCAAATGCGCCCAAAACATTACGCGTTCGTCTTTCCAAACCCAATGACGTATCGATGGTGTTATGAACTTGGTGTTATGAGCCGTTGCTCATTCACCGAGAAATAACCTCAACTAGCCACGTGGGCGCCGACCAATCAGAATGCTGGATTTAGTGATGACAACACTTAGTATGTATATATATCTAATTAAATTACCTGTTATGACTGATATTATTTTCGGACAAGGACAAGAGGGTAAACAATATTCGAACAATTTCAAGCAAATGAGTACTACACATCTATGATGAACACGGTTACTCCTGGTTACGCTACCTTTTACCCAGATTCTTACATTTAAAAAAAAAGGATTTTTCGGCGTACAAAGTATATTGAGTACAGATCGAAAACAAAATTTCCAGACATTGTGCCACGTGTATATCAACACTAGCCCACGTATACACATGGTTATTTCTGGTTAATTCACAAAGCACTATAAGGTGCATTGACTAATTTATATTTCCTTCTTACAATTATCAGGGTACAATAATACCAAAAGTATATATATCCGCAATCAATCACCATCCGAGTTCACTATACCCACCACATCACCAATAAACATTGCCCAAAGGAACTATCCACTCTGTTCGGTACAAATGTACCAACAGTATATATATCTGTATATATCTAAGTAAAAACCCATTATTAATCAATTAGTTTCATTGCGCTTTACATAAAATGATACACAAAAAATCACAATAAAAATCAATTGGTCAACATTAACTAAGAAATTAAAATACGTAGTAGAAGATGTGCATCGTTAAAACTATGCACAGCTGTAAAAGGATAATTAGAACTCGAATAATAGTCATTGCACTTAAATATCTGTCTGGATTATCTACTGCTTTGTGTATATTTGTTGCAGTTCAAGCACATACGGAAAAGGTTTTTTTAAGTTTTCGCTTGAGCGCTGATAAAGTGTCATAACGTCGAATGTTGAGCGGCAGCTTATTCGTAGCAACTTCCTTGAACGAACGGTTTCCATAGTTGTTATCAGGCTTACTGATAGTTGTAATGTTCCGAAGTCATCGGATTCACGACATCACCACTCTGGTCGGTACAAGGGTACCAACATTATATATGTCAATGTAATCGACATGCACCACCCGAATGCATTGGATCCACGACATCACCACTCTGGTAGGTACAAGGGTACCAACATTATATATGTCAATGTAATTGACATGCACCATCCGAATGCATTGGATCCACCATATCACAACTCTGGTCGGTATAAGGGCACCAACATTATATATGTCAATGTAATCGATATGCACCATCCGGGTGCATTGGATCCACGACATCACCAATATAAACTTTGCTCACGGAACTATCCACCCAAGTCTCATGTGATCTTCGCTATATCACGTATTGTATTTATCCGAGTAAAACGTGGTCGTCCCTATTGTTTATGTACATATATTTACATACTAAGTGTTGTCATCACTAAATCCAGCATTATGATTGGTCGGCGCCAACGTGGCTAGTTGCAGTTATTTCTCGGTGAATGTGCAACGCCTCATAACACCAAGCTCATAACACCATCGATACGTCATTAGCTTTGGAAAGACGAACGCGTAATGTTTTGGGCGCATTTGGACTCGCGCAGGATTGACTTAATACATCATCGGGATTCAAATTCAATATGAAGATAAATTGTTCCTATTAACTTTTGCCAAGGGTGCTATTGGGTATTTTGGGCTGTTTTTGTCACGATACACTTTTCGATTTAAATACATTTACAAAAGTGGCTTTTTCGCTAAATGTATATAAATATAAGGATTAACTGTCATGTGGACTATTTTTATGGAGATGTAACCGTGAGGTAAGTGGTCATAACTTGTATGTAAAACCCTTCGGGTTTTACACAAGTTATGTCCACTTACCTCACGGTTACATCTCCATAAAAACAGTCCACATGACAGTTAATCCTTATTTAATATTTAATTTCTCAGCGCGTGATACTGTTTACCGAGTATTTTCTAACATACCCCCATCAGTCCTTTGTACTGACTCTCTCAGTGAGAATCTCTTTGGGGCCATCGATTGCCTTCGGCATTGGAATCGCGAAAACAATATTCCCATGTCTAGTTTGAAAACATTGGGTTAGTACACAGTGTACACACGAAACCTCCGGGTTCGTTACCATTAATCTTACAGTACTAGATGTTTCATTTTAACTTTATTTGATTTCCTAGATTTCTCGGCGTACAAGCGAAAATTGAGTATAAGTTGAAAAAAAGTAAAACAAAAACCAAACAAACCCAGATATAATTTCAAGCCCATGAGTATACACATGGTTACATCTGGTCACTTCACATTACACTAGATGTTACATTGACATCGATGCACATTTAGTTTTATCTTAGAATTATCTAGGCACAAGGGTAGCATTATAGTAGATATATCCAAGAAATCAGCACAATCCGAAGTCATTGGATCCACGACATCACCAATACACTTTGCTCACGGGGATATCCGCCCGAGTCGCGTATGCATGGTCTTCGTTATGTCACGTGTTGTATTTACCCGATTAATAAGAGGTAGCCCCTAGTGTTTATGTACATTTAATATTTAATTTCTCAGGGCGTGATACTGTTTATCGAGTAATTTCTAACCTAATCCATCAGTCCTTTGTCCTGACTCTCTCAAGGAGAATATCTTTGGGGGGCATCGATCGCCTTTGGCATTGGACTCGATGCGTGATGAATTGAATTGTGTCAGACACAGACAATATTTGACGTACGACAATGGTAGTGGTGGTCTCTTGACATCGGGCACGACAATGGAAGAGTTGTCGGATTCTATTGTGGCCTCACCAATTTCAAACACATTTCATTAACATGTACATGTGATTCAAACTCATTTTCCCTTGAATCAGACAAATCCAAATTTGGTCCCAAAAATGGCAGAGGGCTTAGGTCGGCATGAAAATAGCAGCGGTAATGGACTTTTTTTTTACTGTGGTCGCATCCATTTTATCGTCTCTCATAAACATGTACATGTGCCTCAAATTCTTCATTTCCCCCAAACACAAAAGATGTATTTGTGTCACACATAATCTATATATAGATAAAAGAGTAGGATCTGTTTGAGATTTTCCTCCCAGGGCGACTGGACCGATTTCAACTAAATTTGGTGTGGTAACTCGGAGTATATCCGGCGGATGTTACAACGGCGTTAGTTTTTCAAAAATTCAAATTAAAATATTCTATTAATGATTTGGAGGGGTTTTCAGGAATGATAAGCAGATGACAGATAACCCAACCACAGAAGGAGTCCTATTTATTGCAGGAAAATGTTCATATAATACGTCCAACAAACATGTGTTTAATTTATTATCTGAACATTTCCTACGGGGTAACTACTCGTCAATGAGTATTTAGTATAAAAAGGGTTAACATGTACCCACCACGAACGCATTGTGACCTTTTTAATTTGAACCAACTGCATGGAGTAGATTCATGCGGGACGTATAGATTTTCGTCGAAGAACGTCGACAAAACCAAAATTATGTTGATATCCAAAAGAAGCATGTCAAAGAATAGAACTGTTTATACAACGGAGAGGAAATTTACGTAGTAAAGAATTTTAACTATGTTGGTATTATACACACCAAATCAGGCTCATTGAGCGCCACAATGAAGGTATTAGTGACTAAAGCAACCAGAGCATGTATTCTATTATTTCTAAGTCGAGAATTCACTGTTTGTTGGTTAGAAACAAGTTCGAATTGTTTGATGCCGAAGTGTTACCAATTATGTTGTGGGGGGGGAGGGGGAGGTTTGGAAATAATGAGATTATATACATAGCACATTCCTGAAACACGTTCTCCACCTTAAACAATCGACCCCTAATTATATGGTATACCGTGACTAACATAGAGTACACTATCAACGTATTGTGAAATACTGGATGAAAGTTAAAAATATGGAGCAAGGCCGATTCTGTAAGATTGTATATCAACTGGCCCCGAATGTCTGTGATGCTGGGAAAGCAAAGTTTCAATGGATAGAGGAAGTGAAAGATATCCTAACAAAATCTGGGCAGATTCATCTGTTTTAAATGTTGGTTTTATTACATGTTCAGGACAATTATTCCAAATGTCTGAATAGTCATTTTCGAGTCATCTGGTTATCTGACATAATAAAATCTAGCCGAGGCAATGCCTATACAATTTTCAAACATTATATTAATTTAGAAAGATATTTGCAATATTTGGACACTAAGAACAGAATAACTTTTTGCCAATTCCGTACTCGTAACCATCGTTTGCCAATCGAGAAAGGTCGATGGAATGATAAAAACTTACCTAATAGCCTCTGTCTATTGTGTAATAAACGACAGCTCGGAGATGAACTGAATTACCTATTATAATGTGAATGTCTTAGCGTGGAAAGACATCGCCTATTGTCAAGCACATATGCCAGCATAGAGCAGGCAACTATTGACATTTTAGATGAGATGCTGAATTTAGAAGATGTGGTTTGTGTGTGACAGCGATAACGTTGACCCTCACGGTATTTGTATGAATGTATTCAGTACTTCCCTATCATTAACTGTTTCTCATCTCAAGTAAGAGAGAGTTTTGAAGAGTTCTCACCGACGATGGTCTCCCATGCCACCTTCGTGGCATGGATAATGTTGACACTTAAGGCATTTGTGTGTATTCAGCGCTTTCCTATCATTAACTGCTTCCCATTAATCATATTCATGGGGAAAAGTTAATGATAGGAAAGTGCTGAATACACACAAATGCCTTAAGGGTCAACATTATCTCTGTCACACGTGCTGGCATGCCAATATGGGCCGATGCTGGCATGTTAATATGGGCCGATGCTGGCATGCCAATATGGGCCGATGCTGGCATGCCAATATGGGCCGATGCTGGCATGCCAATATGGACCGATGCGGGCATGCCAATATGGGCCGATGCTGGCATGCCAACATGAGCCGATTCTTGCTGATTTCGCTATAAAATTAATTTTTGCCATCTGATTTGCACTATATTTTAGAATTAACTATAGGGCTATAATATTAGTTGGAATGATATATATAAATTTGATATGTGTCGGCATGTTGCCGGTTGCCATTATCATGTTGCCTGTCTCTCGATTTGATTTCTAATTATGCATATTTGACAGGATATTGGGCACTAAAAACAAGGGCAAAATCGCATTTCAATGAATTTAGCCATAACCCCTTTATTTCGGCTGCCAGCATTTGCCGTGCCGGGCCGACACGGGCCGGCGTGCAAAATGTCATGGCGCCGGCGCTGGCAGCCGGCACAGGCCGGCTCGGCAACCGGCATGTGGCCGGTACCGGCCACAAGCTGGCATGTTTACTGGGACTAGTCTGAGCAGATTATGCTCTTTCATCGGACCCATAAACCTTAAGTTAAACACATATGAATAACATTCAGTGTAGTTCTTGTTGTTGTTGCTGTTGTAGTCTCAGGGGACGACGATGATGATGATGGCGTTGATGATATTTTAATGACAATGACGTTATACTGATGATTTGTTACGATGATGGTGATTATGATGATGATTATGGTGATGATGAACACAAGGAAGACATTGACCATATGTACACCACGAAGTTCGTGTATATAATATGCATATGATGTGACATTCTCATTCTTGTGTATATATTATACATATGATGTGACATTCTCATTATTGTGTATATATTTTCTCCTTGTACTTCTCAATATCTGTATTTAATCAGAGAAATAAACAGTATTATAATGTAAATGTTGATCAGAACCTTTGTTGTTGGTGAGTAGTGGATATGGACTGCCTTTTATCCCACAGGGTTACAGTGAAAGACAACAACTGGAATGAGTTTATAGCTACCTGTTCAGAAAATCATAATTATTTACAGGAAGCCGATACAATAAATGTAGTAGTAACCAATACAAACAAGTGGGTGACATTTTTTTGAGGCACAATAACCGCCTACACAGATGTAAGCCAAAAGGGGGAGACGCCAATCGAACGCGTATGTCCCAAAACAAAACAAAAACAGGGAGGGAGGGAGGGTTGTCAACACAAGCGACTGTCCTCAGCAAATACATTATTGGAAAGAATGTTTAACGCAGTATAACTGCGCGCATCCCCCGGCCAAAGATATAGTTCCCATTATTCTGCTCTTCAAATTATCCCCGTTCGCCAACTAAATAGCAATACTGCCAAAAATACTTTTACTTTATAATTATGTTTTATTTTCGTCTAAGTACTCCGCAATATCAGTGTATAGCTTACTTATCTGAACTATCATGCGGTATGGTGTAGTGATAGATACGAGTGAAAGATCTCGTGATCAAACATGATTATGTTTGTACCAAATTTTTGGTTTAAGGTTACGCATCTATAACCCGGTGCGATAAAATACGTCGTTTTGTACGACAATGTTTTATAAATAAAGTGCGTTTCGCTATTAGTGATTTTTTTATACGGTAAAAATAAAGAGTGTTAGTCTAACTTCTGCGCACAACATATAACTAAAATGGGCGTTAGCCACAATAGAGATTCGTGACATGATCTAGATGTTGGTGGGTTGTGGATAGGGTATGCCATTTAGATATGCAATAAATAAAGAGTGTTCTGTATCAGTTCGTTCCTTATACGGTAAACACAAAGAATATAAGTCCAACTTCTGCACAAAACCAACAAATCAAATATTAAAATACAGACACTTTCCACAACTCACCACACATCAAACAATCCCAACCACTGGGAAAACACAAGAAGGGCTTACGCCCGATTAACGCTTCAAACAGCTTAATTTGAACCAACTGCATGACAGGAACACTTGATGCTGTCTTCGACACGAATCCACATCACTTATATAACCACTAAACTGTCGCTTCAGACGATCGGATAGCTGTCATGGGGAACTCATCGTGCAGTGGATGAGTTAGATATTAGTTGCAGGAGTTTTGTACCTACGCGTGAAAGGGATTATGTGCATATACGAACATATATTAAATGGTTGAATTGTGTTTGGTATTCAAAATCGGGGCATGTCTATTTTCTTTGTAAAGATGTGTTATATATATGAGTTTTAACCATTACTGATTGCTGAATGCGCATTGTGAATTTCCACAGCTCATCTACTAGTTTACATCGTCAGAGAAACATTTATATATGTTTTAAACAGATTTAAAATCAAATGGCTTTGGATTAGAGAGTTGATTTGTGACGTAGGTTCCTAGGCCTGCGTGGGTTTAATTTGAACAAACTGCATGACATGAAACACTGGATGCTGCTTTCGACGTGGAGCTTATAGTTTACGGCGAAGTACTCTATAGTCGATATATCGTGATTTTGAAGCATTAGCATGCACTTGATGCCATAAGAACTTCCTTCCTTGGCTGATATATTGCTGACTATGTTATAACAGACGTTTGGCTGAGAGGTTTAAATAGCATGCATTGATTGCTGGAGTATTCATGCAGGACGTACAAGCTGTTCGGTCGATAGGTTACACTATACCGTAAAAGGTAAATGTTCATCAGTACCTCACTTGATGTTGGCGAGTTGTGGATAGGGTCTGCCTTTTATAAATACAACAAATGAGGAGCCTTCGCTAATAGTTCGTTCTTTGTACGATAAACACAAAGAGTGTAAGTCTAACTTCTGATCAAAATCAACAAATCAAATATTAAAAGACAGATCCTTTCCACAACTCACCGCACATCAAACAAACCCAACCACCGGAAAACACAAGAAGGGCGGCTTACAGCCGATTATCTCATCAAACGGTTTAATTTGAACCAATTATACATGTCTTACATGGTAGGAAACACTTGATGCTGTCTTCGACGGGGAGATTAAGACACACGAACCTACATCACCGATATAATCGCTAAACCGTCGCTTCATATGTTCGGATAGCTGTTATCTGGAACTCATGTAGTGGATGAGTCAGATATTAGTTGCAGGAGTTTTGTACTTACAAGTGAACAGGATCGTGTGCATTTTACGAACATATATTAAATGTTCTGTTTGATATTCAAAATCGGGGCATATACGGTGGCTGATTTGCGACATACTCAATACATATATTATCTCGAGATCTCGAGATATTATCTCGAGATCTCGAGATAATATATGTATTGATTATGTCGCAAATCAGCCACCGTAGGGGCACAATCGATATCTATTTTCTTTTTAAAGTTGAGTTATAAATAATTGTTTTAACCATTACTGACTGTTGAATGCGCATTGTGAATTTTCACACTTCATGTTCTAGTTTACACCGCCAGACAAACATTTATATATGTTTTAAACAGATTTCAAATCAAACGGCTCTGGATTAGATAGTTGATTGGTGACGTATATATATGCTGTTTTCGACGTGGAGCTTACAGTTTACGGCGAAGTACTCTTGTCGATATATCGTGATTTTGAAGTATTAGCACTTGATGTCATGAGATCCTCCTTCCTTGTCTGATCTATTGCTGATTGTGTTATAACAGACGTTTGGCCGAGAGGTTTAAATAGCATGCATTGATTGCTGGCGAAGATTAATTCGGGATGTATACATGTTCGGTCGATAGATTACGCTACCGTAAACGGATGTACTTCCCACTGAGATTTATCCCGATAAAAGTACGCGGGATCTTCCTAATGAATAATGTTATCACACAGAGATTGACCTAGATGTCGCCGAGACTCATGTACCGCGTTTCTTACTACAATATACAACGACGGATGTCTATTCGAGACAGGATAATGCCGGAGAAAAATCGAATTGTCTAACGCCTTGAGATATCTCATTGAGATCAGCCAATACTGCATGTACTCGTGTGGTATTATTTTTATCGATCTATAATCTTCAAGGGCAAAGTAATATCATGTCCTCACATACGTTTTGCATAAATCCAGCCAAAAAATGCAAGAGATTTTCAACAAGGAATTTATCTGGATCTACCTGGTGAAATATTTTTAATTTCACATATCATCATCTTCATTGTATATAGAATCTGAGCAAATATTAAGAGACGACAAATAACAATGGATTTTAATACATTTCAGAGGGTGAAAATTATTATATTTTTGTTCATTTCGGTACCAAGAACTTCTAGAATAATTAATAATTTCACACAACAAACCAATCACAAGATAGCTTATTGTTTTGGCTCAATGAGAGGAGGCTTAATTTGTATCATACTGTTGAGTTCAATTTTTAATTGCATAACATAACATTATGATTCCCTTTTCTTAACAGCATAATTTCACCACACCAGCGTCATGGCATTTAAGCAGGACGGACCGACCAGCATTATTGCAAATTAGCAGGACCAATTAACCAGGGAGGATGTTACTGA
The DNA here is from genome assembly GCA_032622095.1 of Siphonodentalium dalli. NCBI lineage: Eukaryota > Metazoa > Mollusca > Scaphopoda > Gadilida > Siphonodentaliidae > Siphonodentalium > Siphonodentalium dalli. Next base: position 64,877,194 of record CP136069.1, read on the forward strand.
GGTGTATATATACATGTAGCTGTTTATTTGCACAACAAAGCAGTATGGTACTTCGAATAATATTGCACAGGATCAGCATGGCGTCCTGGCCGTCTTCCCGCTGCCCAGTTTGTGCAATACGACACATATAGTATGTATTACCACATGAGTTCAGTGGTTCACTTGTAATGCTATAAAGCCACTCGTAATCTCCAAGCATAAAATTAAATCATCTTTTGTATATCACTGGCATACTTTGTTCAGTTGTCGATCAATATAGTTTACACAATAGTGAGTATTGCACAAAACCAAAGGATTAGCCGAGATATAAGCAAACGTATATTAAACCCTACTTTTGCATCATAACAGATGTGATTAACCTCAATACAATATTTACAACACAAAATAACACGACGATCAATACGATATCATAATTTATTGGAGATGCCCACCTTCTTCAAGGGAAGCGTGACTACACGGCACAGGGACAACCAGGCCAGGGCGTATTTTGGCTCGGGTCGTCCCGATATTCAGGGTCGAGTTGTCCCATGTTTTGAGGAAATATTTTTATTGTATTTGCATATTGTTCTTCATATTTTCTTTGATGTGTAAGATTCATCTATATCTATATTTGCGAATGTCTGTCTGTCTGTCTGTCTGTCTGTCTGTCTGTCTGTGTTCTATAGAAATTCACAGGGGACCATCTAGATGATGCCAAAGAGGTCTACTAGGAGTAGCTTTTTACGAGAAAGATAATGGTCGGGGTTAGAATTTTCTAAAGTGACGCCGTTGTTGTCAGGGGCAGAAAAGGGGGAGGGGCAGAAAAAAAATTTGTCGCCGATTGCCACCAAACTTATATATAATCATCCCCATAATATGAAGAATCTAATGGCGTGGTTTAAATATGGCAAAAGTCGCGCCGTTCGCGTCAGGGGTGCCCGGAAGGGGGGGGGGCAGATTTTTTTTTGTCGCCGATTGCCACGAAACTTACATATAATCATCCCCATCATATGAAGAATCCAACGGTGTGGTTTAAATATGTCAAAAGTGGCGTCGTTTGAGTCAGGGATGAACGGAAGGGGAGAGGGGCACCAAAATTGATAAAACTAATTTTAGCGCCGATTTCCACCAAATTGATATATATTCTTCTTCACGATACAAGGAATCTAATTGTGCGATTTAACAACGCCAAATTGTTGTTTTTGGATGAGAGATTGGGAGGGGGTGGGCACTAAATTTGATAATAAGTCGCCGATTGCCACCACACTTATACAAAATCATCCCCATGGTATGAGGAGTCTAATGGTGTGGCTTTTATCTGTCAGATGTGGCCTCATTCGAGTCAGGGTTGCATTGAAAGGGACAAGGGCACCAAAATTGATGCACAATTTTTTTTAGCGCCAATTTCCATCAAATTGATACACGTTCTTATCCATGATATGAGGAATCTAAATTTGATAAAACAAATTGTTTAGTCGCCGACTATCACCAAACTTATAAACAATCATCTCCATGATATCAGGAGTGTAATCGTGTGGTTTAAGGATGTCACAAGTGGGGCCTTTCGAGTCAGTGGTGTATAGAGATAAGAGGGACACAAAAAATTATATCTATATGTTTAGTGCAGATTTCCACCAGATTGATACATATTCTTCTCCGTGATACGAGGAATCTTATCGTGTGGTTTAGATACACCAAATTGGTGCCCTATGGGTGAGAGATATGGGGACCTTAAATTTGATACGAATTTGTATACTCGCCAATTTTCACCAATTTTATATATATGCATCTCTAATCTCTAATGAGTCTTAGTGTGTGCAGCTTGAGTCCGAAATAGGGACGGGAGGGTCACCAAAACTGATACAAAATATTTTTAGTACCAATTACCATCAAATTCAGACACGTTCTTCTCAAATGATACAAGAAATAAAATCGTGCTGTCTGTCTGACTTTTTGTCTGTCTGTGTGCGTTCTATATATAACTTCACGCGGTACAATCGAGATGGCACCAAGGTGTTCTAAGAGGGGTAACTTTTTATAAGGAAGATAATGGTGCGGGTGGGAGGGAAATTTTAAAAATATGGTGAAATAGTTTTGTCGCTGATTTCCACCAAACGAATACATAATCACCTTCGCAATATGGCGTTGTTCGAGTCAGCGTTTGATACGATTGCTATTCGCCGATATCCACATATAAGTTATATACAGTCACCAGGCCATCTCCATATCATTTTAAGTAGTTGGGCGTTCACATTTCACAATCCCGACATATGGTGACCCACATAACTTATGTGACATAAGTCACTTGAACAATTATATCTTCTTAATAGTCATATTTATATGGGAATGGCAATCAAGGCATTGACACAATGAGCTAGCAAAAAGAGATAACTAGAAGAAGCATTAAACGTATATTTATCATTCTATTGAAGAGATACATATATTCGTGCAAACTGGGAGACCTCGAACCGTCAGAGGATTGCATATATATAATAACAAAATATAGTCTGTTCCATTCAATAGTTTCCACAAAAAGTTACAATTTGTCAAGAGATATGAAAGGCCTGTACAAAAATAGTGGTCACAGTGTGCAGTCAAATATAGTTTCTTCTGATATACAAGAAAATGCAGTTAGTAGCACAAGACTTTTCAGGATCCTACCAATACTGACATCTGACAAGGGTTTTAGAACAGACTCATCGACTGACATAAACATTTCAAATTCTCGCTCTGTACCTGGCACATGCAGCTGATATAGGTGCGCAGCAACATTTCGTTTAAATTAGAATATTTAGTCAATATATAGCACCATGAACAGAGGAGCACCTGGAAATTTCTTTGAAACATCTGTATCTTCATGGAGATATGATAGACATGTGTCCTCGAGATCTTAGTCCAACCCACTAGATTGATTGATACATCTCAATATGTAAAACCCAATTATCATCTTTTATCGAACTAATGTGTTTATGATGTGCATGTATCATATTATAACGTCTATAATGTATACGCAGTTGTAAATAAATAAATACTTCATTATTGGTGGAACGGATTAATCGCGATAAACAGAATGACAATTGACAAGGTGAGCCACTACTTATATTCCATGACTGTAATAATCATGTTTTGTGATGCTATTTGAATATACAATTTATTTATTAACACTTTAAGCAAGAGCATTCTTTATTCCCAAAAAATCCACAGCATACATTAACCTGGGCAACGCCGGGTAACCCTGCTAGTATTATATAAATACCACTAAATTAATCGATTTAAAGTTTAAGATTCCCATTATAAAACACCACTAATATACTAGATTTATTTCAAGTGTAAGATTTCCATAAAACACGACTACATTTCTCGAGTTCAAGTGTAAGACTCCTATTATAAAACACCACTAAATTACTCGATTTCTTCAAGTTGCCGAAAATGATCCCATGCAGTTCAGATGGAGACAAAAAGGGCATTACAATTTTGGAATCGGCATATATGCCATTACACGTTTCAAAATAACTGACTGAAAACTGAATGAGTAGAAGCTCGGACAAAATTGCGCCCCCCCCCCCGGTAACGAAGTTAATCTATACCCCCCCCCCCCCGTAACGAAGTTATGTATAATTATGACTGATCGCTCTCGTAAGAACATCACGATCAAGACGAATCAGAAGCAGTTGAGCCTCTAGTGGCCCAGATTCCTATGGAAACGCAACCCATTTCTTCCGCCATCAATCACCACATGGACGCTGCTCTTAACACTATTTGGCACCAATTTCGAGTGATATCTCGTGGGACTTGGTGAATGCGTCATTTACATACGAATTTTCTTATAGAAAGGCGATAGCGAATTATGACACGATTCTCGATAGATTTCAATCATACACCATGCGCAATAGATCATGCTACGCATCTCTACTCTGGCTAACGCCCGTCCACCAGTACAAAACCTGGGAACTTTTTGAAGTTGTGACAGGGAACCTTATAAAGTCCAAACAATAAAGTGGGGAATATATTTCTTTGTTGATACCTGTTGCTTAATAGTTTGTTCATCGGTAGGCGATGGTCGCAGCTCGAGATTACATGTATATTATTTAAGGGACTTTGTGGGCGATTTTGCTTTATGCCACTTACAATCATGGAGTTTCTCCATGGTAATTAATTCAATGTGTTTTGCAATAGCGGCATTTAAGTCACTAAAAAGCATGCAATTTCGAACTGGGACCACCCCAAACTTTGATTTAGATTATCGAGGAACAATTATAAACAAAGAAATATATTCCCTGCCTTGTTTGTTCAATGTTATAAAATTCCCTGTCAGAAGGGGTAAGAACTTTAAAATGTCCCAGGTTAGCGTTAGCCAGAGCAGAGATTCGTGGCATGATCTACATGCACCCCTGGTAAAGCGGTCTGCTAATTTGCTGTGATGCTGGTGAGGCGCGTTTTCTACTTAGAGTGATGCCATGCACTGATGGTTTCCGGCAAACTTCAAGGCGGAATTCTGTCCCCTCGCTGCGCTGCCTGACCCCTACCATCACGTACACTGTAATGATTTCTTACATGTTTACAATGTTCATCTTCTGTTGTTGAAAACTTATTCTGTAACCAAACTGCTTATATTGCATAAACAGTGGTCATATATTGTTATATAGTAGTAGAAATATGTCCGATATTTGGTGGCAAAATTGTGCGCCTTGAAAGATCCGCATGCGCGCGCTGTTTACTGCAGATTGATCCCCACGTGTTCGCAAACCGAGGCTTCATTTCAAACTTAATCTGTTCACATGAACATTTTTTCTCACGGTGGGGAATCACGTGGTTTCAAGGTTGATGAATACCACGCATTTAAAATGGCTGAGGCGAGAGCAAATGTACAAAAAAACATAATATATGAGGAACTGAAACAAAACGTAGCATTTTGACTGTTACGAACATATGCTAGTTTATTTTTAAAATGAGTTTAAACCTTATTTGTTCAGTAGTTTTCTACGGAGGTTCGTGGAATACACATGTACATACTTGTACATCTAGGAGAATCCTTGGACTGACAAATTTGGTATCAAATGAGGTATCGGCTTGTTTGAAAAATAGTAATATGCTCGTAGCTGCAAAAATACTATGTAATATGTCATATCCTAGTTTATTACATTTTTCCTCGTTTCAGGTCGCGTTTGCGATCACCTCGGCCATTTTCAATGCGTGGTACTCATCAACTCGAAACCACGTGATTCCCAACCATGTTCTCTGTTATGTCGTACACATGTGATAACTAGGCTTCGGTAATCTCTAAGCATGCGATATCAAGCCTGCAAAAATGTGTGTCTCTCATTCGCAGAATGGGGTACCCAGAGGGAGAATTTAGTGGCGCTATCCCACACCCCTCTGGGGACCTCATTCTGCTTAGGCTTCATCTTATGGGAAGTTTCTATAGTCTCAAATTAACATTGTTTTAGTTACTTTTTCCCTTCGGTTCAGTTTATATATCCCCCATTTGAGACTATAATGGGTGAACATCACCAACTTCAACGGGGCACTTCAATCTGATACTAGGTCTTCCATAGCATGCAGTTGATGCCTAAGCAGAATGAGGTTCACATATGGTGCAGGTGGTGACGCTAGCCTGCTGTGCGGGATGGCATCACTAAAATATTGACCATCTGGTGACCTCATTCTGCAAATAACAGACAAACAATTTGCAAGCTTGAAGATGTATGTGCGATATAAATCGTGTAAAACGGGAGTATACATATATACGATTTTGTTGACGTTTCGCCCGAGGCGGTGCCGATCAAGACTGTCATTTTGTATTGGTTTTCCAAAATTCAATATCGTAATACAGAACGACATTTAAATATTTCGGACGTATTGGCAGTGGTGTAGGTTCCTGTCCCTGACATTGCAATTGCACATTCCTCGTGAAAAACAGGTTTCCATAGTAGTCAGCAGTTTTCAACGATGTTGTTGCATTACGCTTCGATGTTTCCGGAAACAGTGTGGAGCAGGAGAAATGACATGCATCTCAATCAAGCCACGATTTCGCCAAAAGGTCACGGATTTTGCACGCACGCTCAATAAAAGTGTTTCCGGTTGCGCCGCATAACTCACTTGCGAATCAAGAGTCCTGATCGACGTCGAGTGAAATGAATTGATCGGCATATTGTGTGCCATAACGCATGTATTTCCTCACCAATTATGCAACGCGAGCATATATCACACTGGGTCAACCCTGGTCAAGTTGTCCTGCTAGTGTGCTATTGTGCCGTTAGGGCAAAATGATGCTGTTCAGAAAGAGTAGCGTTGTCATTTTCCTTTGGATTATAGCATATCATGTTATTGACATATTATATTGCGAATCGGTTCGTAGTGAGATATCGTTGATTTCCTCCGCAAATTGTCGTGGGAAATTATTTATGGTAACGGTACTATGCCACAAAATGGGTCGGATTGTAGCATTTTGTGAACGGACAATATCGGACTGTCATCGCATGCTCCAACCGACGAATTGTTTGATACAACTATCAACTATCTGATATAAAGAAAAATTATAGATGGTGTATCTCTTCCGGGCCACAATTACAACAACATGATTTTTTTTAAATATAAAATCCGATATCAAGACTACAAAGAACTTTTTCTGTGGAAAATACTGTCAAACTGAAGATTTGGTAGATGCATATTATTTGTCTATAAAGGCACAATAAATTGTTTTATTCCTGATGTTGTAGAGTAAACTATCTGGCAAATTGCCTTGGTGGAAAGTGGTAACAAGAAAGAGTTATCCCGCTTGCAGCGCTCCAGGCATTTTCGCGATCCTCGCGGAAACGTTCGGAACGTAGCAAGCGGGAGATCCTTATTTCTGTCTGAGATCGATTGAAGTTTCATGGCCGATCTGTTCTAAAAAAAAATAGACCGTGAATATGTCCCAATGTATTGTATATATTATTCCAGAAAAAAACTAATCAAAATCAATGATAATCGATTGAAGCGTTTTTTGACATTCTTCGATTCATATTTATTATTTTATATCCAGGAAACTGTATACAATTTTTTATGGGAAGAAATACACCATCTTTAACCATCACAATAATCAAGTCTGCAATTAGTGTGTCTGTTATTTGCAGAATGAGGTCCCCAGAGGGTGAATTTAGCAATGCTATCCAACATAGTGGGCTACATGTAGCATCACCAAATTCACCCTCTGGTGACCTCAGTCTACTTAGGCCTTATCTTATGGGAAGTATCTATAGTCTCAAATTACATTTATTTTAGTTACTTTTCCCCTTCTGGTAAGTTTCTATACCCCCTAATATGCAGAAGATAAAATGCATAATAGAAGTGACCAATGGGTGAACATCACCAACTTCAACTGGAGAACTTCAATCTGAGTCTTCTCCCATAGCAGTTGAGGCCTAAGCAGAATGAGGTTCTCAGAGGGTGAATTACGTGTGGGATAGCGTCACTAAATTCTCCCTCTGTGGACCGCATTCTGCAAATGAGAAACACACTATTTGCAGGCTTGACGAAAATGTATACTTTTGTAACTGAATGGAACAATCCATCCGGCGGCAAATTTGAGACATGTTATGTACGTTTCAGTGACTAAAACTGGCATATAACTACCCAGGTACTTTGCATATTCAAAAACTTCAGCATTGAACTAATATTACCGAAAATTCCAGACACACCGATCGTACCATTTCAGAAAACACATGTCGGAACTACGCAGAATTGTTAATATTTAGTTCTAAATTGGTGACGATTTATCACAAACGGCGACAATTTTACCAACGCGAGTCGCTTTATACAATTGATTATGTGCGATGGCCAGCCAATACGCACACGATCAGATAGCGATTAATATTAAATCGCACTAACACTTGGCACGCGAGGTTATAGGATTGAGGCAAGGATTAATGGATTATCGGCGAAATAACGGAGATGTTTGAAGAAGTGCTTCCCTAAAACACACCACTTCACCTATAAACCTTCACCAAAACTGCCCACCCACCCGATAGGAGAATTTAACTTATATTTCATCAAAGTTGATCAATTGTGGTGTTGTAAATTATTTTATACAAATCTCCGTCACTTCGTCAAAGTAGGTTCTATATATATAGAGTTATCATAATTCGATTAAATCAGGATACTTATTTCGAAATGTAATCCTAACCGTGTCACCTGTTACTCCGTTTGAAAATGAATCGCTATCTAATAGTGAAACCCGATTAAGTATCTTTCGCTATCTAATTATGTTAGTATGCTGCCAATTGCATTCACAATTTATGAAAATAACTACTGTATTCTCTATTACCATTATATCGCACAAGCAGAGTATTCCACGTCACTTTAAAGATTGTAATTTAATAAAGGGTAACCATTGAGGTGTGTGTTCTCACCTTTATCCAGAAAACAGGAAAATTAGCTATGAGTTCCAATTTGTATTTACAAGGAATACCGCCGTTGTTATGCCTCCGTTCGTAACTTCGTATAGAGGAACCCCTGCTACGTGTTAACAGGATTCGATCTCTATTGACATATGACCTCAACTGATGCGATCCCATTGACCACGAGGGGCCTGAATTGATTACAACGGAGCTACTTTTACATTTAGGATGACCCGGCATCGATTGCATTATCATTGAGCTCTGATCAATATGTATACCTAAGCGCACCTTGGGAGTTCATCTCCACTCATATATAATACGTACTAATTTAACCCTTTACCCAACAGAAGGGCCCTGTGCCAATGCATTCTCTTATATATGCGAGTCGACCATAGGTCGCCTCGCATATATAAGAGAATGCATTGGCTTAACACATTAAAAATTATAAAATTGTTAAAGAATGTAAGAAAAAATGGTAAAAAGTGTTAAAAAAAGATTTTTTTTTAGGCCAATGCATTCTCTTATATATGCGAGGCGACCTATGGTCGACTCGCATATATAAGAGAATGCATTGGCACAGGGCATAAACACGACCGGAACATACGTACTAATTTGCTCGAAATTGGCGGCCAAATGTCTGCCGTCGAAGTTAGTTTTCATCATATTATTCACCTTTATAAATAACTCAAACCAAAAAAAAAGATTGCGAAAACAGATATATGTATCATTTTTTGCTAGCTCAATACGAATCCTGTCCCATATAAATATGACTGTTGATAAGTTATAAGTGTTCAAGTAAAATTTGAACCCAAATGTCATTAAAACAAATCTGATGTTCGATATCTTGTTTTTGTAGTATCCGAAATGATGAGTTGACGGGATAGCACACTTTTAATAATTTACTTATATCTGTGGAAAATATAGAAACAACGAAATAATTGGAATTCATTGAATTCAATTTTCTTATAGAAAGGCGATAGCCAGGGTTCGCGCTGCCACTTACCAAATTTGCCAATGGCAAAAATAAATTCACATTTGGCAAACATTTTGGCAAGTCACTTTGATTTCTCAAGAAAGTTTATAAATATTTGCCAATCAATACCACTCATTTCAGGAAACTCTTTCATTATTAATGGTATTAATGGTGATTTACACGTGTATTAGGTTATGAAAAATTGACACCTCTATCAAGATGCAATTAATCTGATATCATTAGTATCGGCGGTGGAGGGATTGCAATAGTATATCTGGTTGTGGTGTTAAAATAGCTAATCCTCTGTTTCGATGTGCCTTTGTGAGGAAGAATCCCTTCTACATTGTTGTGCTGTTGCTTTATTGTTCTATGAAAACCCAAGTATAGAGGCGACAATTATTAATAACAAACTGATTTCCTATCGTTATCACAGGTTTCTCAAGCAGCGATTGTCGAAAGAGTCAAAATAAAAGAAACAATGTTGTATAAACTGATAGCATTTGGTAACTTATAACAGCATTTGGTAAAAAATATTTTCATTTGGCAAAATATTTGGCAAAAGTAAATTTCGGGCCAGCGCGGACCCTGGCGATAGCTCATTATGACCAGATTCTCGATATATTTCAAACATACACCATGCAAACTATATAGATCATGCCACGAATCTCTACTCTATCCGAACACCAAGAACATATTCCTTGGGTGAACTCGCGAAAGGCAAGTTACCAATTCCGAACACCGGGTACAGATGCGTTGGGTGTACTCACGAAAGGCAGGTTACGGATTCAGAACACCATGCATGAACAGATGCGTCGGGTGCATGTACTCGCGAAAGGTACGTTACCAATTCGGAACAGATGCGTTGCTTTACTCGCGAACCGGATGTTGCGGATTCCGAACACCAAGAACAGAATCTTTGGGTGTACTCGCGGAAGGCAGGTTACGGATTCCGAATACAGAGAACAGATTATTGACGATTCGAACACCAACATAACTGCATTGCTCCGGAATACCATGACGTCATGTTCGTCGATTTGGATTTTCATTCCCTGACTTTCCTGACCCGCGCCACGTTCTCGACCTGAATATATAATACATACTCTGGAATCATGCAGTTACGTGATGCAAACACACACACACACACACATAGGGTGTATTCTCATATGTGTTCTTCTGTGTTCACGAACAGTAGATCACCAAGACCGAATACTGCGAACAGCTATGACGTGAACATGTGTGCAGCGATTTTAACACCCGATAACAAGTCAGCTAGAACATACACACGGACGCGTTATGGGATCTGGAATCTCAATCCCCGAATTAGAATCAAGACTTGAGAACACGTTCTTGGTTTGTTCATGGCATGTTCTAAAATTATGACACCAGGGTCATGAGGTGGTCTACTGTTCGTGAACATAGACGAACATGGGTTCCAATACAGCCATCGCGTCGTTATCGGTGGGACGAGGGTTAGTTTCGTCTCATTCCACAGCTCTCCTTCCGAGGGAATTGTTGGATAGAAGCTAGTGATATAGCTGGTAACATGCTCGTTTGGTAGCATGGGCCCATCCACTCAACCTGAATTATCCAATTACAAACATAAATCCTTCGATGAATGATAATGTCAGAGCAGCGTCATTCAGACTATTTGCGTGAACGACCGTTGCCGACATTAATCTGTGGAATAATGGAGACTTATGAGACGCGGATATTTCGGCGGAGCATTCGAATCCATCGTGATAAAAGCTTAATATCGAGTGAGGACGATTTAGGTTAAATGAAATGAACGGATTACGGTCTGTAATGAGAGTCAAGGCCGACAATTCAGATCGAGAAAGTACATTGACCTATTTACGACAGAGGTGGACCATATAATGGACACATTTCGCATAACGGACTACTACAGATAGGAATTATGAATAGCGTACTACGTCATCAGTATTTGTGCTTTTTTTTATCATTTGTCGTTGTTGTTGTATCCATAGTTACGATTACGGTTCCGAGAAGACAAGCATGGTCACGCGAGATTTACATGCTATCAGGTAGCCTACCACTGACTATGACTTGATAACAACATAATTAAGTACAAAATTATCACGACTAACATAAATCTATCACCTTACTGTGGTTGGTAAGAAGTTTGAACGGCACTTTATTTTTCACCAACTGACTCGTAATCATCAATTCTGTGAAAAGGTGTGGACTGTCCAAAAAACTTATGACTACTATAAGGTTTTCGTAATTGTTATCAGTATTGGTAATAAAGCACCCTAAATCATAATTACTCTCTGAAAACCGACCTATTGTTGTCAAGAATGTCCCTATGTTGTGATATATGCGGTTTTATCTCGACTTGGCGACAAATGTGATGTTTTGTCACGATTCCATATCCTGTTCCACCATTTGTAATTAAGAAATTATTACCGGATAAATTTTAGAGAACCTAATTAAGTATTTGTTCATCGAACAAACAAGCGTACACGCCCCTTCCTACGTTTGAGCCTTTATGAGTATTTTTTCTTGAGTGGTTAGGTTCAAGTGGTTGCTTCATGTGTGGTTAAATTTGATGATAAACAGCTGTACTTAAGTGTAACCTTTTGGCGAATATTTATAAAAAATGTGCTCGATAAGTCTCGATTCGCACATGCACATCTTTCTGTTTACGGTAGGGTAATGAAAAATGTTAAACGAATGGAAAATAATCCATATGATGCAAGGGAATTAACTCCAAAATTAGTGTCCATGGCCAAGACCTTGCACTAACTTTGGACTGTCCAGACTTAAGTGGTATTTTTCAAGATGTTACTAAATGCCACTTTACGTCTTTCTGAACATTTTGACAGTTTCCAAATTAAGTGGTAACCATTTATGAAAAAATGACCACTTAATGGCTGGTTTATCATACAAAATACCATTTAATATTCCCAAAGATACGAGATACGAGGACATATGGCTTTCCATTTCCAACGAGCTGTCTGAAACCCAACGTCTGTATTGTATTACGTAATTAGCGTCTAAACCCGGCTTCATATTTTTAGTAAGACACACGTGTATTATCGGCACGCGCGGTGATGCAATAGCTTAGCGCAATTATGTCGATATTAATGCCAGAACTTCATTTTAATTTTAATTAGAATATAATTATGATATTCGATTTGTGTTGGGTTATTTAGTGTTGACTCTGTGATAAAGATGGGTGATAAGGATGGTTGACCATTTTTGTCAACATAAAAAGACACATTTAAAATGGAACTATATTTTTTATGAAGGTGTCTTTAGTTCCTCTTGGGTTGTGATAAAGAAATCAATATTATTATGTTTAACCCCAGCCATCGTTTTGCCATCCTAAAATGTGATTGTGTGATCAAATGTATCTGCTCTATATAAGTATATGACGATTTTTGCAACCCAAACAATGCCTCTACCATTCGGTCCAGGTATGTACACAAAATGGTCAGAGATCACTACCCCCCCCCCCCCCCCAAATTACTACGGCGGTGAGTATTTTGCATATTGGTCACCGCAGTAGTACTCATTTGACCACCATTCATGCAAACACTGTCTCTGCTTGTGTATGTTCATGAAATGATCCACACAAAAAACCAGATGGAACTGTTCATGGTGGAATCATTCATCTATACCAACAGCAAGCATTGACGGTTTTCAGTTAATCACTCGCCCAAAACAAATATCACAACCGCGATATTCGTCGCTTGACATGGTCTGTATTATAATGTACGTTTGGCCATTTCTGCCAGTCATGCTGAGTCATTCGAGCAATTCGTCAGTCGTACGGTTCATGTCTGTTGTTGAAATGGTCCACACAAAAGAATAATTTATTCAAGGTCGAATCATGGATCTGGGCCGACAGTAAGCATTAACTTATTTGAGTCCATTTCCTATAATCAGTCTGGCCATCATGTATCGGAATTCGATTGAGTGTCTTTGTCGTATAATGGATATTATTGAATATCTCTCTTGCTGAAGAAGAATGTAATACTGCAATAGGGATCAGGGACGTGGCGACATGTGAATTTGGGGGGGGGGGTCTCACACTCCCAACGTCGATCAAAATGTTCAACATTTCATGCCTGGTTCAACATTGGTTGGAAATTTTCAACAATGTAATTGGTTGAAATTGTTCTAATTGCTTGGTATTCCAACAAGTGAAAACTGTTGTGGTGTTTTGACCAACAGTAGCATATTTTTATACTTTTGGTCAAACATTGGGTCTGAAATTTTCCAAACCTTAACCCTTTACCCAACAAAACGGCCAAAAACGCCCAAATAAAGCTTCAACAGTCTAAAATATCTTCGGTCTGTCTCAATAACACCATACAAATATGGATATCATTGGAACCGTTTCATTGACTACATTGTGACGGTTACAGTTATGCCCTGTGCCAATGCATTCTCTTATATATGCGAGTCGGCCATATGTCGCCTCGCATATATAAGAGAATGCATTGGCCTAAAAAAATCTTTTTTTAACACTTTTTACCATTTTTGCTTACATTCTTTAACAATTTTATAACTTTTTCTTACAGTTTTTAACAATTTTTATAATATTTTTCTACATTCTTTTACAATTTTATCATTTTTAATATGTGTTAAAGGCACGTCAGGCCTTAGTTGTCGAAAATATTCATATTTGTTCTAATCACCGTAAACAGAAAAACATTAAAACGCATAGTTTCGTTCATATATACCATGATCATCACGTAAACAGCATGTTATCATAAAGACCTACTATATTTTACCTAAGCAAGAGCCTGGTTGTGTTACAGAAGACAGCACAATGCTACTGGCTAATCACACACAAATGGCATAAACGCTCTTTATTAGTTCCATATCAGGAATTCACCAACAAAGAACGCTCTTTATGTTTACCATCATAATATAAACAAACACCAGAAAAGTAACTTTTTATGCTTTTGTTTACATAACAATGGTCAAACATTTGACAATAACATACTGTTTATGCGATATTTCTTATTTGTATACGGACAAAGTCTGTCTACATTTTGATGTTCTTTCTGTTTGTGGCGGTTTTTGACGGGTGGAAATATTTTCACAGGATACCCACCGCCAAGGCCAACCGTTCCTTTAAGCCAATGCATTCTCTTATATATGCGAGGCGACATATGGTCGACTCGCATATATAAGAGAATGCATTGGCACAGGGCCGTTCTGTTGGGTAAAGGGTTAAGGGGTTGTCACGTTGTAAATTTCCAACAGTTGGAAATCTTGAGGTACCAGTTGGAAAGTTCCAACCCAAGGGGGAGAGTGGTGCAAATGGACTGGTCTGATTCAAGGGGTGCTGTTGGAAATTTCAATGTGTACACTCCCCAACGGTTACACTCCATAGCCACGTCCATGGTCCCGCTTTTAATTTTTGGCTTGAAGCTTGTAAGGTAAATGGCAACATAGCATAGCCACAATGAATACGAGAGAGCGGAAACATGTATCTTCCATTAGAGAACATACGTTACACCGATTTCGAATAACACTTTGGCAATATAATAATGGATGGGGTTGCATAAGGCATAGCTCTGTACACGTTGAAGCTAAAGAACTTGTGGACATCGGTTGAGTTATAAATGCATGGTTATATAAAGTTGAAGGGTAAATCCTCATAATAGATTCTGTTATAACACACTCTATATTATAAAGCATTTTTTTCACGAACACTTATCCCATAGGAAATGTTCAGATAGTAAGTTCAACAAACGCGCATAGGTTAAGACATCATGGCGACAGATAAAAAGTGCACTTTGGTGAGATCCTGCACATAATTTGATGACATAGTATACCACAATCGTATCTCTATCCGTGTGTTTTCCGACATCCGAGATTGAGGAGAAGGAGTGGCAGGATTAAATGCCCACTTAATGTTTGAACCCCCGATCATTTCTATACAGATTCAGTGTTAGTGATTATTGTTGGTATGAAATAAAACCAAAAATATAGGTATTCCACCGGGATACAATACAGCTGTGGCATAGGAGTGTCCAACAAGCGATCGATATTCTCAGATTCATACCAAAGACTGCCCCCTTTATTCACCCACAATGCATCAAAATTCAAAACTAGGAGATAGAGTTATTCCTATTCCATCGAGAATAACATACTGGCAGTACAGTCCAGATCAAATTTAAGCACAAAACCAAGCGCTCAAGACACACGTCGGTATATCTCGAGAAAAACAACGTGGCCTCAGTGTATTCGACCGGAAAAGTTGACAATACAATGTTTTGGAACTTCCTCTTTCAAATGGTATATAGTATAGAATATGTAGTTTTTAAAGGCACGTGAGGCCTTAGTTGTCGAAAATATTCATATTTGTTCTAATCACCGTAAACAGAAAAACATTAAAACGCATAGTTTCGTTCATATACATGTATACCATGACCATCACGTAAACAGCATGTTATCATAAAGACCTACTATATTTTACCTAAGCAAGAGCCTGGTTGTGTTACAGAAGACAGCACAATGCTACTGGCTAATCACACACAAATGGCATAAACGCTCTTTATTAGTTCCATATCAGGAATTCACCAACAAAGAACGCTCGTTATGTTTACCATCATAATATAAACAAACACCAGAAAAGTAACTTTTTATGCTTTTGTTTACATAACAATGGTCAAACATTTGACAATAACATACTGTTTATGCGATATTTCTTATTTGTATACGGACAAAGTCTGTCTACATTTTGATGTTCTTTCTGTTTGTGGCGGTTTTTGACGGGTGGAAATATTTTCACAGGATACCCACCGCCAAGGCCAACCGTATCTTTAATGTGAACATTTACCTTTAACATTATATAATATTAACATGAGAAGCGCGGTTGGCGATTATCGCAATACCCAAGGTGAACAATCCGACATTCGTACTCAGATGTCATAAATGTTTGTAGCTCGCTTGTCTGGCCTAAGTTTCACGGTAAAATTGCTAACTTGAATATATTTGTCGTTCTGTATATGTTTATCATGCCATTTTTTTTTATTCCTTTTTAGTTTCCACGAATTCAATACAACACCAATTCGATGATTTAATATTTAAAAAATATTATGCACGGAGTTAAGTTGTTCCTAGAGTACGTTATTTACTTGTGATAGTTACGTTGGGGGCATTGTGTTCCCCTAGCGAATTGCGATAATTGCCAACCGAGAAGCACATGGTTGGTGTAATTAAACTTCCGCTCGTGTTAGTGGTATTTGGTTTATGTTTAATATATTAGTCAACGGAACAGCAGGTATAACGTGGCACATGATAAAAACACAAGTCACAGAAGAAGAATTATCCGAATATAATTATGTGCTGTGTTCCTCTGTCTGTGTGATTAATGATATCGACATTCGAGAAGGACGACAGAGAGTGGCAGGATTAATTATAACGTCACCGGGAATGAAGCAGAGAGCGACACATTGTCTATACGCCCATATGGATGCGACATTGATGAAATCACGAATCTAATTCATATGCGTCACCTTGGCACAGCGTTGGTGTAATCAAACTTCCGCTTCTGTCAGAGGCATTTGTTTTATGTTTGGTAAATTAGTCAACGGAACCGCGTGTATAGCGTGGCACACGATCAAACATAATTATCTTAAGTTTTATAGTGTTTCCTTGGTATAAAGTAATAAATATGAATTTAAGGCCCCTGTCCGGGAATGCTTCTATCAATTAATCTTGATTCTATTTCGGATTTCCTCGTATTTATAATACATACACCCAATTTACAAACGCGGAACAGTTCGGGGCATAGCAAGCGGGAGAACTATATCTCTATCTGAGATCGCACGAAGTGTCATTGCCTATATTTTCTTTTTAAAATAGCCGTACAAAATTTCGCAATTGATTGTATGTATTTTATCAGAAAATTCGAAATAAATTAAATAACAAGACGGGGGTCTTCGATTCATATTTATTATTTTATTCCCAGGAAACTGTATAAAACTTGTAAAATGAAGAGATATACCATCTTTAAAATAATCAAGCCGATTCGATGGTCTCCATACCATTATATTCCAACAACAACAATTTAAAAAAAATGCCGTTGCAGTTATCAGAATCGAGTAATTGCCCAAAAATAATGCTAACATAAGACAACTATAGTATAAAATTGCCCAAAATCTGTTATTTATCAACATTTTGTTTAACTAAATTTTGCCGGTTTGTCAAATATCTGACACAAAAAAAGCCACTTGATATTATAGTTATCCATCTTCATCCGCAATTTGGTCCGGGATTTTCTTCTCGTCGACTGTTTACTGGGCCACTGAAAATTATCGGTGGTGAAATATAATAGATTTCAAAAATCGATATCTGATCACTCTGAGCTTTGATTGGTGGGTTCCACTACTCGAATCAAATATTTCTTATCCCCGAAGCCAAGGAAATAGTAATTTGCGAGCGTTAATTCGGATTATAAATGCCTCTTTAAGTGCGCGTGTACTGTGCTCGGTGTCTAGGGGATTAATTATATTGACACCAGAAGTAAGACAGATAGCGGCATGATTAATTATAACAGTACTCGAGAAGTAAGTGCAGTGAATGACAACATCCCAAGGCAGCGACGCGACTGTATACCAAACATGTCTGTTAAATGGGGTGTGACTAATTAGTGCCCGGGCACGCCCGGGCACCCCCGGGCAAGCCCGGGCACGCCCGGGCAGGTCCGGGTGTTCTCATGGGCCCGCATACAGTCTAATATGATGCCACATGGTAGTAGGATACAGAATAAGCATATATTGTGAAAATTGACTTGCTGTGTCGTCCACCGGCGGGTTTATTAACCATTTAAATGCCGATATTGACTAAAAGAACCCGGGAGAGCCCAGACGGACGCATAGACCCGACCATATTATATTTTGATGTCTATGGTAGCGAGGCACTTACTAAAGGTATATATTGCAAATATTGACTCGCTATCTCGCTCGCGGCCGGCTTCATTAACCCCTTAAATGACGATATGCGCCAGAAGAACATGGCGCAAGCCCGGGCACGTCCGGGCAGGCCCTGGTGATCTCATGGACCCGCAGACAGTCTAATATGATGTCATATGGTAGTAGGATACAGAATAAGCATATATTATGAAAATTGACTTGCTGTGTCGTCCACCGGCGGGTTTATTAACCATTTAAATGCCGATATTGACTAAAAGAACCCGGGAGAGCCCAGACGGACGCATAGACCCGACCATATTATATATTGATGACTAATGGTTGCGAGGCACTTACTAAAGGTATATTGCAAATATTGACTCGCTATCTCGTTCGCGGCCGGCTTCATTAACCCCTTAAATGACGATATGTGCCAGAAGAACATGGCGCAAGCCCGGGCACGCCCGGGCAGGCCCTGGTGGTCTCATGGGCCCGCAGACAGTCTAATATGATGTCATATGGTAGTCGGATACAGAATAAGCATATATTTTGAAAATTTACTTGCTGTGTCGTCCACCGGCGGGTTTATTAACCCTCTAAATATCGATATTAACTAAAAGAACCCGGGAGAGACCGGACGGACACAGAAACCTGATAATATTATATATTGATGACTAATGGTAGCGAGGCACTTACTAAAGGTATATTGCAAATATTGACTCGCTATCTCGTTCACCGTCGGCTTCATTAACCCCTTAAATAACGATATGCGCCAGAAGAACGCGGCAAGCCCGGGTAAGCCCGGACAGGCCCTGGCTGCCCCCCGAACCCGCAGACAGTCTAATATGATTCCGTACGGTAGTAGGATTCTGAATAAGCATGCAAATTTACTTGCTGTGTCATCAACCGGCGGGTTTATTAACACTTTAAATGCCGATATTAACTTAAAGAACCCGGGAGAGCCTCGACTGACACAGCGACCCGATCATATTATATATTGATGAATAATGGGATCGAGGCACTTACTAAAGGTATATTGCAAATATTGACTCGCTATTTCGTTCGCGGCCGGCTTTATTAATCCCTTAAATGACGATCTGCACCAAGAGAGCACGGGAAAGCCCGGGCAAGTTCGGGCAGGCCCCGATGGCCTCATGGGCCCGCGGACAGTCTAATATGATGTCGTATGGTAGTAGGACATATACAGAATAAGCATAGATTATGAAAATTGACTTGCTGTGTCGTCCACCGGCCGGTTAATTAACCATTTAAATGCCGATATTAACTAGAAGAACCCTGGAGACTTCTCGGGTTCGGTGATACCTTCGGGTTTGGCGATGTATACCACGTACACGGGGTGAACTACGGGAATAAATAATAAGGTTTTAGACAACTTATAAACTTTATTTCATCTAAACGGCACTATCAGTAAATAAAAAAAAAATATATATATATATATCACATCACCTTGAAACATTTTATACATAAATATATTTGCAAGTAAAAATCATACTGTGCACAACATTTCCCGGAAATAGAATCGCTTGAATGATAT
Source organism: Siphonodentalium dalli (assembly GCA_032622095.1). Classification (NCBI taxonomy): domain Eukaryota; kingdom Metazoa; phylum Mollusca; class Scaphopoda; order Gadilida; family Siphonodentaliidae; genus Siphonodentalium; species Siphonodentalium dalli. The sequence goes on from CP136069.1 coordinate 64,896,973, forward strand.
TACTATAATGGAGACAGAAGTACGATAACAAAACTCCATCCAAATAGTTGTCATTTCAATTTCAGAAATGAAACTATGCGTCATGCATAATTTATATTCCATTAATCTCTATATTTTCCCTTTTGGTAAGTTATAGAACTTAAAATTGCAGGACATTTTGTCCGAGAAAAACAGAATAGCTATCTTCAAATAAGTTGTTCTGTGTATAGATCAGTTAAAATTTCTAAATTCTCAAATAAACAGAATATTTGTGTATACGCGTATAATTTCCAGGAATGTTCGGGAAACAATATGTACATGATAGTATAAAAGCATTTATGGGGAAAACTCACAACAGCTGAAACGAAAAATGTCCACCAACAGTACTATATAAGCCACACATATATACACGTGTTTGCAATATATATATAGGGCAAATGAATATAATTTTGTCAAATTGTTTAGAACATTTCCCGGAAATCTAATCACTCGAACTTCCATATATATGTGTATTTTCGAAAGATTTATCGGACATTTTCAAATGTTTACAGTTAACAAAGGATGCTAAAACTAGTTAGTAACAATTGGGTGATTGGCGGAATGTTCATATGTTAAACTTCAAGAGTGATTGATTTCTAACTAATTTGTTTCTCACAGTTCGTGCATATATGATTTCCAGGAATGTTCATGAAACAATTTATGAATAATATATAACAAGCAAAACAAATATGAGAACCACAAGATATATAACAATCATACCTACTAATAGCACAATTGAAAGTATAATATATACATACACGTGAATAGATATATAATTCAAAACTTTTTCAAACTGTTTGCATAGTTCTACCCAATAACATAGCTTTCTGCACAAGGTCTTCGTCAGTGATGATATATCATCACTGATGAAGGCCTGATGCCGAAAGCTATGTTATTGAACAAATCTAACTAGATGTGCATCTACTACACGGCCCCTGTCTTAGTGGGTGACCCATGATGTGCTAGATGTTTGCAATATTGTATAAGAATGGTATCGCTTATGCCCGGGCTTGCGCCATGTTCTTCTGGCGCATATCGTCATTTAAGGGGTTAATGAAGCCGGCCGCGAACGAGATAGCGAGTCAATATTTGCAATATATACCTGTAGTAAGTGCCTCGCTACCATTAGTCATCAATATATAATATGGTCGGGTCTATGCGTCCGTCTGGGCTCTCCCGGGTTCTTTTAGTCAATATCGGCATTTAAATGGTTAATAAACCCGCCGGTGGACGACACAGCAAGTCAATTTTCCTAATATATGCTTATTCTGTATCCTACTACCATATGGCATCATATTAGACTGTCCGCGGGCCCATGAGACCACCAAGACCTGCCCGGGCGTGCCCGGGCTTGCGCCATGTTCTTCTGGCGCATATCGTCATTTAAGGGGTTAATGAAGCCGGCCGCGAACGAGATAGCGAGTCAATATTTGCAATATATACCTTTAGTAAGTGCCTCGCTACCATTAGTCATCAATATATAATATGGTCGGGTCTATGCGTCCGTCTGGGCTCTCCCGGGTTCTTTTAGTCAATATCGGCATTTAAATGGTTAATAAACCCGCCGGTGGACGACACAGCAAGTCAATTTTCCTAATATATGCTTATTCTGTATCCTACTACCATATGGCATCATATTAGACTGTATGCGGGCCCATGAGACCACCAAGACCTGCCCGGGCGTGCCCGGGCTTGCCCGGGCGTGCCCGGGCGTGCCCGGGCTTGCCCGGGCACTAATTAGTCACACCGGTTAAATGTATCTAGTAGTCTTAGGGATGTCATCTCTTAAATCCTGAATCCTAAACACAAGATAGCAGAGAGGAATGCATCTTGTGTACAAAGGCCACAAGCGTACCGGCTTTTCGTGTACAATTAGTAGATTTCTCATTCAGTCGAGTTATAGAAGTATACGTTGGAACGGTCTTTTATTCATTTGGATGATGTTCGTGTGATAAAAGCAGACGACAGACAGAAACACAGATAATACAAGACCGACCAGAATGGTTCATATACATACATAGGTGGGAAATGTTCAGATAATACAAGACCGACCAGAATGGTTCATATACATAGGTGGGAAAGATCAACAAACGACCTAACATTCCTAAGGAAACTTCTCGCCAATGAGTGTTTAGTGTAGAAAGGGTTAACCCATTCAGTGCCAAGTCTGATTTTTGTATCAACCCATATTTCCTTGATCATTTTTCAAATTTATTGATTATAATAATGTAACGGAAAGAGCTCCTAGAGCTCCTGCCCATCAATGTATCACATTATTATAATCAATAAATTTGAAAAATGATCAAGGAAATATGGGTTGATACAATAATCGGATTTGGCACTGAAAGGGTAAAATAGTATATTTTTCCCATTCAAACCATGCACATCATGTACAAGAAAACCATAGTCAGAAATGGTAACGCGCTCAAGATAATATATTATATACCTATGATTGTAATTATAGAATATAAAATATATTGGTTTCACGAATGACCAACTCATAGAATTAATCGCCTTGTACTTCTTGGCATCCGAATAACAATTGAAATTGAAATTCCCAACTACACCTTTTACCGGACTCGGCCTCCGGGTCGTAGTTCGACTTTTAATCCGTCCAAAAATTCCCATGCGCCCACTGTATACCAATAAATAGCGAAACATTATACACGCGGAGCGCGGAATAATACAATATGATAGATAATATTGTGTTTCTTGCGTAGAATGAGGAAGTGGTTTCGACTGTAATTTCCGTATCCACGAGTGACCATAGTTGACATGGCTGACACGAATTTAGTACAAGTTTTCTTCGAAGTAAACCAGCTACAGTGAAATCGGTTTGGATAATGCTGTTTTATGTCGAAGTCCCATGAATATATCTTTCTATAGCAGACTTTACGCCCAGATCCAGTGGCGGGATTGTTTATCAATTTTAACCGATTTTACCCAACAAATCAATACATGATAATACACATATCGGAAAGAGTGACATCGTGTGGTCATAACGATGTATTATAATCTAACTTTAATGTTAAATTGCGCATCGAATATGACGCGCAATTATAAGTAACCTCAGTTTGTAAACATGTAATATGCAGTGTCACTTCGCGAGGTCAAATGAGTTCGTATTCCTGTAAACATTGTGATTAAATATATTTTTCACATGACATTATACTACTCTCGGTTGACTCTGGTTGAGTTCAGAACAAATATAATATCTGATATAGAATAAACCGGTTAATGTCACAGTTTTGCTATTTTATTGCAGTAATTTTGGATTTTATGTGAGCAGTCAACAACAAAAATGTAAGAAACTACTCGATCTAAGAAAGAAATACATCAAACCGTATAACCGAGTTAGGCCCCAACACATATAAATTGAATCCGCTTTTCACCTGCAGAAATAGACGAACTCTGACTAATCTAATATTCATCCGCGACGCCCTACGTTTATTGGAACCTCCTATGGCAAACAACATCGCCTGAATACAAGTGGACAAACGATTGACCGCAATAACTAAGTAACATGCCCCAATCCTCTCATCCGTTCAATAAGACAGCGATATAACGCGCGCGAGTTAATGACAACCCCACCCTACCCCAATATAATGAAGATTGACTCTCAAGTTACATATGCACCACCCCCATAGCACACCGACCCAGGTCCCACCCTATTTTTGCCAATTATATAGTCTATATTCAAAGGACCCCATACACACATATATAGTATGCCAAAGATAACACGTCAGATTATATCACCCCACCCTCTCAATGATTACACGTATGTCGTATATTACGGTATACCCACCCACGAATGTGTTCTATTCATATGCATGCTATGATGTTCAATTGATTTATGTACATGCATATATATTCACTCAACTATACCAATGTCTATGGTGTTTTGAAAATAAATGAATCTGATAAAAAAAAAATTATATGAACCCAAAAACCCCGCTATAGAAAGATATAAACACAGCACTTCGACGTAAGACAACATTATCCCAACCGATTTCACCAGCTGGTTTACGTTGAAGGAAACTTTGACTAACACGAACAGTGCCTCCCATCCAGTCTGTTTATATCATTCTCCAAGATTAGCTTTTCAGTGACAACATGGGGATTGAGAAAAAAATGGATATGTGTACGTTCAGATTTCAAATTAAACAAACAATTCTTTGATTTTATCATATTCTTAGGATCAACATAAGCCGATAAATAGACATTTCTATGAAATACTAAATATACCGACTTAATATTCCAAAGAAAAACTCATTGAAGTAATATAAGTCATGGCTTTGGAAAGAAAAAGAGTTCTTTCTATATGCAACATGTTCAGAGTTCAGTCCCCTGTTACGCAGTACTTACCGCTGCCAGGACCTACGCATAATGTGAAGAAATCGCACATTTATTTGAGACTTTTGTAGGTTACATTTCATTCTGCATTAATCTGAGACACTGAACTGAATACTGAATACTCATTTGACAATTGTCTAGATCAAGCCAGAATGAATTGTAACTGACAAAACACTTCAAAAATAAAAAATGTTAGATTTAATTGAGAAAATACACATGCCGGCAGCGGTCAGACCAAGCTCCATGCATAGTTCAGTCCCCAACGCAGGACTCACCGCTGCCCGCACATATACACGTAATGTGAAGAACTGTCACATTTATTTATTTATTTGAGATTTTTGTAGGTTACAATTCAATCTGCATTATTATGAGAAACTGAACTCTCCATATTCATTGAAAATTGTCTAGATCAAACCAGAATGAATTCTAACAGTACTGACAAAACACTTCAATAAAAAATGTTAGATTTAATTCAGAAAATACACATGCCGGAAGTGGTCAGACATAGCATAGCGACGGGACTGAACTCGGTGTATTATGTGCCACTTTAAATTCGGATTACATTCAAGAAAAGCTCGTTTCAAGTGCGCACAGATAGCAAAAAATAGCATGTTATTTAAAGATTCATAATCCGAATTAACGCTCGCAAATTGCTATTTCCTTGGTTTCGGGGGTATAAATATTTTATTCGAGTCAAGGAACACACCCATTAAAGCTCAGAGTGATCAGATATCGATTTTCGAAATCTATTAATTTTCACCACACATACGTGTTAGTGGGCCACTTTAAAGTTGACAAGAAGACAGTCTCGGACCAAATTGCGGATGAAGATGGATAACTCAAAAATCAAGTGGGTTTTTTTTGTGACAAGCCGGAAAAATATCGTTGAACAAATTGTTGATGAATAACAGGTTTTGGGCAATTTTATACTACAGTTGACATTATTTTTGGCAATTAATCGATTCTGATAACTGAAGCGGCATTTCAAAAATAAATTGTTGTTGGAATCTAATGATATGAGGATAATCTAATCGGATTGAGTACCTTTAAATACTCACAAACCATTTTCTTTCATTCACAGTGTATGCCAGGGCTTGGCACGAAGGTCCTCTACGAGTTATTATACAACGACCCGATGAAAATTATGGTGCTAACGGGTTGCAGTATAGTTTCAACGTTCGTTGCCGAAGCTGCCAAGGAATGGAACTTGGTTGTGGTGAGTATAGCTATAGTTCGTATAACCACGATTCGAGCTGCGTTGCCCTCTAGTCAAATTTACCATATGCATAAATAATTTACATTTGGCAAATTATTTGGCAAGAGACTTATCAATTCCTCAATAAAGTTGCTGAAAATATTGGTTTATCACTATACTATATGGGTGGTTCTCGCTTATGGGGAACAATTGCAGTTAAAAAAATGTCAAAAAATAAAACTGCGCTGTTGGATACAAATAACAATCAAAATAATTTTCAGCAACACCATTCAGAGGAATTCTAACATTTGGCTACTCCAATAAAGGTGACACCGATTCCGAAATTTGCCTCACGATACCTACGTTACCGACTGGTTGATCTTCTGTACATAGTTATTGTGTTGAAGTTAACAAGAAATTCGACTCCGGAAGCTAACTTATTTCAAAAGAAACACAGCTGGTAAATGTAGATATATATTCCCATCCGATTAAGTGGGAAATGAGGAGACTGTGTACCCAACAAATCATATTGATAGAGTACAAAATAGTCGAAAAAATGACTAATATTTGTGAATTTTATAATTAAAAGCAGTTCAATTGACGCCTGGTTGACAAAGAACCACCTCTGTCGCACGGTTATGACAAAATCTTATACTGAGATACTATGTTCGAATAAAATCACGGTGTTACTAATGACCCTGGCGTATGGGCTGACATATTATACCTCGGAATGGGACAATAATTTGGTAACGTAGGTATCGCTGTGCTACTGCCGATGTTCATATGTGACATAAAATGCATTGAAACAATCATGTAAGATATTGCATATACATTTGCAATATATTATTGACTTTCTATGTGCAATGTAGTTAGTTATCGTACCAAAATACAATATATAACTTACTATTCACATGTTGCATGCGCCTGCATGGCATACATAGCAAGCATCGTAAGAAACGAGTGTAATACATAGCTATAGACATATTCTTTAACATGTTACTTTTTCGTCTTACCTGGTGAGATCATTTGAGAATCACTTATAGGAATTCAATCTATATATATTTTCTATTTCAATAATTTGGCGAATGACTTACATGCATATATGTTCAGATTTCAAATTAAACAAACATATTGCTATTTCCTTGGTTTCGGGGGTAAAAATTGACATTGACTTCAGTAACGTATTTATGCATGGTGGACTGTTTATGCACATAACGAACAATGCATGACAGGTAGAGTGCATTTTTTTGGTAACGCAGGTATCACACAGTTGGTGGCACATTGGATAATGAGATTACGTATCATGTAATTTGGAGTTAATGATTAACTTAACTTTTGGAGCGCTCCCTATAGAATCGTGCACTTTTCAACTTGAATGTGCGGAAATTCTGATTTTCACCGTCATCGATTCAAATATAAACGATTCAGCGCATCACTGCATTGAGAACGTCCGATTAGCTGAGCCTATTGTGTTACACGAGCATGTACGGAACAGTGCGACCAACCAAGAGACATGAATGTATAGTCAATATAATTTATGCAGACCCTAATTCGAAAAACGTTTAATTCAAAAATTAAAACAGAGGGAGAGAGGAAACAGGTTAAAATATCGCTATCCAATGATCGGGCGACAATCACTATTGAACCAAGCGCAAGCACCCAACGTGATACCATACTTTCTAATATATGATATATATCAGTGTATATATACTATAATTATATGTATGGTGCATTGAAACATCGATGTAAGTTCTATATACATTTGAAAAATAGTATTTCGTTTATGGTGTTATGTTATGGCGCGTAGTAGGTCAAATGTCACATTTTCGTTGGCATCGTGCTATGGATCAAAGGGGGCTGTGAGTTCGAATCATGGTACATCTTCGACCTGCATAATATAGAACTATTGATTATATAAGCACATTTTAATCGTGCTAAAGTGACAATATCATTAAAACTTAACAAAGACGACATGCATGCCCTGATGTGTTTTTTCTCATTTGTCATAAATGTAAGTTTGATACCCACAACAACAGCGGACTCGCTAGTAGTTCTTCACCTACACTTCCAAAACAAAACAGATATCCAGATATGCTAGATCTATTTAAAACAAACTCGACTGAATCTTCTTAAACCTCATATATATATTGCTTGCTGATATGTTGTGCTAACTTTCACATCTGTTTACGTGCGGCCTTTACTTAATCTGATTCTACGCGAAAAAATGGAACGTTTTGGGCGAATTAAAAAAAACATAACATTTTGGTAACGTAGGTACCGGTAACGTATGTATCGATGTCACACTTCATCTGGGTACAACAAATACAACAATTGGATGTCAAAAGTAAGCCACCACCCATAATGATCCTTGGTGGGTACCAGACGATAATTAAGATAAATAAAACGAGTCGTAGTGTCATAATACCATGGTAACGTAGGTATCGATAGTTTTACAACCATTGGTTTCCTGACATATATATGGTAACACTCACAATGTGGAATATAAATTGTTATATTTCATCACCCCTCCCGAATAACAATTACATGTGGGTATTTGTGTAAGGTGGTAGACATGTATCTATTGCGTTTGTTACAAATTACACCTCGCTGTCGTCGGTGGTAACGCATGTATCCACATTCTGGCTTCATGGCATAATCTGATCTTAATTCTGATGAAATATTTCTGACAATTGCAACTCAAACGATTTCTAAAAGTTTGCCCCGAGCGCTGTAATCTGAGGCGATGCGAATAGGTCAGTGGCGTATTTAGTCAATGTAAATCGTGTTGAAACACCTGAATGTAGTCTTGACTTCAGTAACGTATGTATCGATTCTGCATACCGAAGATGCTATGGTCTTTGGGGGATTGACTATCGGGCAGTGATATTTTATTTTTTTGATGTCGCACACTCTACCTGAAATTTACATATGAACTATGCCATGGTAACATGTATACATTTTATGCTAGATGGCTGCTTCATCAATTGTTCCCCATAAGCGAGAATCACCCATATGTTAATTTCGGGGAGGTCTCACACTTACCTCTATCAAGATGTACTTAATTTGACTGCATTATTAATGAGGGGTGGAGGATTTATGCATGGTGGACTGTTTATGCACAGTGGGTTGTTTATGCTTGGTGGTGCTTTTTACATAACTGAACCGTTTTATTGCGATATGACGTCTCGACGAAGTAGCCCTTCCACAAATGTGTTGTGTTTTCCTTGTTTATATCCCCTGGATAGACACGTGTATAAGACCGCACTTAACGCACACGATTGAATAACGAAAGATACCCTCTTCAAAATCACGTCTTCTGTTAAAACACGCTCTTTATACAAAAAATAAAAACAAAAATGTCATTATGCAACGTTGTGTACAGTATGTATTTTCTTGTACTCGTCCAGGTTGTGTCTTGTCCAATATGACTTTCACCACAACCTGGACGAGTACAAGAAAAACACATACTGTACACAACATTGTATAATAACTTTATAATATCACATGAAATCCTTTTTATATCATTTAAAAGGCCATTTCATATTTCATTATCTCTCACTAGTTATGAATATTGATACATATCACCTGGAATCGCGACTACAAAATGCCAGCGCCGATTCAGACGGATTACTATTTCAAAAAGGCGCCCATGACACCAACATCAGGCAATGCCAAAAAGATTGCTTTGTTCGTTAAAGGTATATTCTTGTCCAACTTCGTTGCACTAACGAAAATAGACACAAAAACAAAGAGGTAAATTGGGGGACTATATTTTCCGTCGTCAGCCCTAAAGCGCAAACTGTCGTATACGGGTGTGAAGCGTCACAGCCAAAGTTGTAAAAGTATGCATTTTGCAGCTTCTTTTCAGGATTTTGATTTCTTAAAAAAGCAGAAAGCTCTATTTTTTTCATGTGATATACAAGATATTCAACACGACTCGTTGTGAACCAAACTTATCAAACTCGTTTCATAAAATCTTATATCCCAACATAACTCGTTTGAGATCCTCTATATATCTAGCCATTGACGTATTGGCTGATAAGATTCAAGCTTGGTACATCTCGTCGACGACATTGTTGTGATACACTAACATATATTACCCCCCCCCCCCCTTGCGTGGACCACACATCTGCAATCATTTGGGAATTGAACGAGCTTTGCTATTGCTGAGCGTTTTATGACGACCAAATGAGCTTTGGTTCCTCAAAACCAAAAAAGCTTGTATTAGTCTATAGTCTCTTCGGTTGCGCGCCAAAAGGCGTGTTTGATCGTGCTAAATCTAATATTAGTGTCACTCGACTTCCGATAATGGATTTTTTCTCCGAATTACCAGTGTCCCTCGGGCTTAGGATGAACGAAATTAAAACTGTGGGACTCTAGGGTTTTTCTACGTTCTCGTCACCTCTGATATGGCAGCATCCATTACTTCTGATAGCATTCGGCTAGAAAACCCCGAAGCGTCACAGCGCCTAGTCACGCTAAAAGTCCTCAGGACCTCAAAACCGATCCAGTGTTCTACATTCCTCATATTATTCTCAGCAATTGACTTGATTGTTCCCAAGGTCGCAATGAAATAGGACGCGAGTTGTAGTGATGTGCGGTTCGTGCATGTTGTGGTTTTTCACCCGCTATGCCATATCAAGGGCTTGTCGGTTTTACTGGTGGAGGAAATACTTTCGGAAGATACGTGGCTAGAGGGTCTCCATTGGGCGATGGCACACCTTTAAATTTACACCTGCAACCCCTTGAATCAGACTAATCCATTTGCACCCCGATGGGGTTGGAAATATTCAACGGTATACCTCAAGTTTTACAACTGTTCCAACCTGACACCCCCTAAGGTTGGAACATTTCCAACTGATGTCCATTTCAAACAAACATTTTGAACAAAAGTAGAAAATATGCTACTGTTGGTCTAAACGCAACAAATATCCCCAACTAATTACTGGTTAATCCTCTATTATTTAATTGATAAATTTGAAATACACAAAATGGTGCGCCAGGCATGAAATTTTTACCAGAGTTGGGGGGGGCGAGATAATCATAATCCACCCCTGTCGACACGCCCCTCACGCCGGCAAATGTTATTTAATTATTATCGGGAATAGAACCATGCAGTCTTATATAATTAGCACCAGTCATGGAATGGTTAATTAGCGCTGTATAATGAACTTACTAATTGAGCAAATTGTTCTGACAGGGTTCCCTGACAACAAGGCCGCTCGAGGATTCTTCCATATTCCTCATATTATTACGCGCGCCGCGTGTATACTAATGTAGAGATTCGTGTTTCGCCTGGGCGCATAGGGGCTTTGTTTATAGAATGGGATTTTTTGGGAGGATTAAAAGTCGAACTGCGAACCGGAGTCCGGTAAAAGGTGTAGTTGGGAATTTCAATTTCGTTTATTGTCGTTAACATTATGACAATAATGTTTATTTTTGGTTTGTGATAACCTATGCCAATTACAAATAAAAAAAATGAAAAAGATAATTTGTAAGTCTTAAATTTCAACTTTTATATACATTTTTCGTTCTTCAACCCGGTTCGTTAATTAGGTGCTGGTTGTTTTTGTTATTTTAACGGAATTCTGAGTTGGTCATTCGCGAAACCAATATATTTTGTATTCTATAACTACAATCATGGGTAATCATATAGGATCTTGAGCGCGTTACCATTTCTGACATTGGTTTTCTTGTTCTGATTGCTCCAGAGGTCTCAGTGAACTATATATGGCTTGATTTGTAGATATAGCTACTGATAATTGTTCACCCAAATACACAAAGAAAACGCGTCACACAGAAGCTCTTATCTCTAACAAATACAATACAATACAATACAATAATTAATTTGTATAGCGCTCAATATTATGAGTACATATTCAACGGCGCTTTACATTACATCGAGCTCATTGCCTAATCAGCATAATACATGTACATGCACATATATCTAGGAATTAAATGCTACATCAAAGAGATATGTTTTGAGGCCGGTCTTAAACTTATTTAAATCAGTGAATATTTTTAAGTGAGGTGGAATGCTATTCCAAAGATGTGGACCTGCAAATGAAAATGCCCTATCGCCAAATGGATGATGATGATGATTCGCGTGGACGGAAACTATTTACCGTTCCAAATACCCAGCGCGTCATATAGAGACCATCGATATATGCAATTGAGACTGCAAAGATATCCCTCATTCAGTTGTAAAATTAGTATCAACGGAAGATTGATTGGATCTCGGGAAGCCCCATTAAATTCGTGCAGCAAACTTTGAGCACAACCCAATATAACGGAACATTAGTCTATAGTTGAAAGAATAAGTCGGTTGGAATACGTAGACATGGCCTGTCGATCGAGTGTTTTTCGATGCACGATCGAGTATTTTTCGATGCACTCGACTGCATATTCGAACACATATGTAACCTTTGCGTCGAGTAACTTGTGGTTTCATGGCGGCTACTGGCCTTTATGTCACCAAATCGATGTGACGATTACTCGGCAACCGCAACGGCTCGCCATTTACGCTATCGCATGGAAATAACTAGACCAAGTCTTCTCGGTCTACAAGAGCTTTGGATATCGGTTGGGATGATGCTGTTTTTGGACCGAGTCCCGCCCGTTGCTCTTCTATAACGGATGTTACGTCCAGAATTATGAGCGGGAGTTATATTGCGTGTATGTCTTCGGATTAGGTCAAATGGACGCTTTGCGTATAATTATGAACATAGAGGGCAGTCTTTCCCGAGCGTGATGATATCAAACATGCATATATCATATGTCCGTTAAATGTCAAAGCAACGAGATAAAAAAGTAAAAAAAAAGCCTAATTTCAATTTGTCGCGCTATCAAAAAATGCATGTAAACAATACATTAAACGATCTTATCACCACTATGCCTTTTCTATCACAGTAGATGATATATCATTTTGAAGAACGATTACTCGCGGACATGTTATGTGATCAAACACATTCAGGGTTTTACGTGAATGCTCGGGCTCCACTTTATATGTAGTACGTCTTTTGAATGAACGTCTGTTATAGAAGAGCAACGGGGAGGGACTCGGTCCAAAAACAGTATCAACCCAACCGATATCCCAAGCAATTGAGGACCGAGAAGACTTGGTCTAGGAAATAACCTCTTCCATAAATAAACGCCATACTCGCGTAAAGCTACAATACACGGCGCTGGCAATAAGACAATGACCTTGACTCGTAGTCAAATGGCAGCGGTTTATGACAGACAAATATATAGTTAGTTCAATAAATAGCAACAAATATTGATAATTAGTTCAAGTTCAACAGACGAGATTTCGCGGTCAACAGACGAATTTCCGGGTAGTATATATATGCACATGATCAATCACGTGATTGAAATAGTCCGGCATATATGGTTAACTAGTTATGGGGGAGGTTATTTCCATGCGTAAGCGGGACTGTCAGAGCCGTTGAGACTGGGTTACTCGGTTAGGTCAGGGAATCGATTGCGTTGATTAAAGGAGAACACGATATGGGCGATCATGTGTAAACTGGAGCAATCTCGCTCCAGGCCCTGAAGGAATTGCTTGGTATTTATAATAATTACTGTTGGTAGTGTCCTGATTGGTTATCGGTGCATTGTATCTGGGTCGATCGACTTCGTTCCCTTTGGGCAAATATAGTCAGTTTGTTTCATGTTGTAAAAGTAGTATACAATAGAGTATATGAGTACGCTCTGTTAATCATGTCTATACTAAATGGATTCTCCATCCCGGTCATCAGGATATACATCAGAATGGTCTATTATAGTATTGTTCACCGGGAGGGATGTTCAGGACATATAAGCAGACGACAGACAATAGAAAGTGCCACTGCATCTGGGCGTAAAATATGCTACAGAAGAGTAAGGTAATCGTACTTCGACATAACCCAGTGACAGCACGACCGATTTCACTAGCTGGTTTAGGTCGAAAGAAAACTAGGACTGGGAAACACACAGCAACGCACAGTGTATCGTCGATCTCAATATTTTTAATAAACTAGATACAATAAAACATTCTGCGATTTTCATAGATTAGTCGACAACGCTATTGTTATCGTAAACTAGATACAACCAAACCGATGGCGATCTCCATACAACAATCAACAACCGTAAACTATATACAACCAAACAATCAGCGATCGCCATACATTAGTTAACAACAGTACAGTATCATGCACTTATCAACTTCCCTAATCTAGATACAACCAAACAGCCGTCAATCTCCATACATTAATCAACAACCGAAAACTAGATACAATCAAAACAGTCTCAGATCTCTATACATTGGTCAACAACCGTAAACTAGATACAACCAATCAGTCTGCGATCTCTATAATACATTGGTCAACAACCTTAAACTAGATGAAACCAAGCAGTAGGCGATATTCATACATTAGTCAATATAATAGCCAAAAACTAGATACAACCAACCGGTCGGCGATCTTCATACTTTAGTCAATAACCATAAACTGGATACAACCAAACAGTCGGCGATCACATACATTAGTCAACAACCGTAAACTAGATACAACCAAACGGTTGGCGATCGCCATGCATTAGTCAACAACCGTAAACTAGATAGAACCAAACAGTCGGCGATTTCATACATTAGTCAACAACCGTAAACTAGATACAATCAAACCGTCTGCATTAGTCAACAACCGTAAACTAGAAACAGCCAAACAGTCGGCGATCTCATATATACATTAGTTAACAACCGTAAGCTAGATACAATCAAACCGCCTGCGATCGTCATGCATTAGTCAACAACCGTAAACTATATACAGCCAAACAGTTAACGATCTCGGTACGTTAGTCAACAACCGTAAACTAGATACAACCAAACAACCGGCGATCTCCATAAATTAGTCAACAACCGTAAACTGGATCAGTCGGCGATCTCCAACAGTTAGTCAACAACCGTAAACTAGATAGAGCCAAACAGTTAACGATCTCATTACGTTATTCAACAACCGTAAACTAGATACAACCAAACAGTCGGCGATCTTCATACATTAGTCAGCAACCGTAACTAGATACAATCAAACCGTCTGCATTAGTCAACAACCGTAAACTAGACACAGCCAAACAGTCGGCGATTTCATACATTAGTCAACAACCGCAAACTAGATACAACCAAACCGTCTGCATTAGTCAACAACCGTAAACTAGATACAGCCAAACAGTCGGCGATCTCATAAATTAGTTAACAACCGTAAGCTAGATACAATCAAACCGCCTGCGATCGTCATGCATTAGTCAACAACCGTAAACTATATACAGCCAAACAGTCGGCGATCGTCATGCATTAGTCAACAACCGTAAACTAGATACCACCAAACAGTCGGCGATCTCCATACGTTATTCAACAACCGTAAACTAGATACAGCGAAACAGATAACGATCTCCGCACATCAGTAAACAACCTTAAACTAGATACAACCAAACAGTCGGCGATCTTCATACGTCAGTCAACAACCGTAAACTAGATACAACCAAACCGTTAGCGATCCTCATACATTAGTCAACACCACTATACCTTTTCTATCACAGTAGATGATATATCATTTTGAAGAACGATTACTCGCGGACATGTTATGTGATCAAACACATTCAGGGTTTTACGTGAATGCTCGGGCTCCACTTTACATGTAGTACGTCTTTTGAATGAACGTCTGTTATAGAAGAGCAACGGGGCGGGACTCGGTCCAAAAACAGTATCAACCCAACCGATATCCCAAGCAATTGAGGACCGAGAAGACTTGGTCTACGAAATAACCTCTTCCATAAATAAACACCATATTCGCGTAAAACTACAATACACGGCGCTGGCAATAAGACAATGACCTTGACTCGCAGTCAAATGGCAGCGGTTTATGACAGACAAATATATAATTAGTTCAACAAATAGCAGCAAATATTGATAAATAGTATGAATAGCAAGACTTAGTTCAAGTTCAACAGACGAGATTTCGCGGTCAACAGACGAATTTCCCGGTAGTATATATATGCACATGATCAATCACGTGATTGAAATAGTCCGGCAGATATGGTCATCTAGTTATGGGGAGGTTATTTCCATGCGTAAGCGGGACTGTCAGAGCCATTGAGACTGGGTTACTCGGTTAGGTCAGTGAATCGATTGCGTTGATTAAAGGAGAACACGATATGGGCGATCATGTGTAAACTGGAGCAATCTCGCTCCAGGCCCTGAAGGAATTGCTTGGTATTTATAATAATTACTGTTGGTAGTGTCCTGATTGGTTATCGGTGCATTGTATCTGGGTCGATCGACTTCGTTCCCTTTGGGCAAATATAGTCAGTCTGTTTCATGTTGTAAAAGTAGTATACAATAGAGTATATGAGTACGCTCTGTTAATCATGTCTATACTAAATGGATTCTCCATCCCGGTCATCAGAATATACATAGGAAGGGTCTATTATAGTATTATTCACCGGGAGGGATGTTCAGGACATATAAGCAGACGACAGACAATAGAAAGTGCCACTGCATCTGGGCGTAAAATCTGCTACAGAAGAGTAAGGTAATCGTACTTCGACATAACCCAGTGACAGCACGACCGATTTCGCTAGCTGGTTTAGGTCGAAAGAAAACTAGGACTGGGAAACACACAGCAACGCACAGTGTATCGTCGATCTCAATATTTTTAATAAACTATATACAATAAAACATTCTGTGATTTTCACAGATTAGTCGACAACGCTATTGTTATCGTAAACTAGATACAACCAAACCGATGGCGATCTCCATACAACAGTCAACAACCGTGAACTATATACAATCAAACAATCAGCGATCGCCATACATTAGTTAACAACAGTACAGTATCATGCATTTATCAACTTCCCTAATGTAGATACAACCAAACAGCCGTCGATCTCCATACATTAATCAACCACCGTAAACTAGATACAACCAAAACAGTCTCAGATCTCTTTACATTGGCCAACAACCGTAAACTAGATACAACCAAGCAGTCTGCGATCTCTATACATTGGTCAACAACGTTAAACTAGATGAAACCAAGCAGTCGGCGATATTCATACATTAGTCAATATAATAGCCGAAAACTAGATATAACCAATCGGTCGGCGATCTTCATACTTTAGTCAATAACCGTAAACTGGATTCAACCAATCAGTCGGCGATCTCATACATTAGTCAACAACCGTAAACTAGATACATGTACAACCAAACAGTCGCGACCGTCATGCATTAGTCAACAACCGTAAACTAGAAAGAGCCAAACAGTCGGCGATTTCATACATTAATCAACAACCGTAAACCAGATACAATCAAACCGTCTGCATTAGTCAACAGCCGTAAACTAGATACAGCCAAACAGTCGGCGATCTCATACATTAGTTAGCAACCGTAAGCTAGATACAATCAAACCGCATGCGATCGTCATGCATTAGTCAACAACCGTAAACTATATACAGCCAAACAGACGGCGATCGTCATGCATTTTATTTAGTCAACGACCGTAAACTAGATACAACCAAACAATCGGCGATCTCCATACATTAGTCAACAACCGTAAACTGGATCAGTCGGCGATCTCCAAAAGTTAGTCAACAACCGTAAACTAGATATAGCCAACAGTTAACGATCTCCGTACGTTAGTCCACAACCGTAAACTAGACACAGCCAAACAGTCGGCGATCTCCATACATTAGTCAGCAACCGTAACTAGATACAATCAAACCGTCTGCATTAGTCAACAACCGTAAACTAGACACAACCAAACAGTCGGCGATTTCATACATTAGTCAACAACCGTAAGTGAGATACAATCAAACCGCCTGCGATCTTCATGCATTAGTCAACAACCGTAAACTATATACAGCCAAACAGTCGGCGATCGTCATGCATTAGTCAACAACCGTAAACTAGATACAAACAGTCGGCGATCTCCATAGTTAGTCAACAACTGTAAACTAGATACAGCCAAACAGATAACGATATCCGTACATCAGTAAACAA
The DNA here is from genome assembly GCA_032622095.1 of Siphonodentalium dalli. Taxonomy (NCBI): domain Eukaryota; kingdom Metazoa; phylum Mollusca; class Scaphopoda; order Gadilida; family Siphonodentaliidae; genus Siphonodentalium; species Siphonodentalium dalli. Next base: position 64,914,564 of record CP136069.1, read on the forward strand.
CTTAAACTAGATACAACCAAACAGTCGGCGATCTTCATACATACAGTCAACAACCGTAAACTAGATACAACCAAACCGTTAGCGATCCTCATACATTAGTCAACAACCGAAAACTAGATACAACCAAACTGTTAGCGTTCTTCATACATTAGTCAACAACCGAAAACTAGATACATCCAAACAGTCGGCGATCTTCAAACATTAGTCAGTACCGGAAAACTAGTAACAACCAAACAGTCCACGGTCTTCATACCTTAGTCAGCAACCGTAACTAGATACAACCAAACAATCGGCGAACTCCATACATTAGTCAACAACCGTAAACCAGATACAACCAAACAGTTAGCGATCTTCATACATTAGTCAACAACCGAAAACTAGATACAACCAAACAGTCGGCGATCTTCATACATTAGTCAACAACCGTAAACCAGATACAACCAAACAGTCCACGATCTTCATACATTAGTCAACAACCCTAAACTGGATACACAAAAAACAGTCGGCGATCTTCAAACATTATTCAGCAACCTTAAACAGATACAACCAAACTGTTAGCGATCTTCATACATTAGTCAACAACCGAAAACTAAATACAACCAAACAGTCGGCGATCTTCAAACATTAGTCAGCAACTGAAAACTAGTTACAACCAAACAGTCCACGATCTTCATACATTAGTCAACAACCCTAAACTAGATACAACCAAACAGTCGGCGATCTCATACATTAGTCAGCAACCTTAAACCAGATACAACCAAACCGTTAGCGATCTTCATACATTAGTCAACAACCGTAAACTAGACACAACCAAACAGTCGGCGATCTTCATACATTAGTCAACAACCGTAAACTAGACACAACCAAACAGTAGGCGATCTTCATACATTAGTCAATAGCCGAAAACTAGATATAACCACACGGTCGGCGATATCCATAGTTATTCAATAGCCGAAAACTAGATACAACCAAACAGTCGGCGATATCCATACATAAGTCAATAGCTGAAAACTAGATACAACCACACAGTCGGCTATCTCCATACATTAGTCAATAGCCGAAAACTAGATACAACCAAACAGTCGGCGATCTACATACATTAGTCAATAGCCGAAAACTAGATATAACCACACGGTCGGCGATATCCATGGTTAGTCAATAGCCGAAAACTAGATACAACCAAACAGTCGGCGATATCCATACATTAGTCAATAGCCGAAAACTAGATACAACCAAACAGTCAGCGATCTCCATACATTAGTTAATAGCCGAAAACTAGATACCACCAAACAGTCGGCGATCTTCATACATTAGTCAATAGCCTAAAAACTAGATGCAACCATACAGTCGGCGATCTTCATACATTAGTCAATAGCCGAAAACTAGATACAACCAAACAGTTAGCGATCTCCATATATTAGTCAATAGCCGAAAACTAGATACAACCAAACAGTCGGCGATATCCATACATTAGTCAATAGCCGAAAACTAGATACAACCAAACAGTCGGCGATATCCATATATTAGTCAATGGCCGAAAACTATATACAACCAAACAGTTAGCGATCTCCATACATTAGTCAATAGCCGAAAACTAGATACAACCAAACAGTCGGCGATATCCATACATTAGTCAATAGCCGAAAATTAGATACAACCAAACAATCGGCGATCTCCATACATTAGTCAATAACCGTAAACTGGATAAGTCGGCGATCTCCAACAGTTAGTCAACAAACGTAAACTAGATACAGCCAAACAGTTAACGATCTCCGTGCGTTAGTCAACAACCGTAAACTAGATACAACCAAACAGTCGGCGATCTTCATACATTAGTCAGCAACCGTAACTAGATACAATCAAACCGTCTACATTAGTCAACAACCGTAAACTAGACACAGCCAAACAGTCGGCGATCTCCATACATTAGTCAACAACCGTAACTAGATACAATCAAACCGACTGCATTAGTCAACAACCGTAAACTAGATACAACCAAACAGTCGGCGATCTCAAACTTTAGTCAACAGTCGTAAATTAGATACAATCAAACAGTCGGCGATCTTCATACATTACTCAACAACCGTAAACTAGATACAACCAAACAGTCGGCGATCTCCATACATTAGTCAATAGCCGAAAACTATAGATACAACCAAACAGTCGGCGATCTCCATACATTAGTCATAAGCCGTACACTAGATACAACCAAACAGTCGGCGATCTACATGCATTAGTCAATAGCCGTAAACTAGATACAACCAAACAGTTAGCGATCTTCATGCGATAGTCAACAACATTAAACTAGATCAAACCAAACAGTCGGCGATCTTCATACATTAGTAAACAACCATAAACTAGATACAACCAAAACAGTCTGCGATCGCCATACATTAGTCAACAACAGTAAACTGGGTACAACTAAATAGTCGGCACTCCTCATACATTAGTCAATAGCCGTAAACTAGATCAAACAGTCGGCGATCTCCATACATTAATCAACTTCCTTATTCTAGATACAAACTGTTGGCGCTCTTCATACATTAGTCAACAACGGTAAACTTGATAGAACCAAACAGTTAGCGATCTTCATTCGTTAGTCAGCATCCTTAAACTAGATACAACCAAACAGTCGGCGATCTTGATACAATTGTCAACAACCGTACAATAGATACAACAAAATAGTCGACAATCGTCATGCATTTTTGAACTTCCTTAATCTAGATACAACCAAACAATCGCAATTCTGATCTCATTCCGACTGCTTTTGTAATTCTGCTCTTTTCACATCAATATGCATTCCCTTGGTGATTGCTGGGTTAAACAGATTCGCCGAAGTCAGAGATTAGGGACAGAAACTCTTCTTTTTTTTAACCATGTACGTGGTTTATTTCATACCAGTGGTTCAATGGACATGCGCCTGGGAAGTTCTCCTCCCCCCATTTATACACAACAGGAACGTCCCTGCTTTGTATCTATGTGTATAACTATTATCGAATTAAGAATTGTTTTTTGGTTTCTTTAGAAAGTTTCTTTTCTTTTTCAGTTTAGATTCTTTATATCCCCAAGTTGTCTGACGACATAATGCATAATCGAGGGCCCAACGAGTGCACATCGCAATCTTTACATCTGGGAGCTTAAATGTGTGTCTAGGTCTCCCATATCGGATGAGGCCATGTAGAATGATTTTGTTGACACTACACCATACAGCGGAACTAAATTCACCCTCTGTGGACCTCAGTCTGCACTATATTTTGAGGCCTGGTGTTGGCACACATTGTCAAACCCCTTGATCCATTAATATGATCCCACGACTGTATCCAATCGACGACCTCATCCAATATAAACCACCCGGTGTATAACAAATGCGAATAAGGCAACTGGGATCATTTTCACCAAGTAGTTTATTTCATATTGGTAATAAGTGTAGCTTACGGCGTCTGTTGCAAAATGATTGTGCAGAGGCAACTGTACTTAGCATGACATATAACACCACTAAAACAGAAGCCATGGCTTTTCTTCCCAGGATACTCAACATGTAATGTATTCCTAAGCTCACGCTTATAATGTAACAGAGGTGAAGTTTGTTACAAATACCTATACCCCTGCGATGTCTATTCGACCGACGATCGCATATTTCCTGCTATTATCCCTCATCCGCTGCTGTTTGGGAAACTCTCTATCTAACCAATATGTCACAATCGTGCTGTGATTAACGACTGGTTGCAAAATATGTCAAATCAATATTCATCCCCCGATGATTCGTGATTGGAACACATTCACCAAATCCCGCGAGCTCAGGGACAGAAGAATTCGGACAGTAATGCCATAGTGGTGATGTTTTACAGACTTTTATATTTTTACACATTTACCCATTGTGAGTGTCACGGCAAGAGTCTTCGTTGCTTACATTGTTGCACCTCGTTAATCTTGCCCACAGATTCAACATCCAACATATAAAAGTGGTATTTGAAGAATAAGTGAGCATTTATTTCAGTCGAAAAATACAACTTCGGGTACGGAATGTTCACATCGTGGTAATCTCGAGACTCAAATAAATTTTCGATTCTACTTGTATGTGCTTGATGCCGAATTCTTTAACGTAATTCGCATCGCATTGGATATAAAAATATATGTAATCCGGCCCAGATTAAATATCAACTATAATATTCTATTCGGACACGTGTATACGAGTATATATATATATAGAAAAAAAATCGCATATCCACACCGACCATTCGAAAACGTGCATCTATGTGAACGTTCAGACGACCACGATTCAATCGTAAGTGGAAGGATTTCCGTCGTAGGAAGTAACCGATAGTTAGACTGTGCATGCTCACATCAATATCGCAAGTCAAAAAACAATATCAAACAACTTTGGTCATACATAAGTTAAATTCTCCTATGTGGTGGGTCGGTTTGGGAGAAGGTTAGAGGAACAATCTTTAAAAACACTTGAAATATATCCGTTATTTAGTCAAAATTAATCCTCGATCAATCTTAAAAATACATCTTCTAATTCAATATTAATCCTCGTTTTAATCCATTATAGGATCAATCTTAATATATCTTAATTTAATGTAGTGACCCTGCACGTGTGTCCCATGTGGTCGGGATTATATATTAAACAATATATAATCACCCCTCCGATTAAGTATTTATATGTAATCCTATATATATATATAAGAATGGTCTGAACATCGAACGGCATTGAAGTGATTACAGAGTGTGACCCTTGACCTCTAAGGAACTGATATTTATATGAGGTGGAATAACTGGTCACCTCAGAAGCATCTTAATAATATTCAACCACTTCTATAACGGAAACCTCAATATATAATATATCGCGTATTGTCTCGGCAAGGTCCGGCACTCGGCAAGGTCCGTGCCGATTTGAATAACGACCAGAAAATACATTGGTATACTGATTGCTTAATTGACCTGGATTCGATCAGATAAGATAAGATTGGCGTCCTTCGGATGTCACAATGGTCTATACAGGATGGACTACATTGATTGCACTATATAGTACAAAGATGTGAATGCAATTATAATCAGTACACAAGTATAACCACCAGTACACCAGTATTATAAAATATACTGACCGCGAGGGAGGGATCTTGACGGAGATGTCACACACTGAGCAAACATTCTGGTCAATATGACTAACCCTAATTTTAAGTTAGTGACAAGCTTTGGGGTCATTTTGACTAACCCAATACCTTCCCGCGATTAACTATGAGTAAATATAGCCAAAGGCATAGTGACACGAACAAGAATAAGTTACACGAACAATAACGCTATTTGCAATGATGCAATGAAAACGTGTGAAATATGAGGTGGGTCCCAAATTTAGCAGAGGAAATTTTTTTTATATTGTTTTTCAAGTAGGGGGTTGTTGAGGTCGGAATTTTTTTTTTGGACCTCGTGTCTGCAATTGATTTTCTGCACCCCTGCATGAATAGGAATATTTTTTGTCTTCACTAACTTATATTAATTTTCGTCTTTCTGTCGTCTGCTTATATTTCTAGAAATATTCTTCAGATGACGTAGACCATTCCAAGGTATACTTTGATGGCTGATTGGGAGAATCATTTAGTAAATAAAGGAGACTGGGGGCAAAATATAAAACATATATCTTTAGTTTAGTTTATACACCAGAGGGCATGTGGCTCGTCCCATTCATCTACCACCAGTATGCCGTGAGATTGTATAATTTCTTAATTGCTTCCCCTTAAACAGTCATGATGGTCGATGTTATCGATCGGCTAAAGTCTCTCGCAAATGGAATGAATGTAGCATGGCCAATTTGACCTATTTGACCTTGATTATAAGATATTCACAACCACACATAATCTCGGGAATAGAAAATATCACACCATTTCGTATTGTATATAGCATGTCCTCCTCTTTAAATACACTTCTTGTTGGGATATGTTACCCCCCCCCCCCTTACCCCTAAACAAATGCGACCGAAAACAACTATGTTCATTGCGAGAAACGATGACAATTTCCATACTATAGTATACGCACACATATCTCGCAGTGAACTTTGTATATGTGGTCATGCAGGAATAGACCCATGCACACACATTAAGAATGAAATAAATTATGTACAAATTGTGTCTAGGTTAAGCCCATATTTGTCGTATTTTGACTGGACTTTTAGTAAAGAAATAAGACTGAGGCCAAAATATGAACATATCTCTTTAGTTTAGTTTAGACACCAGAGGGTGTGTGTGCCTTGATATTGGATAAATCCTTAATTGATTCCCCTTAAATAACCATGATCATTGTTGCTATCGATCGGCTAAAGTCTCTCGCAAACGAAATGAATGTAGCATGGCCAATTTGACATATTTGTCCTTGACTATAAGATATTAAAAACCAATACAATCTATGGAATAGAAAAACTTCTTGTTGGGATATTTTTAATTCCCCCTACCCCTGAACAAATGAGACCGAAAACAACCATGTTCGTTGCGAGAAACGATGTCTATATCCATACTACGCAGCGAACTTTTTATATGTGGTCATTCTTGAATAGACTCCTGCACACATTAAGAATGAAATAAATTTTGTACAAATTTTATCTAGGTTGTCGTATTTTTACAGGACTATTAGTAAAGAAATAAGACTGAGGCCAAAATATAAACATATCTCTTTAGTTTAGTTTAGACACCAGAGGGTGTGTGGCTCGTCCCATCCATCAACCACCAGTATGCCGTGAGATTGTATAAATCCTTAATTGATTCCCCTTAAACAACCATGATCGCTGTTGCCATTGATCGGCTAAAGTCTCCCACAAACGAAATGAATGTAACATGGCCAATTTGGTTATACCTATAAACATCACTTCGCCCTGATCGTCCCTCCAGCACCGTTTAATCGTAAACCGACGCTTTATCTTTCCAAACCCGACTCCTAAATAATCGAACTGTCTGCTTGAGTTTCCAAGGATTCGTTGTATTAATTTCCCTCTCGGCATTCTTCCAGCTTTGGGGATATCCTGTCCGGCTATTTTCTTCAATTGATGGGAACTAGATCCATTTCAAGAGAACCATTGCGACCATCCACGTGTTAGCGATGTCGCCCGGGTCCTGTATACTGTGTGTTACCGCGGCCGCCCGGGTACTATAAATGTGTGTTACAATCACACATAATGGTTGAACAATTGTTTCAGCATTATATTATCAGAGCGAAGGAAATCAAATTAAGGACTATGGAATCTCAAATTTCAAAGGTGTCAACAGTGATTGAAAAGAGTCAGCCCAGTCAGAGGGCAATGGTCACAAGTGTGTGTCATATTGTTGTAAATAGATCACATCTAGTGGACATGCATGGTTTCTGGGACACCTAATCCAATCAGAGGGGTGGTCGGTAGCCTATGTCAGACAGACTAATATAATCAAGATAATGTGTTGTGATATGCATGCCATCTGACCTGGTTGTAAAATATCTATGAAATGTTTTATTGGGCCAATTTGTGACACATGTTTACATTGAATTTGAGGAAACATGAAATTTCAACGTCTTAAAATTGGGATATGTTGGTAGTTTCGGGTGTCAAAGTATCAATTGTGACGTTTTATCTAGCTTGTTTAGCAGGTAGGCACACTTGGATACAGCTAAAAGTTGTTTATTATATATATTTTTTTGTTTAGAAGTTTTCGTAATTTGATATTCCATATGCCTCAAAGCAAGTAACACGTGGATAACATGGCTCCTATTCACCAACTGGGTTTATATGTATAATCCATGTGGTTTATACTGGGCGACGCTCAGCGCGAAAATATATGTTAGATAGATAGATAATTTGTTAATGGCTAAAAGATGCAAAATTTGCAGACATATGAGCATAAGCGTATATACAAAAGAGTAAACACAGAGTGTGACATTCATATAGTATAAATATAAAAAGTATAGATATATAAATATAACAAGAATGCAGCCTAACAGTTCTGTAGAGGGACAAGATAGTGAATAAACCTAGCTTAGTAATGACTACTAAATAGTTACGCATACCTGTATATATATATACAACATGAAAAATCAAACCGTGCTATCCCACCCTCCTCCCTCAACAGGACTGTCATGTTGCTTAAGATATACTAGTAATAGAACCAACAGCTCTTCGCCACCTGCACATACACACTGCTGCCATGTATGTCCGGCTTTAGACTGGCATATCCATGACCGAAATATGGAATCCCTAAATACAGGCAGCAGTGACAATATATGCAGCTGGCCAAGTATTGTCATCGTACATAGAAAGATAGAGAGGAAAATAGAGTAGTAGAAGAGAAATATACATATGAATACGCTCGTCTGACAAGTCATGTCATCGATTGCCATCAAGGAGCGCACAGGAAAGCAAGCCAAAGCTTGCTTATTTCCACTGTGATCCTTAATGGTAACCGACCACATGACTGACCAGGCCACAGCACAATTTCTCATAAGGTCGTACGGTATTATTAATACTATACAATTAATAATATACAAAGTCAGATTCCTCAGTACCTAAAATTTTATCGAATAATTCCTGTTATATTAGGTGATTCCATGTAGCCAAGTTGCAGTTAGGTTCAATATATTTTACATAATTATTCCACAATGTGATTCCTGTGTAGAAAAAGCTATTGTAACCAAATACCCTAACATGAGGCACAGATAATCTATAGATTCCAGACCGGAGATTATATTTACAATGAGTGTTCGAAAATTGGAATACATCTCTTAGGTATGTAGGAGCTTTCCCATCTGTTATATTTTTCATGATAGTCAGCTTTCTTTGGGAAACTCTGGATTCAACCGGAAGCCATTTAGTGGTTTTAAACTCTTCATAACCTATATGTGAAAATCTATCCAAGCTCAGAACAAACCGGATTAATTTGTTTTGAAATATTTGTAGTTTATTTTTGGTAGTTATACTGAAAGAGCTATACCAAACAGAGGATGCATAATCGAGGTGGCATTGAATTAATGAGTTAGCAAGTAGTTTCCTTGTGAAAGGGGTTAGAAAGTCAGACTTTCTATATAAAAATTTGAGACGAGCAGTTACTTTATTTAGTACCTGTTTGGCCATTTGTTCCCCAGTGAGACTTTCATCGAGACAGGCACCCAGATATTTCACCTCCTTGACGAACTGAATATTGATACAATTGCAGCAGATTGCAAGTTCGAGACATTTATTAATTTTGCGTTTGGAGCCAAATAAGATGGATTCTGTTTTGCCTAAATGAAGTGACAATTTGTTGTCGACTAGCCAGTGGGTTAGTGATGTTAATTCAGTACTCAGCTGATCTGCTAACACTTTTGAATCATTTCCCGAGACTATCAAAGCTGAGTCATCTGCGTACAGTAGTAACTTGCAATTTACGGCTGCAACGGCATCGTTCACGTATAATAAAAACAGAAGAGGTCCCAATATTCACCCTTGAGGGACACCACACGTGATATTCATAGTATGTGAGTGTGTTCCACTTATGTCAGTAATTTGGGTCCTGTCTGACAGATATGATGAGAACCATGTTAAGGTGTTATTATCGCTGCCTAGAGCACTTAATTTGTCCAAAAGGATAGTATGGTTCACAGTGTCAAATGCTTTCTGGAGGTCAATAAAGACCATTCCAGTAAGCGATCCTTTATCCATGTTCCTTCTAATAGAGTCGGTGAGAGAGATAAGGGTAGATTCGGTTGAGAAGCCAGCTCTAAACCCCGATTGATGCTCATATAATAAATTATTCTGTGTTAGGTATTCTTCCATTTGTTTATAAACAATTTTCTCCAGGATTTTGGAAGCCAGATTTAGGATGGAAACCGGTCTATAATTACCGGGTGAAGTATTTTAATTTTTCTTATAAATGGGAACCACTCTTGCAACTTTCAAATCGTTTGGAATGATCCCGTAGTGTATTGTCAGATTTATAATGTGTGTCAAGGGGGAAGAAATCACTGAAGCGCCATCTCGAAGAAACCTTGCTGGTATCAGATCCAACCCTGTAGCTTTGGATGGATCCATATTTAGCAGAATATCAAGAATTTCTTGTTCCTCTACTACTGTAAGTTTAAATGAATTAGGCTTTACACCTTTGTCAGAATAATATTTGTGAATAAACGCACTACCATATTTCCCTTTGGCTGCAGGTAATTTGTCAACAAGTTCAGCAGCCACATTACTAAAAAAATTATTAAATTCGTTACCGACCAATTTCTAATCTGAAATAATATCATCCCCAATTTTAAGTGAAACATTCCCTGAACTACCACGCCCCTTCTTTGATGTTGTAGTCGATCTGAGTGACATCGCGACGATATATGATTATCGAGTCAAGCGGCTATAATAAACTGGCTACGATTGATGATCGCCTTCGCATGTGTCCCATGCAGTGAACATGATTGGTTCATTTAAGCGATTTTATGTGCCAACGTCCACATTCTTGAAGGGCGAGGGCTGTCGAAGAAAATTTGCAGACCTGAACAGACAGACAGATCACTGAACTCTTTCATATATCTAAAGCAGAGAACACACATTCGTTTTGCCATTAAATGTGAAAATTATGACAAGTGTCATGTTAAATGAAAAACATTGTTATAATCATGGATAAATTTATAACATCATGCCGCAAATATAAATATCAGTATATTATGATTTGACAATAAAAAAGTTGTATGAATATAGCCAATTTAACACTGAAAGTATGCATGGATATCAAAATTCGGGTGAATAAATATGGCAGCAGAATTTTCAATGCAGCCATTGGCCGGCTCAGTCGCTGACTGGTCGAAAATATCCGCTAATAATTATTTGATTGGCAGCCGTGGAAAGGTCCATAAGAGACGGATTGTATCCTAACTATGTCCTTATGATATACTCAACACTCCAGTGTTCGCGCTGCCACTTGACAAATTTGCCAATGGCAAAAATAATTCACATTTGGCAAAAAATATTTTCATTTGGCAAGTCACTTTTTAATTCCTCAATAAAGTTGAAAAATATCGGTCAATCAATACCATTCATTTTAGGAGACTATTACAATATAATTATATTAGTGGTGTTTTATATGGTTTCGGAAAAGTTAACACCTCCATTAAGATGCAGTTAATCTGGTAACATTATTATCGATAGGTGGATGGATTACCAGTATTTAGTGTGGTGGTGGTGTTTACATAGCTAAGGCCCGTTCCAAACGACGGATTTTTGTCGACTCGAATCTAATTGTATTAAATCCTTCGGTGATGCGACTGCGGTCAATTTTGTTTCAGACGGACGCATCTTCGTCGCGTCGAATATAATACATTGGTCGATTTATTTAAAGGTGGCTTCCCGGTTACCATCACAAAATGGTCGCGCGTATATATAGAGGCCTATATACACCGGTATGTTATACATATATATATATACTAAAATACAGTATAAATTATGTATATATATATGCGCGATTGCAGCGCGAATATATGTGCACATGTATATGAGGATGCATATAGTACGCATAGTTATATAATATACTATAATAGGCGCTACAAATAAATGCTATATCGTGCAACCAATTGCCATATATGTGTATACAATGCATATAACTACAGGTATACAAGAATGATTATAAATCAGAGACTATCACCCCTATCCCTTATAATAAGGAATACCGGAATATATGAATTATTATAAATCATAGGCTACCACCTATATCCTTTATAATAAGGAATACCGGTATCTATGAATTATTATAAATCATAGGCTACCATCCCTGACCCTCATAATAAGTAATACCGGTTTATATGAATTATTATAAATCTGAGGCTACCACCCCTATCCCTTATAATAAGGAATACAGGTATATATAAATTATTATAAATCATAGGCTACCACTCTGCCCCTTATAATAAGTAATACCGGAATATATTAATTATTATAAATAAGAGGTTACCACCCCTATACCCCCATAATAAGTAATGCCGGTATATATGATTTATTATAAATCAGTGGTACCACCCCTACCCCTTATAATAAGTAAAACCGGTATATATTAATTATTATACATCAGAGACTACCACCCCTATTCCTTACAATAAGGAATATCGGTCTATATTTACTTTTATTTGCAGTGTAGTTATGCTCCCCTGCCATCGTCAAAAGATTTCCGTAAATTTTAAACTCTGAGACCGATTTCCAAAATTCGCGATAAATAACAGATTTTGTGTGATAATTGACACCAATGTTCGACATAATATAATAGCTAATGAATGTATTGTCGTTGACTTAGTCCTTGTGGAGGAATAGTCCATTCGTCTGCGGCTCTTGGCAATTCCTCTTCTCGGACCATCATTTTGGCACAGTCAACGACAAGGATTATCTATATAATATCGTCGTATATGCTGTTAACGGCTACCTAAGTCGTTAATATTCTCCTAGAATAATTCGACAACCCAATCGAGAGTTCAAACAAATTTCCGACTGCGTGGTGAATACGTAGTCACCCTGAAGAGTACTCGAATCTCTCGGAGGATAATTGAGTCTCGATATGTTGTTGCTGGGACATTCGATTGGGATGACCGGCGGGCCTCTTCAATGACTTCCTATCAATTTTTGATTACGGAATGCTATGTGTGGCGTCACGGACTACGTCAGTAATTGCGTTGGAATCTCTCGCATAATTATACAGAGGATCGGTGTGTGCATCCTATTATAGGGAGACGACTTCCAAGGCCGTTACTTTCAGACGCATGCACTGTAAGCAAAGTACACAGAGTACCATAGCGAAGAACTCTTAGATGTGTGTGTTTGCTTAATTACTTTTTGACGGATGTTAATAACCAGTTGTGATTGATCCCCTTCCATGGCGCCTGACGCATGAAGATTATAGACGACCGAGTAGCATTTTTATCACGCAACAACTCAACTATTGAAAAGTCCCCATCACAGTCATCATCTGGCGACTTCATTTGTCTACCTCTGGTCTTCTAGTTTCTCCGCGCGCGCACTCTCTCTCTCTCCCTCTCTCTCTCTCTCTCTCTCTCTCTCTATCTCTCTCTCTCTCTCTATCTGACTCCTGCTATCCCTAACACTATATTTTCCCTTTTCTTCCATCTATAACACATGCAATTCAGTTATATATCTCCATTTAACATAAAACCATTATTTCCAACTCTTCCCGTCTGAACTATACCCCTCTCTCACTTATTGGGGACGGGGCATATAGCTAAAGTGGAGAATAATTCATATAAGCCCTCGGGCATGTTATCTGATCCTCGTTTCCATACACTAACTCTCTATTTTGCATATATGTCTTTGTTTGGATTTGGAAATAAAAATATGTTTACACTAACCTCTATTCGGTTCTTCGTGACTTCACAGTTTGTAGAACGTAAATTACGTAGAGGTCAATCAGTCCAGGCAGACGGAAAGCACTTAGCTAAGTAATATATTAAAGTAATGTTTTATCCTTTAAATCAAATTGCAGCTGTGAAACTCAATTGCCGGATTTTGTGTCCAACTTAAACTGAAGATTAAACACGATATTTTGTTTACAAAAAATTCTATGGAGCGGCGTTGAAGTGAGAGTACTGGCGTTTTATCGTGCGTCTCGATTAACTGTTAGTTGACAACTTTATTCATTGTAGCTATATATGTTGATAACTTTATTCATCGTAGCTATGTTGTAGCTAGGATATTCGATAGGGTTGACTGACGGGGATCCTCAATGGCTTTCTATCAGACACTGTTAAAGAAGTGCCCAGAGAATCAAAGCGAAGAACCAGCATCGGGTTATTTGTGACTTCACAGTTTGTAGAAACGAAATTACGAACAGGTCAATCAGTTCCAGAATTAGGGAAGCAATCAGCTAGGAAATATAAGAAATGAAAGTCACTTTTCACCCTTAAATCTGTCTTTACTAAATAGCTTGTCCAATTCATTTATAAAAGTATACATTGGAAATTGGAATGGTCATTTGAATAGATATTCAGGCCATTTGTTGAACTTATATTCTTGAACATTTCTTAAGGGGGACTATTCGCCAATGGGTATTTAGTTAAGAAATAATTAAACAAACTGCAGTTGTGAACTGAATTGCTGAATTCGATGTGTCCAGTTTAAGCTGCAGATTAAACCCGAGTTTAAATTCACAAAAAAGTCAATATACGACGGCACTGAAAAGGGTGTGGTATTATGATATCTCGACGAACTGCTACTTGACAACTTTATTAATAGGCAGGAAAATATACATACAAACAGTTTAAAGACATATTATGGACTTGTTCGGGTGGGCGAAACTGATAAGTTAGTACTCAGTCGTTATGCCAACCTGGGGAATGTAGCATTCCACTAACATCGCCGAAATTTTCAAAGAAATCGACCATACCACTCCATAGAAAACATCGTCTGAACTACGCTCATTTGTAAATATTTACATATCGATTCGGGACGCTACTATCGACGATACCCACACACAAATGATTTCGACATCGGGAGTCATTGCATTTAATTAATATATCAGAATGACGGTGTGTGCTGTCAATTTGGATTAATATTCATAAAAATAACTACTTTGAGCAAGATTATTCTCCATTTCTATTTTATCACACTTCCGGAGTGTTTCACATCACTTTAATAGTTGTGAGGATACAACACACACAATTTCAACATATTCTATAGACACACCTTCAATCGACAGTATTTACAACTTCACAGACCATATCACGGTGGAATTGGGTTTCGGTATGTTGTAGCTTGGACATTCGATTGTGATGACCGGCGGGCTTCTTTATTGACATCCTATCAATATTTCATTACGGAAAGCTATATGTGGCGTCATGGACTACGTCAGTAATTGCGTTGGTATTTCTCGAATATGCAGAGATTTGGTGCCTGCATCATATTATAGGAAGCCGGCTTCCAAGGCCGTTACTTAATTTCAGACGCATACACTGCTAGTATAAAGCAAACAGAGAACCACAACGAAGAACCACTATTCCGTTCTTGGTGACTTCACAGTTTGTAAAACCGAAATTATTTGCATGATAGTCAGTTTCAAGCAGACGGAAATGAAATGTCACATTTCACCCTTAACCTTTCTTTACTAAATGGCTTCTCCAATTCAGTTACAAATATATAGCTTGGAATTGTCATTTGAGTGAATACTCAGGCCGTGTGTTGAACTTATTATTCGAACAAGTCCCAATGAACAACTGGAAAACTAGTATTTAGTAACGAAATGGTTTGTGAAACTCAATTTCTGGATTCTTTGTGTCCAATTTAAACTGCAGATTAAACAAGATTTTTAGCAAAATGATTTATGGAACAACGTTGAAGTGGGTGTGCTGGCGTTTTTTGTGCGTCTCGATGAGCCACAACATAATACTGACCCATATTTCAGACGGTGATTCCCGAACTACTTGAATGTATAATCACGTGACATTGGTATTTTCATTGTGGGATCATCGATTGCGTGGAATTGTACCTGACGCGTGCCGCTCAGTTGACCTGAGCACGATTTTTGACAGGGTTCGCTTGATCCTCACTGAGAACGCAGGATCTACTTGATGTGGACATACACTTGATGCGATGGGGCCTATTAGCAACGATGTCTCTGTCAGTTTAATTGAAGTCACGGTTTATTCTAAACATCATTATTCGTATACACACACAACTTCGACCTCAAGTTATAGGATGATTAAAACATACAATGCAGATTTTGTCCATACGATTTTTTCAAATTCAAAGTAACGTCTGCAGATCATGTGCCCCATCGTCTCAAGTCAACAGGTATGTAGATGCATGTCGCTATGACAGTGTAAATGACGCGAGTGTATCAAATAAATAGATAGTCTGTATATAGTAATGGGCACATCCACTCTGTTTTGGGTGGATGTGCCTTCAACGAATGCATTAATATTACATATACTATTATATAATTATGTACCTGTTAAATGTGCTTTTGTCATGTATTTGTATTTAATTTTTGTATATCTCACATACCATGTTTATTGGTTTATTGAGATTTAAGAATTGAAAAACAAATTTATTACTGTTAATTGGTCAATTGATTCATCGACAGGAAAGCACACCAACCGTTAATAGCTGTGAGGACACAATACAGTCCCAAAATATTGCAGACAAAGTTTCAATCGACGGTACATCTGTAATTATGACTTCGCCAATAATTTCACGAAGGAATTGAGTCTCGGTATTTTAAAGACAGGAGATTCGATAGTGTTGACTGACGGACTTCTCCAATGATTTCGTATATATTTTTTTATTACCGAATGCTATGTGTGACACCAATGACTACATTAATAATTACGTTGGTATTTCTCGCGCATGCATCAGTTAGTCATATGCATGTTATTATTGGAATGCCGACTTCCGAGGACGTTACATTCCGGCGAATTCCAGTCAGTGAGTTTCATGCCGAGAGACAGCACTTTACTTAAGAAATGAATGTAGTGGGTGTGTGTTCTTGTGGGATACGACGCTGTGGTCGTTGTGGCATATTGTGTGAACCGCGAAGCGATTCTAACTAAATGTACCACAACGACAACAGCGCCGTATCCCCAAATAACACACTCACACCCAATACATTCATTTCTTATATTTATATAGCTTTTTGATGATTTATTCCCATAAAAATCTGAGTGAATTCTTATCTATATTCACAAAATATGCCGAGAATTTGAGACTAGCACACGTAAGCACATTAAGTCAGCCCAATATAAGATTTCCAAGCACTTAGCAACGATTACGTGATCGATATAAACAATTGTCTTCAGTTGCAATTCGACCGCATGAATTTTTAAAAGCACGCCCACTTATTCTGCTGACCGCTTTAGTGATTATGTCAACAACGACGTGACGTGTTCGTGTTACGTTCTGTGTTGTTGGGATATGTAACGGGTGCCTAATTGTCAATCACCGAGCAGGATTTAGTGTAAAACAAAATCGGGCTGTGTAATTATAAAGCAATATTTCACATCTCATCACTTTATATGCTCTGTGTAGCTAAGTATGTAAGTTCCATAGCCAACTAGGCCGGCCAATCGTATATCAGCTCCACTGGAACACTGCTGATTATCATATCCTGTTATCATGACTTTCGTTGACGTGGTTCACTTAACCTATCAATTTTAAGCAACGTGTTGATTTGTGTGTCTTCAATATCAAGTAGATGACTATAACAGTATCTGGTTTGACCATAGCCACAGTCTGTTATTTTAGATTTATACAAATAGAACGTCTGGCCGCTGCAATTGTCTTCGGCAAATAATGTACTAGACAAAACAACCTGTGCATCCCAATGTTATTCTTAGTTTGAAAATCATGAAACAATATTGCTCAAAATTGCCACGACGCTTTAACCCTTTCTATACTAAATGGACTCCCCCATTCAGTTACAAAAGTATACATTGGAATGGTCTATTATTCTTTTGGGAGAATTTTTAAGGACTTATGAGTAGACTATACATCCATATATATGATATAACAATTACAGAAAAATTCATGTTCATTGGTGGGGTATGTTTCATTTCGTAAGGGAACTAATCATCGATTATTTAGTATAGAAAGGTTTACATATGCAAATGTAAGTTTTGAGACAGTGCAATTTTTTGGGGGATTGGGTGGGATTCGAACCCCGGCCCATGACGGCGGGCGTGCCTTGCGACTCAAAGGCTGACGCCAATGCCACACGGCCACCGAAGCGACCCCAAAACAAGGAAGCTCAAATGGCCGCTGTATTCCGACGTCGCACTTAGAACACTATATGCACATTTTAAGGTCTATATTGCATGTAGGCTACATTTAGCAGATATGACACAGTAGCATGTTATATATATATGTCTCCGAAACATGCCGAGCATTGCTCTTTGAACATGTCTGTGACTATACAACACACAATGCGCCTATTTTAAAAGCAAATGTAAGTTTTGAGACAGCGCAATTTTTTTGGGGATTGAGTGGGATTCGAACCCCGGCCCATGGTTTACATATGGTCTATCTTCATCTCTTCCGGGTTGCACTTCCCACAACAACAACAACAACATCGTTTTTATAAATCCCGATTTAAAGACAACAAATAGCTATTTTGTGAATAAAATTGAAGATGCGGTATATTACTTGTCTATAAATATCATAGCTAAAATGTAATTGGTCTCGATTGAGGGTGCTAAAACGAGTTCTCTCTTGGTACGCTATTGATTTGATCCGAACGTTTTCGTCGGGATTTCTGTTCTAAATATAGTCCCTAAAACTGTCCCACGAATGTCATAAATAATTCAAAATAAAATTTATATTAATTGATAGAAGCTTTTCCGGACAGGTGTCCTCTGTTCATATATATTATTTTATACCCCGGAATATATTAAAACTTGCTGGGAAGAGAGAGACTATCTTTAGTCCTTTGTATACTAAATATTCCTTGACGTGTAGTTCCCTCAGGAAATTTTCAGATAATAAGTTCAACAAATGTTTGTTGAACTTATTATCTGAACATTTCCCACCGATTAATATGATTCTTTCTGCTCTTTCTGTTATCTGTCGTCAACTTTTATTTGAAGAAAAAAACACCCCTCCAGAATAATAGACTATTCCGATGTGTACATTAATAACTAAGTTGGAATAATCTATTTGGTATAGAAAGGGTTAAGTAGGGCTCAACGCACATGTTGTCTATGTTTACCAGGCCTCAAAATATGGCGCTGGACATTTGCTGAATGAGGTCCCCAGAGGGTGAATTATGTTACGTTCCCCGCACAGCGGGTTAGCATCACTAAATTCACCCTCCGGGCCCCGGGGACATCATTCTGCATGGGAAGAGATATATCATCTTTAAACATATGGTTTGCCATTCAAGAAATATGTGGAGCATGATTGAGTATCAAAATGGTGTGTGCTTTTCGTCCCTTGGGCAATTTCCAAGGATAACTCTACCCAGCCATGACATTTCTGGCATGAATTCTTTATACAGAACACTTCAGGGAGAACTAGTCTATCCTTGCACACATAATTCTGAGATTTATTGTCATCCAATTGGATTATTTTCAGATTTCCTAATACATTCAGCGAATATCAAGTATCCAATATCCCTCCAAGCTCATTTCCGCAGTACTGTGCGCCAGGGCTTCCCATACGGATGTGATTGGATAGCCTGGTACCTGTGTTAGCAAATGACCTTGTTTAAGATCGGCACAAATCGATTTATTTCCTATTAACGTACTAAGAATATTCCTACCCAGCGGGCCCATACTTCGGAACTGACAAATCAGACATCGTTAAAGTATATCGAAGGAATTAGGTTGCTCGGTGTTGGATGATGGATCCTGCTATGTGGTTGTTATTATGCATTAATTGACAATAATCTATGGCATTAAAATAAAACGAGAAACCGGTGCAAACACACTCGAATCGTCTCAACTAAAGGTACATTGTGTGCATATTTCAGTGAACCAAACAAATAAGATTAAAGATGGTCTATCTCTTCCTAACACGTGTTATGTAGTTACAGTGGTATAAAATAATAAATATGAGACACATGCCCGGAAACGTTTCTATAAATTCATATTGAATTTATTTCGATTTTTTCTGGTTCAATACATACAACCATTTCGGACAGTTATAAGGGCTATTTGTAGAACAGAAACTTCAGGCGATTCGCGGAAACGTTCGGGGCGCAGCAAGAAGGAGAACTCTATCTTGTTACCACTCTCCGTCAAGGCAAAATACTATTTCGATTTAGATATTTTAAACCACTTTATTATGAATTTATAGACATAAAATATACCAAATCTTAAGTTTTGTCTTTGTTTTATTCACAGAAAAAGGTGTTGTAGTAAAATCGGGTTTTATATAAAAAAGATATGTTTTTGTTTTTGTGGCCTGGTAGATATAAACCATTTTGAAGTGAGCGAGTACTCATGCACATTTCTTACTAAAAGAATGCAGCATTCTACTAATATTACCGGCTTCTGTTGGGTTGACAAGTATGACTGGTCTACAACTGGCATTGCTCATAACTGACTTAGAGACCACAAAACAAAAATAAAATTAGATAAAGGGCGTTTAATCAAATGTGTTCTAGGCTTTAATATTCTGTTGCCGTTACCTTTATCTTGACAAATAATAGTAAACTTTGCGGGGTAGTTTGTTCTGCATGGTAGCCTCCGGACATCACCATTCCACTACCGGAGCCCAATATATGACTACCTGTTTTATATAAAATGGACAAGAGCACCCCTGCCCATATTATGGGTATTACAAAACAGACATTTCAGTCTGCTTCAATGTGATGCAGTTCGAAATTGCGACGGAAACCCTCTCAGCTAGGCACGTCCCTATTTCGTAATCCGGTTAGGTGTTTGCGAATGATCGTTGGGACATATGCGATTTTAATACCTCCGTTGTGAATTGATATGTTATTAGAGACGCGTGGTGAGATTTTTTGGTCAATATATTGATTTGTTTTAACGGCTATCAATGTTAACCATTATTTTGAGACGAAATGTTCGAAGTGAGATATTCGCTTCACCGATTGAGATCCCAAGCAGAAGGTACTGAACTCACAATGTAGTTTGGGCGTACGTCATGGTACACATATTTATAACAATTGAAATGAATTTTGTGCGTGTGTATATAGACTGTATACAAGAAGTTATATACGTATTATGTTAAATTATGTGTACACACCTGCTGATTCGTGTCTGTTTATAATGAATGTATGTGACATTTACCGCTCAGAGATAAATGTATTAATGAACAATTGTTCACCGGGAGACCACATGCTATTGTAAATAATGTACATATTGTAACTATTTTCTCCTTACCTGTACTTCTAAGTTGGTGTGAATAAAGAATTAAATTTAAAACTTCTCATTTAGTTGGTGTACACATCGAAGAAAGAAACTAGAGAGGTTTCGCATATAGCGGATAGCGTAACCGATACAAAACTTTGGTCGAAATTTTGAACAGTTTGAAATTTCATATATACCTAACACAAAAGTAGTTGGAAATTTCACATCAACATAATTATATTGTTCTCGTAGTTTGATTTTCCAACAATTTCTAGTGGGGAATTTTTTTTTTGTAGACCAACATTTGCATATGTTCCTACTTTCGGTCAAAATATTGGACTGAAGTGGTCATCATTTAGGAAAATTTCCATCCTTATGGGGGATGTCAGGTGGGAAATGTCCAACAATTGGAAAGCTTGAGGCCAGTCTAGATACTATGTTTTTGAATGCTAAGATTTTAAAATGTTCTCACGCCCGGCCGAACCATGGTCGTGATTTCTTGAAGATATTTTATGCATCAATGAATGTCTAGATTCTCATAAAAAAAACCACCAACTAACACACAAAACCAATATTATCTGCTCTTATTGGCCACGTAATGATATATTTTCTATATTTTTGTTCACAGCTTGGCTACGGCTCGAGTTCGCCGGCGCTCTCTAATAGAAACCGGTTCCCTACATTCTTCCGAACACACCCTTCAGCCACCCTGCACAATCCGACACGAATAAAACTGCTTCAGGAGTTTGGTTGGAAAACGATAGCCACTATACAAGAAACCCAAGAGGTGTTTCAGTCGGTGAGTACAAAAGTTAGGTTGCAGACAATATAAACAGCAGAAAACCCTGTGACAACAGGGGGGCGTGGTGGGTGGTCAAAGCCACCAACAAGCAATTTTTTCCGCAACTAAAAAAAAAATTCCTGCTTGTTTTTTTAGTGTTTTGGCAATGAGTTGGGCTTCAAAACCACTTTGAATGAGAGAAATAATGTAATTCTAACTGGTAAACTGACTGCAGGCAGTTATCGTGTTGTATTTTGTTGCAAATTTTGAAATCCAAGATGGCCGCTGGCAGCCATGTTTTTTGGCCGAATGACCTCAAAATGACTCATTTCTATTTACATGTCCATGTTAACATCCATGATAAATAGTATGCACAGAAATTCATATACAGCTGTTTACAGTGAATTTCCCCCCGCAAATCTCTGTTTTAGTGTTAAAAGGGGGGTGGGTGTCAAAAAATGGTCGGAAAAAACTGCCGAAAACGGAAAAAAAAATTGGCGGTGGGGGTGGGTGGGTACAAAAAATGATCGAAAGGGAAAAAATGCCATACGTGCCTGAAATTTTTGTCCGACCCCCCCCCCCCCCCCCTGGTGACAATGCATTCTCTTATATATGAGAGTCGCCCATAGGGCGCCTCGCATTTATAAGAAAATGCATTGGCCTAACAATATTACATTGAGCCAGTGCATTCTCTTATATATGAGAGGCTCCCTTTGTGAGACTCGCATATATCAGGGAATGCGCTGAAAACAGGGTTTTAATGCTGCACCAGCGCAGCTCCCGTCATGAAAGGGTTAAAGCTATTGCACGAGTTTGTAGTGACTCGATGGTAAAACGAGAACCGGAGTTCGAGTTTTACTTCGCGCCACGATAAACGAGTGTAATAATGTTTCATGTTGACACAACCTGACAACTCTGTTGTTCTATGTTTATTGCACACTCTGAAGATTTTAGCATGTAGTATACTGCAACTTAAGTCGTTATTGGACAAACAATGACATTTTTGTTACATGTGACGCCGTAAATGACGTTGTGAACGTAATCTATGTGTATTATGCTCTATTTCGCAAATATAAATCAATGACTGTAATAATTTACATATACCCATTGTGCTTTCTCCGATCGGTCATTTGGCAAAATTCAATCTAGAGGTCTGTAGTTTATCTGTCAGTGAACAGCATATAGAGTGAGTAGTTCGGGGGGCTAGCCCGGGATTGTTGAAAGGGTCGAGTGACCCTTTCCTTAATCCCTCATGTTTTTGCCTTTATTTGGAGAACATAAAAAAAAAAAAAAAACAATTAAGCAATTTAGTGATGTTATTTATTTTCTCTTCTTTCTTTTTTTCTTTGGATTGGATTTTTCTGCTGAAGATTCTGGAGTAGGAGGAGCATTCTGTGGGTGCTGTTTTGTCTGAAGTTGTAATCTTTTTGCCTCATCTTCATCTTTCCATTTTTGCTGCAATTTCCGGGATTCTTCCAACTCTCTTTTGGAATCGGCTATCATTTTTTGTATGGTGATAGTGTCTTCTACAGACAGAGTGGTGTCTGTGCTGATGTTGTTGTTGTTGCTGGCGGCGGAGCTGGGGGACACCGGGATGTGATGGTACTCCGGTGTCCGTGATGGCAAGCTATCCAGCAGGGGTGGTTTCCTGCTCCCTTCTTCCGCTCGCCTCGATGACGACAACAGGGACTTCCGGTAGATCAACGGAGTCCCTGCTAGCACGTCTGATGTCCCCTGACTCCATGCTGGCCGGGTCGTCTGGGCGTCTCTCAGACTACTCCGGCCTGCCGGCTTTGACTCTAGACGGCTGAACCACACGGGGAGGGTGACTGGCCGATCAACAGTCACCCCCATCTGTTTCTTCCATTTCGCCCGTCTGGCGGCGTCCCTTTTCTTTCTTGAATGCGTCTTTTTCTTTGTGGGTCCCTTCTTCCCACGGAACATCATCATAACACAAACGGTGTATTATAGTGCATGCCTTCTTGTCTTTTAATTAAGAAATGACTTAAAGATCGATAGGGGTCATTTGATATTGACCGGCAGAGTACGACTCAGTGCTCGGTTGATTAATACGACTCAGTGGTTGGTTGATTAGTACGACTCAGTGCTCGCTTTATTAGTACGACTCAGTGCTCGGTTGATTAATACGACTTAGTGGTTGGTTGATTAGTGCGACTCGGAGGTTGGTTGATTAGTACGACACAGTGCTCGGCTGATTAGTACGACGCGGTGCTCTTTGGATTAGTACGACTCAGTGCTCGGCTGATTAGTACGACTCAGTGGTTGGTTGGTTGATTTGTCTCTTCCTGTGATGGATATATTTTCAAAAGTGCTCCAAGACCATCCGACAGAACAGGCGGTGGTGTTGATTTGATGTGTAGAGAAAACATAAAACTGATGTCATCAACCAGCGGGGGGAAATCCTCGTTTGAATTCCTCGAGTGGAAACTTAAACTACACAACGATGTTCTGCGTGCCTATATCGTCCTCCGTTTCTGACAACAATCCAGTCACAACCTGCACCTTCTCAAAGGAATTCAAAGAATATCTTGAATCGTTGGTTGTGTGTCCAGAAAAACTCATCATCTGCGGTGACTTCAACATTCATGTCGATGATGTTAACGACGCTACTGCTCGAAACTTTGACAAACTCCTAGATTCGTATGGACTGACACAACACGTCACATCTACTACACGTGAATCTGGACATATTCTAGACCTCATCATCACCAGATGTTCAGACGACTTTTCCATAACCCCACCAACCGTGACAACTAAACTCTCAGATCATTCCTTTGTGGACTGCACATTCAGTACCTTCAGACCGAAGTTGACAAAGAAAACTGACTTTTCGCAAAATTAACAACATCAATATTGAGAAATTCGACAGTGACATCAAAGAATCAGATCTGAATAAACAACAATGGACTGATTTAAATGGACTTGTGTCTTGTTACAACAACACGTTATCCCAGCTGCTAGACCAACTTGCACCAACTAAGACCAAAACAATAGTCGTGCGTCCAACGCTACCCTGGTTCAACGACAACCTGAAAGTACTCAAAGCCGACCGGAGAAAAAAAGGAGAGGACCTAGGCACGTCTGCAGAACATGAAAGATCGTACTGTGATGCCCGAAACAAGTTCTCCAATCAACTAAAGGAAGCCCGACTCGATCGACAAGTGCGAAGGTGACACCAGGCAACTTTTCAAAGTTGTGAAAAAGATGTGTGAGGAGAAACCGAATGACAATTGGCGGAGCAGTTTGGTGAATTCTTTTCTGAAAAGATAGAGCTTATCCAAAAGAAGATTGACAACATCACAGTGAAAGCGCCTTGTGTCGACAAAGAGGAAGCCATGGAAACGTTCACAACATTCGACCATCTCGACCTTGATGACGTCGTTAAAATCATCAAACGCTCTTCAAATGCATCTTGTGAACTCGATCCTATACCAACAACGCTACTCAAGAAATGTGACTCCCTGATACCTATCATCACCCAGTTGATAAACCTATCATTAAGCCAAGGACATGTTCCCAGTAGCTGGAAAACAGCCATAGTTCACCCTATTCTCAAGAAATCCGGTGCTGACCTTGTTTTCAAGAATTTCCGACCCGTCAGCAACCTATCCTTCATTTCTAAATTGTGTGAAAATGCAGTGATAGACCAACTCATTCGGCACAGCGAACAACATGCACCTCTTCCAATAAACAATTCTGCTTTCCGTCAACACCATTCAACTGAAACCGCGCTGCTTAAAGTCCAAAATGATATTTTCTGCAGCATGGAAACAAGAAAGGTCACTCTGTTTGTGCTACTAGATTTGAGCGCTGCTTTCGACACCTTCCGCCGTGATATTCTTCTAGACACTCTACAATCTGACTTTGATGTTCGCGGCACTGCAGCTATCTGGTTGAAATCTTACCTCGCGAACCGATCACAGCAAATATCCATTAATGACTCAAAGTCTACAAATTTCCCCATCGAGTGCGGAGTTCCACTAGGAAGTTGTCTTGGACCCGTGCTGTTCTTATTCTACATTTCGAAATTATTCTCAGTTGTTGAAAGTCACCTCCCCGATGTTCACGGCTATGCAGATGATACCCAAATCTACTTTTCATTTCGACCGACAGAGAGAGGCGAAACTAAAGCACGTCAAATTGTGGAGAACTGTATTGTGGACATTAGAGCGTGGATGATTAGCAACCGACTCATGATAAATGACGATAAGACTGAATTCATAATCATTGGTTCTCGACAACAATCAGTTCAATTCACGTGGGAGACGCCGACATACCAACAAAGGACACTGTTCGCAACATGACAATGGATAACCATATCTCTAATATGTGTAAGAAGTCGTTCAGAGGTTTATACAAAATCCGACAAATTAGACAATACCTCGATGTAGACTCAACTAAGACATTGGTCCATGCTTTTGTCACGTCACACTTAGATTACTGTAATTCTTTACTGTATGGACTACCGGATTACCAGTGTGATCGCCTGCAAAAAGTGCTAAATGCTGCGGCGCGAGTTGTATCATACACTCCTAGGCATGAACATATAACTCCAGTTCTCAAGCAATAGTATCGAATCATGTACAAAATTATTTTGCTTGTATTCAAATCTCGTAATAACATGTCACCATTGTATGTACAGGATATGATCAAAAACAGAAATGTGTGTACATATGAATTACGATATGATAGTAGTATGCTTTTGTACATTCCTTTCAACAAACAGAAAACGTTTGGCGATATGGCATTTTCATTTGCAGGTCCACATCTATGGAATAGCATTCCACCTCACTTGAAAATATTAACTGATTTAAATAAGTTTAAGACCGGCCTCAAAACATATCTCTTTGATGTAGCATTTAATTCCTAGATATATGTGCATGTACATGTATTATGCTGATTAGGCAATGAGCTCGATGTAATGTAAAGCGCCGTTGAATATGTACTCATAATATTTAGCGCTATACAAATTAATTATTATATTGGTTGATTAGTACGACTCAGTGGTTGGTTGATTGTGCTCAGCTGATTAGTACGACTCAGTGGTTGGTTGATTAGTACGAATCGGTGCACGGTTGATTAGTACGATTCAGTGTTCGGTTGATTAATACGACTCAGTGGTTGGTTGCTTAGTACGACCCAGTGCTCGGTTGATTAATACGACTCAGTGCTCGGTTGATTAGTACGACTCAGTGCTCGGTTGATTAATACTACTTAGTGGTTGGTTAATTAATACGACTCAGTGCTCGGTTGATTAGTACGACACAGTACTCGGTTGATTAGTACGACTCAGTGATCGGTTGATTAGTACGACTGAGTACTTGGTTGATTAGTACGGCTCAGTGGTTGGTTGATTAGTCCGACTCAGTATTCGGTTGATTAGTACGGCTCAGTACTTGGTTGATTAGTTAAGACTCAGTGCTCGGTTGATTAGTAAGACTCGGTGCTCGGTTGATTAGTAAGACTCAGTGATCGGTTGATTAGTACGACTCAGTACTCGGTTGAGTAGTACGGCTCAGTGGTTGGTTGATTAGTAAGACACATTGGTTGGTTTATTAGTAAGACACAGTGCTCGGTTGAGTAGTACCGCTCAGTGGTTGGTTGATTAGTAAGACTCAGTGCTCGGTTGATTAGTTATGATACAGTGCTCGGTTGATTTAGTACGACACAGTGCTCGGTTGATTAGTACGACTCAGTGTTCGGTTGATTAGTACGACTCAGTGTTCGGTTGATTAGTAAGACACAGTGGTTGGTTGATTAGTAAGACAAAGTGCTCGGTTGATTATTAGGACGCAGTGGTTGGTTGATTGGTACGACTCAGTGCTTGGTTGATTAGTACGACTCAGTGCTCGTTTGATTAGAGCGACTCAGTGGTTGGTTGATTGGTACGACTAAGTGCTCGGTTGATTAGTACGACTCAGTGGTTGGTTGATTGGTACGACTCAGTGCTCGGTTGATTAATACGACTCAGTTCTCGTTTGATTAATACGACTCAGTGGTTGGTTGATTGGTACGACTCAGTTCTCGGTTGATTAATACGACTCAGTTCTCGTTTGATTAGTACGACTCAGTGGTTGGTTGATTAGTACGACTCAGTGCTCGGTTGATTAATACGTCTCAGTTCTCGTTTGATTAGTACGACTCAGTACTCGGTTGATTAGTACGACTCAGTGGTTGGTTGATTGGCACGACTCAGTCGTTGGTTGATTGGTACGACTCAGTGCTCGGTTGATTAATACTTCTCAGTGCTCGGTTGATTAATACGACTCAGTGCTCGGTTGATTAGTACGATTCAGTGGTTGGTTGATTAGTACGACTCAGTGCTAGGTTGATTAATACGACTCAGTGCTCGGTTGATTAGTACGACTCAGTGGTTGGTTGATTGGTACGACTCAGTGCTCGGTTGATTAATACTACTCAGTGGTTGGTTGATTATTACGACTCAGTGCTCCGTTGATTAGCACGACACAATGCTCGGTTGATTAGTACGACTCAGTGCTTGGTTGATTAGTACGATTCAGTACTCGGTTGATTAGTACGACTCAGTGCTCGGTTGATTAGTCCGACTCAGTGCTCGGTTGATTAGTAAGATTCAGTGATCGGTTGGTTAGAACGACTCAGTACTCGGTTGATTAGTACGACTCAGTGCTCGGTTGATTAGTACGGCTCAGTGGTTGGTTGATTGTTAATACTCAGTGCTCGGTTGATTAGTTACGATACAGTGCTCGGTTGATTAGTACGACACAGTGCTCAGTTGATTAGTACGACTCGGTGCTCGGTTGGTTAGTACGACTCAGTGTTCGGTTGATTAGTACGGCTCAGTGGTTGGTTGATTATTAATACTCAGTGCTCGGTTGATTAGTACGACTCAGTGCTCGGTTGATTAGTACGGCTCAGTGGTTTGTTGATTATTAATACTCAGTGCTCGGTTGATTAGTTACGATACAGTGCTCGGTTGATTAGTACGACACAGTGCTCAGTTGATTAGTATGTCTCGGTGCTCGGTTGGTTAGTACGACTCAGTGTTCGGTTGATTAGTAAGACTCAGTGGTTGGTTGATTAGTACGACTCAGTACTCGGTTTATTAGTACGACTAAGTGGTTGGTTGATTGGTAAGACACAGTGGTTGGTTGATTAGTAAGACACGGTGCTCGGTTGATTAGTACGACTCGGTGCTCGGTTGATTAGTAAGACTCAGTACTCGGTTGATTAGTACGGCTCAGTGCTCGGTTGATTAGTAAGACTCGGTGCTCGGTTGATTAGCAAGACTCAGTGATCGGTTGATTAGTACGACTCAGTACTCGTTTGATTAGTACGGCTCAGTGGTTGGTTGATTAGTAAGACTCAGTGCTCGGTTGATTACTTATGATACAGTGCTCGGTTGATTTAGTACGACACAGTGCTCGGTTGATTAGAACGACTCAGTGTTCGGTTGATTAGTAAGACACAGTGGTTGGTTGATTAGTAAGACACAGTTCTCGGTTGATTATTAGGACTCAGTGGTTGGTTGATTGGTACGATTCAGTGCGCTTGGTTGATTAGTACGACTCAGTGGTTGGTTGATTGGTACGACTCAGTGCTATGCTGATTAGTACGACTCAGTGCTCGTTTGATTAGTACGAATCAGTGGTTGGTTGATTGGTACGACTCATTGCTCGGTTGATTAATACGACTCAGTGGTTGGTTGATTAGTACGACTCAGTGCTCGGTTGATTAATACTACTCAGTGGTTGGTTGATTAGTACGACTCAGTGTTCCGTTGATTAGTACGACACAATGCTCGGTTGATTAGTACGACCCAGTGCTTGGTTGATTAGTACGATTCAGTACTCGGTTGATTAGTACGACTCAGTGCTCGGTTGATTAGAACGAATCAGTACTCGGTTGATTAGTACGACTCAGTGATCAGTTGATTAGTAAGAAACAGTGGTTGGTTGATTAGTAAGACACAATGCTCGGTTGATTAGTACGACTCAGTGCTCGGTTGATTAGTACGGCTCAGTGGTTGGTTGATTAGTAATACTCAGTGCTCGGTTGATTAGTTACGATACAGTGCTCGATTGATTAGTACGACACAGTGCTCAGTTGATTAGTACGACTCGGTGCTCGGTTGGTTAGTACGACTCAGTGTTCGGTTGATTAGTAAGACACAGTGGTTGGTTGATTGGTAAGACACAGTGCTCGGTTGATTGGTACGACTCAGTACTCGGTTCATTAGTATGGCTAAGTGGTTGGTTGATTGGTACGACACATTGGTTTGTTGATTAGTAAGACACAGTGCTCGGTTGATTAGTACGACTCAGTGCTCGGTTTATTAGTAATACTCAGTTCTCGGTTGATTAGTACGGCTCAGTGCTCGGTTGATTAGTAAGACTCAGTGCTCGGTTGATTGGTACGATTCGGTGCTATGTGGATTAGTACGACCCAGTGCTCGGTTGATTAATACAACTCAGTGCTCGGTTGATTAGTACGACTCAGTGCTCGGTTGATTGGTACGACTCAGTGCTCTGTGGATTAGTACGACTCAGTGCTCGGTTGATTAGTAAGACTCAGTACTCGGTTGATTAATACGACTCAGTACTCGGTTGATTTGTACGACTCAGTGCTCTGTGGGTTAGTACGACTCAGTGTTCGGTTGATTAGCACGACACGTTGGTCGGTTGATTAGTACGACACAGTACTCGGTTGATTAGTACGACTCAGTGCTCTGTTTATTAATACGACTCAGTACTCGGTTGATTAGTACGACTCAGTGCTCGGTTGCGTTAATTATTAACATTATCGCGTGTTCCGGTGTGTCTACATTGCTCGAGAGCTAAACATTCTCCTTGTGCATGCGTAACTTAATTTGACTTTACCCTTAATGAACCAAAAATTCGCACTCTGTATATGAACACGATCGAGACCGCCACCAAACCAATCTTTCTTATGGGCTGCCGTAATTGAAGTCGAGCGTGCGTGTCAAATTGGGGATTCGGGAAAGAACTATATACTTAGTTTCATCTGGTGTATTAACCGATTTCATGGACATGGGCTGGTGTGTAAACCCCTCCCCCCTTACCCCCACACAATTTGGCCAAAATTTTAGCAATTGGAAATATGTGAAAACCGTTGCACAAACCATGTTCATGAAAAGAATACAGCTGCCTCACTGCCAGGGATGTGACGACTGGGGTTTGTTGTTGGTGAATATTTTCAACAGTTGGAAATGTCATGCCTGGCACAAAATTATTTGGAAAATTTTACATCACATATGTGTTGAAATTGCTCTCATTTCTTGATATTCTAACCGGTAATTAGAGGGGAATTATTTGTTTTAGACCATATTTTAGCATATCTGTTCACTTTTGGTCAAATTTTTGGTCTGAAATGGCCATCCGTCGAAACTTGGAACTTTTCCGACCCTGGGTGGCGTCAGGTTAGACATTTTCAACAGTTGGAAAGCTTGAGGTATTTGAAAAGTTCCAACCCAAGGGGTGAAAATGAACTGGTCTGGTTTAAGGGGGTGAAGTTGGAAATTTCAAGGTGTACACCCCCCATAAATGGAGACGCTCAAGACACGGCCCTGCTCATACGCGTATGGTGGTTCAGTTGGTAAAGTGAACGATATATATAATGAGTTAGTATAATCCTTCCAGTGTCAGCTAAGATGGATCAAATCCCGATCGTGGCGGGACGGGAAGCATGTGTTGGACGGGGGAGACAGTTAGATTCATCATACTGATGCATCATGAGTGACGCCACTGATCACTCAGTTGGTATCAGGAACGATGTGGCTAGAGGGTTTCCGTTGGGGTGTCCCAGTTATAAATTCAAAATGCACTCCAATGTGGAGTCCATTCTACATGTATACCAAACTCTGCAAGTCTGCGTGGGAGACTTTTCACCCACTTTGAGTTGAAATTTTCAACCTGATACCTAAAACTGTCCTACTATAGTTAGAAATTTACAACCTAACACCCCTAAGGTTGAAGAATTGCCAAACCGATGGCCATATAGAGTGAATTTTGACGTGAAGTAGAAAAATATTCTAAGCTTGGTCAACACACTAGATATTGGTTGGAAACCCGAACTATCGCAACAATTTCAACCTGTTTTCATTCCGAAATTTCCAACTATACCAGGGGGGGGTGAACAAAAAATTCCGGCACGTATGCCGGAGTGGGTGGGTGGTCAAAGCAATTTTTTCCGCAACTAAAAAAAATATTTCCTGCTTGTTTTTTAGTGTTTTGGCAATGAGTTGGGCTTCAAACACACTTTGAATGAGAGAAATAATGTAATTCTAACTGTAAACTGACTGCAGGCAGTTATCGTGTTGTATTTTGTTGCAAATTTTGAAATCCAAGATGGCCGCTGGCAGCCATGTTTTTTTGCCCGAATGACCTCAAAATGACTCATTCCTATCTACATGTCCATGTTAACATCCATGATAAATAGTATGCACAGAAATTCATATACAGCTGTTTACAGTGAATTTCCCCCCCGCAAATCTCTGTTTTAGTGTTAAAAGGGGGGTGGGTGTCAAAAAATGGTCGGAAAAAACTGCCGAAAACGGAAAAAAAATTGGCGGTGGGGGTGGGTGGGTACAAAAAATGATCGAAAGGGAAAAAATGCCATACGTGCCTGAAATTTTTTTCCGACCCCCCCCCCCCCCCCCCCTGACTATACCGTTGATTCAGGGCTGAAATTTTCTGCTGAACATTTTGACAAAACTTGGGGCGAGACACCTCATGCAAACCCATGTCGCCAAATCGCTGACTTTTATCTACTTCGCTGACTGGTATCTACGCAACCACATCGCTGACGGCTAGCTATACCCTCACCCATGCTGTCGTCACATCACTGACTGGTATATGAACCCCATGCCTCCACATCGCTGACTGGTATCTACGCCATTGTCGTAGTTTTTCACCTCTGATTATTAAATTTTGTTTAATTGTACCATATTTTTAAACGTATTCATGATAAGAATGAAATAAATAGAGGATCTACAACGAGTCCCCAGTTTATAGCGGAATTTACAAAACGAGTCCAGTAAAATTACTGGACGAGTTTTGAAAATTCCGCTATAAACTGGGGACATGTTGTATGTCCTGTTTATTACAGATCCAAAAGCTCGATAACACATACTTAAATCAACAAATGGGACGTTAAACTAGCATCGACTTCTATAAGGCCTGCGATGACGTTTCGCATATATCTTCACAATCAACTTTGTGTACTAACCTGTGATATAGGTCTGACCACAAGAGTCTTTTTAATGATTTAACACAGATGCAATGAAACAATGCACACAAACCCTCAACCTCATCAATATGCATATCGGGAGATGAGAACTCGCATGTTCACAACGCAATTCTCACATAATATACCATGTACATCGCGTGCGCTTCGTGGGTTACGACGGATTGCCTGGTGTCATCATTCTGCGTGCATGTGGCGCGTACCAGTAAACATACCGGTGTTGGTCGCATTCTCAATTTTCAATTTATTCAATTTATTAGTATATACTCGTCGTAGTTTTGACATACAGAGTGGAACATAATATTATACAGTGTTAAATTTCAAAATATTTATGAATTGTGCATGCGTGCAGTGAATAAATATACGACAATATAATATGGGATATGTGGTCAGTCAGTCGACGTAAACATCTCCGTAATAATTATAATATTACGTCGACACGAATTCATGTAGAAACCCATTTCCAGGACAATGGGCTTCCCCCAATTTCGTGACGTCATACTGATGTCACAGACATTCCAAATAAGGAATAATTTATGCGGTTGTATTGGAATGTTACGAGAGGCAGAGATTTACTAGTACAGAACACTGAATAGAGGCATCGGTTATTTCGCCGCCGATCAGAATCATGCCATTTGTCAAAAGTGTTTTTCTTTAATAAAGCAGCTGGTCAAAATCAATACGACTATTAAAACTAACTTTAAATCAGTGCCACATGACCGAGTTAAACGACTATTGCATTCGCCGTATACAGACGACACCTGAGCTATTTTTACGGGACACGCGCAGCTGTTATCGGTTAGCCAATCGGGGCCAGCGCTTTCTGGTACCGCTTCCAATAAAAACAAGGAATTCCCTGGTGTATCCCCAAGTCTGGAAATAGAATTCCGGCCAGTCCTGTTCGACTCAGATATACTGAGTCGAAATTTATGTCGACTGGTGGTCAGTAATCAGTGGGTTTGGGTCGGTTTTGGTAGTTTTTTGGTGTGCCTCGGGAGAACCACATTATTGATTGGGCTTTCTTAATAAATATAGCAAGATTAGTAAGCGTTCGTTTGTTACCGCTATTAAATAGGTCGGTTAGCTTCAATGTATTGGGTCTTTTATAATAATATTCTTTATATATCTTGATCTCAGCTCTTTCAAGTTTGGGCATACTAATATAAAATGAAATTCATCTCCGATTCCCTCTCCACATAACGAGCATAATCTCTCGTTACATGGTGTGTTTGTTCAGGAACCATGAGCCAGGGGTTTCTGATCGATTCGGTCGTTGAAGTACTAAATAATAAGTAATAGAGTAATATGGGGTATTCTCGTGCATTCCATGGAATTGATTCTGCCCCAGTAACACAAAAGCTTCTGCTTAATTTTTAAGTCTATTGGGTATAGTCCTGTTTCCCCATAAACGAATGTGGTGGGGGTTGTTTTGTTCATATTTAATATAAAACGTAGGAACCATAACTCTAGTTTTCTAAAGCATTGTAAGTTTTCATATAGCCGCAGATTTCGGCTCCGTCATTGTTGGCACAATAGATTTTTCATATATTTATAATGTAGTTTCAACAGAAAGTTTATTATTGCGAGATGTATTCACAAGGGCGTACATGGCTTTTTTTGCACTTTGACATCTAGACTTCCTATCTGAATCTTCCTGATTTATCAAATATCGTGCCGACAATTTTTATAATGATACCGGTACCAGTATTGCTGAATTGATATGATGCTGTTAAAATAAAGTACCGTTGTGTTTTCTAAAGAGACATGTAGTTTTCGCGGTCTTTGGCTAATCTGCATGGGGAAGCGAGAAAATGTCGTTATATGTATCAACAATTCAAAACCATGTAATTGTAAAATTTGATGATAATGGCTGTGTTAGTTGTTGCAAACCGACCATTATTGACATCATTCTATTAATGTCGTTTGGTAAACACAAGCGCAATCATTATTGGAATATTTTATGATATAATTGTTCTTGAATGTTTCATACAGACAATATATATCTCCAAATCGCTCGGATTTGCCAAACACTTTAAAACTTTTACGGAAATAAAGGTACTTGTTTTTATCAGCATCAATTTGCCCTACGAGCATCATAGCAATTCAGCATGACCAACCAGCATCACAGCAAATTAGCAGTACCACTTAACTAGGGGCGGCTACATGTCGGCGATGCTGGTACAGGCCTGTATGCGACAAGTAGCCACCCCTGGTTAAGTGGTCCTGTTAATTCAGTCAGCCGGTTCCGGCCGTTACGCAATGGCATCGCAACGGCAGATGCATCGGGTAACTGCCATTTGTGTTGCCTTGTAGATAAACCGCTTTGTAAGAAACCGACACGCCGGCACGAATTAAAACTGATGGTAATTAGTTCAGTGTTAACCCTTTACCCAACAAACAGGCCAAAAACGCCCATATAAAGCTTCAACAGCCTAAAATATCTTCGGTCTGTCTCAATAACACCATACAAATATGGATATCATTGGAACCGGTTCGTTGACCACATTGTGATGGTTACAGTTATGCCCTGTGCCAATGCATTCTCTTATATATGCGAGTCGACCATAGGTCGCCTCGCATATATAAGAGAATGCATTGGCCTTTTTTTACCATTTTTTCTTATAATATTTTCTACATTCTTTGACAATTTGATCATTTTTAATATGTGTTAAGCCGTTGCATTCTCTTATATATGCGAGGCGACCTATGGTCGACTCGCATATATAAGAGAATGCATTGGCACAGGGCCGTTCTGTTGTGTAAAGGGTTAATAACCATGCAGACCTGAGAATATGATGCGGGATATTTGCAGAATGAAGTCTGAATTTGTTTAATCTCAATAAAACCGTACATAATACAGTATTTGAGATAAAATATCAAAACAAGTATACATACGAAATTAATATTTACAGGTGATCAAGCAGTTACATATATACAAGAAACACAACCAATTCCAAATCTCGCCATTACCATTTGGCATTTATTATCATGTATTCGCCCTATGCGATGCGACGGAGTCGGTTTAATGGGCCCCATGCAGAGGGTGAATGTTATTACGCTATCCCGCACAGCGAGTTAACATCACTAAATTCACCCTATGGGACCAAATAATTTTGTTCTTTGGTTTCTCTACATTCGCAAATTTTTTTTGGCAGACGGCACATTGCATATAATCGAGGTGCCCAAATGGGTGCACATCACACTATTCACCATCTGGGAACTTAAATCTGAGGCTGTGTTTCCCATGACAGATGCGGCCGTGCAGAATTAGATCCACAGATGACGAATTTGGTGACGCTAGCCCGTTGCGTGGCAGCGTCATTAAATCCACCCTCTGGGGACCTAATTATGCAAATGTCCGGCACCATATTCTCAAGCCTATAAATAACCACGAAGCAACGATATTTTGGCATATTTTTACAGTAAATATTATGTCATTCAACGGTCATGACTTTTAACATTTAAGCATTCTGTGGAATGTGATAATATGATGGCACAACTGTCATGTATACCGTTTACCGGCTCATACTCCGTGCTGTTTGCCAGCAGGCAGCCGACAACGACCGGCACAGGCAACACAGTGACACTAGCATTGTGCAGGCAGTCGATACATGATATGTGCAGGCAAGAACCCGACAACCCGACCAGAAATCAAACATTTTATTTCAGTGTAAATCATAATGATCTTGACCATATGTGGCATTCAACGGTATGGAATAGTTGACATTTAAGAATTCTCTGAAATGTAATAATACGATGGCACCCGGAACATGCTGTTGTCGTAACTGCACCGGCATGCCGGATTATGTGCCATCAGTCAACCGGCAACGGCCAGTATAGGCACCAAGATGGCAAATACATGACTCAAGCTGCTGATTCCGGCCATTTATAGGCATGAAACCAGTGCAAGCAACATTCTATTTATGTTAATACTGTGTTAGTCAACATGCGGCACCGTCATTTTTCCACAGTATGTCAATCAATAGTCTTGGATAGTGTGCATGTATGCATTATCTAAAATGTAATAATACGATGACACCCGGAACTGGCCGTTCGCACGCACGGCATGCATTGCTTTTTACCATGCCAATTAATACACATGGTAGTGTCATGAGTATTTGTTCAATCAGCAGCCACTGTTTCGTAAATAACATTATTTGAATCAATCTCGATCTACAAGGTTGAGATATTTTCCCGCGAACGTTTTCGTCGTTCTCAACCAATCAGATTTTGCGTTTTTAAGTTCAAATATTTAACCTCGATTGCAATTCGATATAATCTACTTCATAAGTTCCCTTCTTGTTATAGACGCTGGAGAACCTTGAAATCACGGCCAAAGAAGCAAATATTGACATCGCCTATCGACAGAGCTTCCTCACGGACCCAACAAACGCAGTGAAAAACCTTAAGGTATACATATACGCGTGTAGCTTTAAATAAGGAACACTGTATTCCTGGTATTTTTCCTGTGTCTCTCAGTGAGAGCTTTCCGATGAATGGCAACAAGCCATATTTCCTACTAAATCCTGAAAAATTACCCATAATTCTGCCGAAAGGTTAAGGAGTCGATTATTTAGGGCATTACAGCACGCAATAGAATAGCAGAGAATCCTATTACATTTAAATGATTACGTTCTTGGTTGTTTTGTATATACCTATATATATGTGGATATAGCCGAAGCTCCTGTTTTCAAGTTATATTTTGTTTGATTTGTTCACAAACTAAAACTATTTTAGAATATTGATATGTTATCTGTATGCTTATATCTATGCATGGGTTTTCTCGTTCTATGCACTTCTGATTCGAATAGGGCTAATATTCACCAGCCGAGCTTATGTACGTAGTCAATGTGGTTTTACAAGGAGATACTGGCCAGCTTGGGTACTATGGCCTCATTTGCTATGGAGACCTAGATACATATTAAAATGCTCAGATGGTAAAGATGGTGATTTGCACCCATTGGTCACCTCGATTATGCATTGTGTCGTCTGCCAATTTTGAGATATATAGCAAAACTAAACTAAAAAAATCTTTCTAAAGAAACTAAAAAAACTTGTTAATTTGATAGTAAAGATACATTTCAGAGAAGATGAGGCATCAGCCGAATGGGGTCCCCATAAGGTGAATTTAGTAATGCTACCCCGCTCGGGTAAATTCACACTCTGGTGACCTGATTCTGCAAATGTCAGCACCATATGTTGAGGCCTGGTAAAAGATACTCTTGCGTTGAGCCGCAAAACTTAACACTTGCTAAATGGATTCTTCCCTTCAGTTATAATATTATACATTGGAATAGTCTATTATTCATTTAGAGGGTTTTCAAAGAACACTTGCTAAATGGATTCTTCCATTCAGTTATAATATTATACATTGGAATAGTCTATTATTCATATAGAGGGGTGTTCATATAACGAAAGAAGACGGCAGACAAAAAACAGATAATACAAGAGTAGAATGATTCATATACAATGGTGGGAAATGTTCAGATATTAAGTAAAACAAACATTTGTTGAACTTATTATCTGAACTACTCGTCAATGCGTATTAAGTATAGACAGGGTTACTAAACCACATGGTTAAAGGTGGTCTATCTCGTCCCATGAAGTTTTATATGATTCCATGCAGGGTATAAAATAATATATATGAATCGAGGATATCCATCAATTAACCCTTTACCCAACAGAACGGCCCTGTGCCAATGCATTCTCTTATATATGCGAGTCGACCATAGGTCGCCTCGCATATATAAGAGAATGCATTGGCTTAACACATTAAAAATTATAAAATTGTGAAAGAATGTAAGAAAAAATGGTAAAAAGTGTTAAAAAAAGATTTTTTTTAGGCCAATGCATTCTCTTATATATGCGAGGCGACCTATGGTCGACTCGCATATATAAGAGAATGCATTGGCACAGGGCATAACTGTAACTATCACAATGTGGTCAAGGAGCCGATTCCAATGATATCCATATGTGTATGGTTCTATTGAGACAGACCGAAGATATTTTAGGCTGTTGAAGCTTTATTTGGCCGGTTTTGGCCGGTTTGTTGGGTAAAGGGTTAAAAGACAAATAATATACCCCATCTTCAGTTTTATCTGTGTTTTATTCACAACATAGCTATGTGTTTGTAGTCTTGAACTCGGGATTTATAAAAAAATATGTTTTTGTTGTAATTGTTGTCTGGAAGAGATAGACCATCTTTAATAAACGGCACGATTAATAAAATAGTACCTTCTGGTGAATATGACAGCAGATGCTTATCCAGTAAAGCAAATACAATTGTGTCTTAAT
The DNA here is from genome assembly GCA_032622095.1 of Siphonodentalium dalli. Classification (NCBI taxonomy): domain Eukaryota; kingdom Metazoa; phylum Mollusca; class Scaphopoda; order Gadilida; family Siphonodentaliidae; genus Siphonodentalium; species Siphonodentalium dalli. The sequence continues at coordinate 64,953,685 of CP136069.1, forward strand.
TTAGTTTTATAAAGCGTATCGTAAGTGTTGTCCGCGTAGAAATACTTATTTAACCATTCCATGACTCGAGCTTCCTGAACTTTTACGAAAACACTGTGCCAATGCATTCTCTTACGTATGTACATGTATGCGATTCTCACATATATATGGATCCTCGCATATATAAGAGAACACATTGGCCTAACAATATTTACCTTGATCTTGTAATCGAGTGCATTTTTTATATAAAAAAGGTATGCGAGGCTCCCTGCGGGAGAACCGTATATATAAGAGAATGCACTGGTTCAGTATAGTTAATCCTCCACCAGCGCACCTCCCGTTGTGAAAGGGTTAATGTAATTTTCTCTCGCTCGTTTCAGAGACAAGATGCGAGAATCATAATAGGCGTATTTTACGAGGATAAAGCCCGACGAGTATTTTGTCAGGTTAGTACAGCTAGTTAGTACATATAGATAGTACAGTTAGTTTTAGTTAGTACATCTAGCTAGTACAGATAGTAAGTACAGATAGTTAGTACAGATAGTTAGTACATATATTTATTACAGAGAGTTAGTACATAGTACAGATAGTGAGTACATATAGTTAGTACAGATAGTTGGTAAAGATAGTACAACTAGCTAGTACAGAGAGTTAGTACAGATAGTTCGTACATATAGTCAGTACAGGTAGTTGGTACAGATATTTAGTATAAAAAAGTTAATACAGGTAGTTAGTACAGATGGTTAGTACATATAGTTAGTATAGATAGTTAGTACATATACTTAGTACAAATAGTTAGTATAGATAGTTAGTACAGAAAGTTAGTATAGACAGTTAGTATAGATATTTATTACAGAAAATTAGTACAGATAGTTAGTACATATAGTTAGTACAGATAGTATAGATAGCTATTATAGATAGTTATTACATATTGTTACTTAGTATACTAGTATAGATAGTTAGTATATATAGTTAGTACAGAGAGTTAGTACAGACAGTTAGTATAGAGAGTTAGTACAGTTAGTATAGAAATTCAAACTTCTTGGCATCCGCAGTGAGGTGATATGGTTCTGTTTGCCGTGGTTATTTTGTACTTAATTATTTTGTTATCAGGTCAGTGGTTGGCTCGAAACCGCAATAGTGAGTACGGATGTGTCAAAACGATAGAAAGAACAGAATTTCTAGTGACGTACATAGTACCCTACTCGTAATTCTTACCAGTAGCAGTTCATTATGTGAAAGATGTCAATTGTAGACACAATATAGAACATAACGTCGATGTAATTATATTGACACCTGACCACGAGTGCATGGTTACATAGAGAAGGCGGGATAATTCCGAATTATCCACTTCTTTGATTGTGTCCATCGATTTTGTGTTTCCTAGACGTCTGTGCTATTAGACAATAATCATTCATCCGGCACATTCCGATGAAGTATCGGTTGATAGTTAACCACATTTGGTTATATGCACCAACGATCTGTGGTTCTCGATCGTTTATGCTGCGTCGTGCGTGTGATGATGTTGTGGTTGTGGTAATTATCGTATAACCTATTTCTGGCGCTTTTCTTTTTGACGCATCTGATTCATCACTGGTCAAGTGGACCTACTAATGTGATATGACTTTGGTGGGGTCCTGCTGAATTGATATGATACTGCTAGGGCGAACTGATGCTGTTAATTTTTCTATTTGTCATTTTCGTGTTCAGATAATCTCAACATACCCAGGAAAACCCATTATGTGTATCAAACATTCAAACACATAGATATTGTGTAATATTTTAATACTGGTTGCATTAGTTATTACAAATCGCCTTAATCAATATGGCTATTCACGACGTTTTGCAAACACTAGCACAGCCATTTTAAATGTTTTCCTAGAGTGTCTATAAGCCACGGAGTGCCTACAGTAGTGCTTTCCTATAGTACCAAGAGTATGCTATGGCATTCGTAACCAACGCGATAGGAATTGCAGGTGCTAATTCTGTTATGATCTTGGCACTTTGGTATATAGTGACCCAAGCCGATTGGATGGGTCGATCACATGGAGCAGGCTAAATTTTCACTTTGCAAAAGAAAATAACATGGCGTTATAACATCAGATCGTCTTCCGAATCCAATTAAAATTTTGGCATGTGAAAATGTGGTATAATGGCCTGGGAACATCGGGTTGTCAGCCTTATCTGAGTAATTTAAAGGTTGTATATATTTATAATGTTTACTTTAATTACACACGAATTCGTAAATTTGGCCGATTATTTCCGAAAACATGGGGCTACATCGAAATTCAAAATACTACCGCAATTAGGTACCCTATAGTACCAGTACATATTCCTGGACAGGTACTCCACATAGTACCTGGATATTTGGTACCCCATAGTATCCGGTACTCCATAGTACCCGGACATGTACTTCATAGTACTTGGACAGTACGTACTCCACATATAACCTGGGTATTTGGTATTCCACTTAGAGTAATCCCCATTTGACAAAAATAGTACTACGTATGTAAACCAGGGTACCTGCTGTTTTAAGAGTTTGTTATGGATTTGAAACAGTCACACATACCGCCACTGTACTGTATTCTGTACTTCGAAATATCAAATTCAATTTAATCATAGAAATGGAAGAAATGTGCTGAACTAATATAAGCTGGACAATGGGGCTAGCACTGCATGTGCCTATTTTATTTCCAATACCATATTGTAATTTTTACGGTGTTTGGATACTCCGCGTGATTTGAGAAACATTCATAAACAAATATATTTTTGAAAAATATAATAATGCCTTCGCTGGTGTTTTAAAACGACATGCGTATACAAGCCTTGACATAGTGTGTCTGACATGTGCAGAATGAGGTCCCCAGAGGGTGAATTTAGTGATGCTACCCCGCATAGCGGGCCTGCATCACCAAATTCACCCTCTGGGGACCTCATTCTGCTTACACCTCAGCAGAATGAGGTCCCCAGAGGGTGAATTTGTTGATGCTAGCCCGCTATGGGGACCTCATTCTGCAAATGACAGACACACTATTTCAAGGCTTGTGCGTATAACTTGTAACGTGAGCTACTATGGTATGTATAAATTACTTGGGTAATACTGCAATGTTTAGAAGTGTCTCAGAGTAAATAATTGTTTGAGCGCAAAATATAAACCGTAATTATTGCTATGGATATACACTATAAACCGTAATTATTGCTATGGATACACACTATAAACCGTAATTATTGCTATGGATATACACTATAAACCGTAATTATTGCTATGGATATACACTTGGCGGGAAAGGTCAGATGAGTTTACGGCACCAAAGCTACACGTTCTGATATATCGGCCCGACTTGTATAGTAGCGCCATGAATCAATAACTCGGTGGTAGAAACAAGCTTTCCGCAGTTTGGAATCGCCGCCGACATGCTTTGCTACAAATTTAGTAATGCTGAACGTTTATGTTCGAAATGTTCACGCGAGTCTCAGTACTGTCGTTGTCAATGACGACGCACGTTACAAGTTACATGTACTTGTGGCTAAACCTGTTTACCATTGGTTGCAAGGGTGGAAATGATGATGATGTTGGTGGTCTTCATGTTGCTTTGTAACCATTGTTCGAGGTACTTGAATCGGTATTTGAATCGGTATTTGGATGCTGATCGGTTAAAATTCCCAATGAATGTCGGAGCATTCCGGTTATTGACCGATGAGTCACTCAGATGTTACACTCGGTGAATATCAGTTAATGTTGACTATATTTGAGAAATGAATGCGATGTGTGTTATTGGGGCACATTGATGATTTATTCCCATAAAAGCTGAGAGTATTCTTATTTATTTTCACAAAATCGCCGAGAATTTGAGACTAGCTACGCAACACATTAAGTCAGCCCAACATAAGATTTCCAAGCACTTAGCAACGATAACGTGATCGATATATTATATAAATTTCAAAAATCATTTGTACAAATCGATTTCAATAGTCATATATAGGTCCAACATAACTTGTATCTTAAACAAAATATGCCGATCAGTATCCGTATTCTCAAAGCAATGTATAAAAAACGAAGAATCCGTTCCGCAAAAATGAATTATGTGTAACATTGTCTGGAATATTTTACTCACTGCCCCCATTTCTTTCTTTCTGTCAACCTTACCTTAATAAGAATTCTTATTCACATTATATCCAAATCAAACCGATCTATACTGTCGATCTAATGCCGAGCTTTGAATATAAACCATAAAACACAAATGAAAACTCAAAACATTTTACAGGCCCCAAAAGACACAACGGGAGATCGACTCCCATAAAAGTATGTGCTTATTGTTGTTCTCCCCTCTCATCTATCTATTATATATTTTGGAAGATCTGTCTGTGTATCTGTGTGTGGTCTGTGTGTTCGCGATGGACTCGAAAACGGCCGAACCGATTTCGATGAAACTTGGTATGTGGGGGTATTTCGGCCGAGAACTGGCATATGCCTATTAATTTGTCCGTGCGACGTGACCTTGACCTTGAAATCGGGTAATTTCACGGTCAAACGCCCGAATATCAAGGGATTTAGATGAAACTTGGTATGTGTGGGTACTTTCTTATGGCGAGTCTCATAAGCATATTCATTTGCCCGTGCGACGTCACATTGACCTTGAAATCGGGTAACTACAAGGTCAAATCGCCAATTTTGATGGGATTTCGACGAAATTTGATACGTGGGGTTACTTTTGTCCACTGAGTGTTTTGGGCGGGTCGAGTCGTGACCCCGACCTGACCTTGACCTCAAAATGATCAATTCAAGGTCAAATCGGGTAAAACCGGATGGATTTCGACGGGCACGTTTGTCGGGTACTTTTGTCCTGGCAGTGTTTTGGACTGGTCAAATCGTTACCCCACTTGACCTTGACCTTCAAAATGAACAATTCAAGGTCAAAGCCCGGACGAAGTCGGGTCACCTTCTAGTCTATTATATATTTTGGAAGATCTGTCTGTGTATCTGTGTATCTGTGGTCTGTGTGTGTGTTCGCGATGAACTCGAAAACGGCCGACCCGATTTCGATGAAACTTCGTATGTGAGGATACTATCGGTCGGGAAGTGGCATAGGCATATTAATTTTCAGATCCGAGGTCAACTTTTCACGTGCCGAGGTCAAATCTGTTTTTACCCGTTTTGCGCTAATATATTTCAGTTCGGTGCTCACAAATCGATTCGATATAGCGCGAATAATAAATTGCCAGTCATATAATTTGCACGGTTAGAATCTTTCCAATGATGTATCACACGCCTGTGTACGTTTAAAGTTTCTACCTTAATTATCGGGAAGAACGCATGACCATGCTTCGCTCATCGAAAAACATTCCGTAAATATATTACGCCGTCAACAGATCGTGACGTGATCGCGTTTAACTCTTAACCGGCCGATGTCGCGTTAACTCATCACCGGCCGAGGTATCCGCAAATGACATTGGGCAATATATATATCTCGGAAACGGGTGGAGCTATCGACTTGAAATTTGGTATGTGAATGTATCTTGCCCCGGATACGAATTTTATCGGGTCGCCGAGCCCGTGCGACGCCAGCTTCGCGCATGCGCAGACCAGATCTCGGAAACGGGTGGAGCTATCGACTTGAAATTTGGTTTTTGAATAGCCCGGACGAAGTCGGGTCACCTTCTAGTCTATTATATTTTTTGGAAGATCTGTCTGTCTGTCTGTGTGTGTGTGTGTGTGTGTGTTCGCGATGAACTCGAAAACGGCCGACCCGATTTCGATGAAACTTCGTATGTGAGGGTACTATCGGTCGGGAAGTGGCATAGGCATATTAATCTTCAGATCCGAGGTCAACTTTTCACGTGCCGAGGTTAAATCTGTTTTTACGCTGTGTTACGGGACTTTCATTTGAGTTCGGTGCTTACAAATCGATTCGAAACAGCGCGAATAATAAAATGCCAGTCATAATAATTACACTTTGAGAATCTTTCGTGTTTCCTCTTTCCAACGATATATAATGCGTATGTATCCGTTTTAGTTATCTGCCTCAATTATCAAGAAGAAGTGGTACTATCTTCCATCAGGATAAAAATAATGCGTAACTTCTATGACGTCGTTAGAGGTCATAACGTTAGATCACGTTAACGCTTAACCGGCCGATGCATTTGACTGTTTCAGACGTCTTGGCGATATCTCGGGCACCGATCGGGGGGGGGGGGGTCATCCACTTTTTCCATACACTAGACCGGGGTGGGTGGGTGGTTCAGCTGCGAAAAAGTCACTTTTTTCCTGAGTGGTCGCAATTTTTTCCTCTTACAACATTTCTTCAATGTAAATGCCTCAAAGTGTTCAGCATCATTGTTAAGGTGTGTATGACACTTAGTGCAGTGCTTATGGGGGTAGTTAGTGTGGATATGGGCATGATGCTTCTCAGAAATCCAGATTACGAACCAACTCTCAGGAATTCGCCTTTTACATCCGATCACATTGCCATGTACCAATGCTACTGGTTCCAGATGAAAATGGACAGTTATGTAGCACATGAATAAACTTTAATATAAATAAAATGAAAAAAGCTATTCATTTATCCCATTAATATTTACTCATTATACCTGATCAGACCAGATGACTCAGTCAAAATTGTATCGGAACTTGGCATGGGACTGTAGACTGCAACAACGCATATCACTGAGATAATAATCTTGAGATGGTGTGACCCAGATAAAAGATTGGGCGAGCATACATAGACCTTGAATGTGTAGATATGGAGAAGGCTGCTAAGTGGAATAAACAAAATCAGAACAGATGAGTGAAAAGAAGGGAAAGAAACTATAATATAACTTAATATAATATGCAAGTCTAAAAATAATGTGCTGGTCATCAGCAAAATGATCGAAGTCTGCAGAGGGCGAATTTGGCGATACTACCCGGCATAGCATCAACAAATTCAACCTCTAACGACCTCATTCTATTTTGGTCTCGACCAACCATGGAGAACTAGCTACATATGAGGGTCACATGTGGTGAATTTGGTAATGCTATAGCCCACTCTGCTGGGTAGTATCACAAAACTCACCCTCCTTGGAGCTTATTCTGCAGACTGCATATGACCGTCTTATTTTCAAGTTTCTATTTACACGCAGTACATGTATTTGTATGAATGCTTGACCTGGGTCTGGCCTTAGCACAGTACCTAGCCCAAGAACTCAGCTCATGGAAATGAAAATTAGTTTTGTGATACATAGTGGATTTCAGCTGAATACCTGTATTGTTGGAGAGTTAATTGCCAGGTGGTGTTGCCCTAATAATTTTTTCAAAAATCATAATTGACATAAATTCATGTGATACTATGGGACACATCTAAAGTTACACTTTCTGTGATGAAAAGAAGGTACACTAATGCTTTTATATTTGTTTACATGTATAATGAGCATTATGAGCTACCTTAGACAATATTTGGGAAAGAATCAATCAATAATTTACTGATCAGCACATGTATTCTGTGTGATATTTAGGGTTTTTCCAGGTATTTTTTTAGAACCTGTTTCGTGTTGTTACAAAAGTTGGAATGACTTAGAAGAACCAGAAATGGAAATAGGGTAACTGTAATACTAACCATCAAGCTTAAATGGTGTGATATTACAGATTTGGAGGTAAAAAGGGGGTGGGTACCCCGCATGAAATTGGAAAAAAAAAAAAAATTCCTTCAAATAGGGGGGTGGTGGGTACCCAAGAGCCGGAAAAAAGTTTGTTCAGCCTAATGTCATGTCACGTTTTTCCGACCACCCCCCCCCCCCCTGCACCGATAGTAATTTATCATTACGTTGAAACTTGATAATTAATGAGCGTGTGTATATGAGGCGCGTTTATATACTTGAGTGGAAATCAAATCGGGTTAAACTGGCGGATTTTTACGGACGAAATTTGATGCATAGGGTATCTCGGTATCCGCTGGGCCGATTTCCCGGTATTCGCTGGGCCGATTTCCACCATTGTTGGGGTGTTGGTGTTTGACCCCACCTGACCTTGACCTTCAAAATGGTCAATTCAAGGTCAAAGCCCGGACGAAGTCGGGTCACCTTCTAGTCAGATATATTATCAGCGGTCAGCATTGTCAATCTATTGTTTTATCAACCCATGTATAAACGGTTCATGTAATTATTAATCTGATGGGGAAATAAACAATGTTGAAGCCAAATAACTGGCTCCAGATGCAATTCGGCTGAACTTTGAAAAGCACGCCCAATTATTCTGCTGACCGCTTTTGGTGATTAGGACAGATTATGTCAACAACTGGTGACGTCGTGTTCGTGTAACGTTCTGTTTATTTGGGATCTCTGTGTTATTGGGCTATGCAACTGGTGAATAAACAGTTGACCAAGCACTGACCACGATTTAGTATAACACAGACGGGCTATGTAAATATTTGGTAACATACACCAACGCTGTGGTTCTCGGTCGTGTATTTTACGTCGTGAGTGGGGCAAGGTTGTGTTTTGGGGTAATTATCATATAGCCTATTTATGGCGTGTCTCCAAATCACCCAACTCATTGAGACAGACATTCCTATTGCGTAGGAACAAAATAGATGAGATTTTGCCACACAAGACCCAATGTCATCTGTAGCAAAGATTGATATTGACAAGTCTAGACTGCATTCGCCCTTCCTTCTTCTGCTGGTCTAATTATTACGACATTTGAAGCATCACGCTAGAAGAAAATAACGCAACCTCCATGTTAACATGCATATCTTACTATTGTATTTATAGACAGAGCGCAACGCGCGTCTTAAATAGATAATATTTTATCGAATGAGTTGCGGACGGCGCAAAGGATATACATGTGTATGTCAGAAAAGCGGTCCTTGTGTGAAATGTGTCTATATATGCGCCGTCAGAATAGAGTTTGATAAAAGATTGTATATTATTATGCAAGTTGTGTTCTGTATTTATTGCACATCGTTATGTCTGATAAGTTTAATACATGACTATGACATTATATGTGTATCACCGGAGCGGATCGTTGACGGTCTGTACGTCGTCGTAAAAGTACTTCCAGTTTGCATTTCCCTTAATTGCGGTATACAAAAAAATGACATGTATTCAATGGATGTGATTACGCTGAATACATGTGCCTCGATTAAACGGTGTGGAATACACACTCATACATGAATTCAAGCCGTGGAACATGAATGTAGGATGTTGGCTGGTTTAAATCGCGTCTTGTGACGTTGTGTCAATCCAACTTGTATAGAAGTAACTTGTAATTTGCTACCAGAGTATCGTTGACAATGGGCGCTAAAATCCTCTGTTAATCTGATAGTCTTCAATTCAACGGTGTTACACACTCGTACATGAATTCGCCCAGTGAAACGTGAATGTAGGATGTTGGCTGGTTTAAATCGCGTCTTGTGACGTTGTGTGTCAAGCCCAGCTTGTATATAAGTAACTTGTAATTTGCTACCAGAATATCGTTGACAATGCCATGGGCGCTAAAATCCTCTCTTAATCTGCTGGTCGAGTGCAAATATAAGGGATGAATTTGAGTTTGCTGTATTCCGTGAATGGAGTGTAGATGCAAGTGGACTGAAAGGGTGCACACAAAATGTCAGACCTACTCTTTTCTCAGAGACCATGTATCTTTTATGTGAATTTTATGTGTACATTCGGGGATTTAAAGTAATAATTTTGAATTATTTGCTATGAACCGGGACAGAAGTGTCGCTATTATTAAGAAAATTACTACATCATTATATATATAAAAAAAACATTACTACATTATTATAACAAAAAAATATACATTATTATATAAACAAAATTAAATTTTGTTTTTTGAAAATCTAACTTTTAAAACACTATATATATATTTGTGTGTGTGTTTGGGGAAAAAACAATGCAAATCATTGAAATGTTGCTGTTGGAAGAGGTGCAAGGAACTGATAGAACATTATCATGTTCATAGCTTTTCGTAAAATACCATACCGAAGTGATCGACCAACCCACTTGGGATCCGTCTGAATTATAGGGTATGACCTCTGTCTTGGGAGCTGCAGACATATTTTGGTTTTGTCGATGTAAATAAGTTTTTAGTATACTTAGCATAAAGTACAAAGAATGAAAATTATAAGTAAATGAAGATATAAACATGCCAACCCTTTTGATGTCGATTTATATAAATTTTCTAATTAGAGTGATGCAAATGAAATATCTTGACCGGACTCGGAAATTTTGGACTGGCTCAAGGGGGGTGAAGAAATTCCAATTTTAAGTGATGCTCTTAATGCAATAGTGTCCCTTGCTGTGATCTCCTATTAATTTACAAATTTAAGGATAAAATCGATCAAATTCTGGCGTTATCTTTGCTTTTTTCAACGAAGCGACACGCCAACATTGCGTGCATGCGGTTGTTGTGGCGCACGAATGATGGAAATTAAAAGCTCTCACGTGCTGGTGCGCTTGTCCTTTTCATGTTCGATTAACATTTGCAAGCGCGCGTGCAGCTAGTCGCGGCCACTTATTTAAAGGGACTGAAGTCACTCGCAGTGGGTAAATGTGAAAAAAAACTATAAAAGTCTGTAAACACATCACCACTAAATGGACCCAAGGCACTCACAGTGGGTAAATGTGAAAACACTATAAAATATGTAAACATGCATCACCACTAAAGGGACTCAATGCACTCACAGTGGGTAAATGTGAAAAAACTATAAAATATGTAAACATGTATCACCACTAAAGAGACCCAAGGCACCAGCAGTGGGTAAATGTGAAAAAATCTATAAAAAGCTGTAAACACATCACCACTAAATGGACCCAATGCACTCACAGTGGGTAAATGTGAAAAAACTATAAAATATGTAAACATGCATCACCACTAAAGGGACACAAGGCACCAGCAGTGGGTAAATGTGAAAAAATCTATAAAAAGCTGTAAACACATCACCACTAAATGGACCCAAGGCACTCACAGTGGGTAAATGTGAAAACACTATAAAATATGTAAACATGCATCACCACCAAAGGGACTCAATGCACTCACAGTGGGTAAATGTGAAAAAACTATAAAATATGTAAACATGCATCACCACTAAAGAGACCCAAGGCACCAGCAGTGGGTAAATGTGAAATTTTTTTTTAGAGAATACCAATTACGTCTGAAGTAATCGCGATAAACAATCATTCCGACAAGGAGAGCAACTGCTTACAATCTATGTAAAGCAGTGGGTAAATGTGAAAACACTATAAAATATGTAAACATGCATCACCACTAAAGAGACCCAAGGCACCAGCAGTGGGTAAATGTGAAAAAAAAACTACAAAAGTCTGAAAACACATCACCACTAAGAAGAGCATGGAGAAATAGATAAAACATTTGGTCTCGGCGACTTATTTAACCCTTCCATGACTGTAGCTTCCTGAAATTTTGCGAAAGCCCTGTGCCAATGCATTCTCTTATTCTCTGCATATATAAGAGAATAAATTGGCCTAATAATATGTACATTGACTCTGTAAGCCAGTTATATAAGATAGAACACCACGCAGGGTCCACTTTTATCGTATTATTGATTCATTAGAATTGACGGTGCTGCTAATTAGAGATCATTTGATTTTGTTCAGACGACTGAAAAATTAATTGGTGTTTCTGTGAATTGTTGCTGCACGATTGGATAATATTTACCAGTTGCAGTCTTTGCATGTGCAAACATCGTGGCCCTGTATTTGTTTGAAATGCAGCATGCGTACTTGTCTATAGTCGTATAGACCGGTGTCTTCCTTTTCTACATATACATGTACGCCCAAAAATAAATATGTATACAATATATACATGTATAGTATATACAATATATTTCAGTACAGGTATACATGTATGTAAACCCTGATTATACATGGCATAATAATAGATATATATAGAAGAAGTGTTGGGTATTCGGTTGTTTCAGTTCGCCAGGCGGGGTGAATTCCATGAATCTCGAATACCAGTTAACATAGGGGTGAATACTTCAATACCATCTTTTTCCATAGATTTTGTCAACAGTAATCTGCCAAACTGTACCACATTAAGAGTAAACTACTGCTGTGGTTTGAAAATAACAAAGTGACACCCTCTGTTGAACGGGGTCGCGGCATCAAACCTGATACAAATTTCCGATAGAAAATTGACCGTATATAATATTTGGTTACCTTTTAAAGGTAAACTGCATGCGTGTCAATTTAGAGAATACCAATTATCGATTGTGCCTTTCAAAAAAAATAAAGATAACGTCTGAAGTAATCGCGATAAACAATCATTCCGACAAGGAGAGCAACTGCTTACAATCTATGTATAAGATTGACATTTGTGACCCGCCATATCAAATCCAGTCGTAAGTCGGGATTTTTTTACCCTGTGCCAATGCATTATCTTATATATGCGAGTCGACCATAGGTCGCCTCGCATATATAAGAGAATGCATTGGCCTAACAATTTTTTTATCATTTTTTTTAAAATAAATGTTTCTTACAATTTTTAGGACATAAAATAAAAAACATCCATTACCCTGCAGGGAGCCCCACACATATATAGAAGCACATAGAAGAGTGTCGTCTGCTCATGTTTGTCTGGGGCTCTGTATGGGTGAAATTATCATGTTTGTCTGGGGCTCTGTATGGGTGAAATTATAAAATTGTTAAAGAATACAAGAAAAATTTATTAAAATTGTAAAAAATTGTTAGGCCAATGCAATCTCTTATATATGTGAGGCGACCCATGGTCGACTCGCATATATAAGAGAATGCATTGGCACAGGATAAACAAAATCCCGACTTACGACTGGATTTGATATGGCGGGTCACATTTGTTGATGCCAATTTGGGTATAACATCTATGAGAATGACCATACTCTATTCTGATAAACTGTCCACAGCAGAGGGGTTCACATTACTTTATCTTGTGCAAAGCCGGGTCACCCTCCTAGTATTACTCTATTTTCCAGCACAGTGATGACCGGATGCGCGACGCGTTGATCTGTAAATGCCTGTCACGCGAATACTAGCGCCCGATTAACAGAACGAGACTCGAAAAAAAAAGGATAAAAATGGCTAAATTATGGATTAAAACGGCTAAACTGACCCATTCAAGCCACCAAGTACCAACATGGCACCATCAAAGTCGCGTACTGACCTTTTATTTGAATCCAGAATACCATTTTAATAAGGTGGAATATGAATCCCGAATAACAGCTGGGTTTGAATCCCGCGTACCACCTGAGAATGGCCTGGATCTGGCGCACCAAAGGGGAGGCATGACACCCTTAACAAAACTACATATATCAACTGAAGTGCATAAAACATTTATTACGTTAGAAACCAAGACTACCAGTCATTTAAAGGTCTCCCAGTGGCTCAATCGACAAGGTGCATACTGGAGCATTGTGTCGTCTTAAAGGGGTAATGTACACTAAATCCGGCGATTTATGACTAGAGTCATAAACTCATTTTCATTATAATTACCATGTTTTGTACATCGTTCATAGAGCATATGAGTGCACTTTGTACTTATCCCTGGCTCAGATTCATTCCTTTGTTGCATATATTCTGTTGAGTATAAAAGGAGATGGTCCGATAAATGACAGGGTCTAGTGTTCAGTCCCACGTTAAGCCTTCCAATTGCCAATGTGTACAACGCGTAGGGTGTTTGTCAGTTGCTTGCGCTGAATTATTGGTGGCTATCCCATGGCTTTGGACACTAAATTATGCAACGGATAGTAACCAGTTACGCATGCCTGGGAAGCTTGTCAGCTACTTTAGCCTAATTGGTATCTGTCGCATGGCTCGGTATAGTAAATTACTCATGTTTGCTAAAAATGCTAATTTACTAGCCAGCTTCGATGGGTTAACAGCAAACTCGATGTTGGACACAAATCATAAAACTCTATCCATGTCCTCGGATCAAAATGGATTGTTTTTCTAAATCTTCTCAGCATGAAACACTATATCACAACGAACCCCTGGCAAACCTGAGCTTGGAAGACGTGTTTATCGTTAAACGGCCTGTCACGAATTAGCAATCCGAATCGAGATTAGGTGGTGTTTGATTGGATCCCCGTGCAATCCGCAATGCAAATCAGCTGTTAAATCCTCAAGAATTACGAGATGAAAACTACGAAATTACGTAACATCGGCGCCACGGGAATCTCATTACTTAATCGCGTGCAGAACGATTTTTTCCCATTTGACGATAGTAGAAACTTGTTGGTCGCCATGGGACGCCGGCTTTTGATGTTAGGATAATTGTTTTCTGCCTTGTGCCGATGTCTGGATTTTCAAATACAATCAATCTGTTCTCGCGGTAAACACGACCGATCCTCATTGGTGTCCCCTACACGTTCCCTTCGGAGAGAATCTCTCAAATTCAAATCGGAAACTTCGAGACTTTCCATGGATCGAATTGAGATTCCTCGCGACATTCACCAGAGAGTATCCATAAAGTTCAAAACCACCCTCGTGTACGTGGTATCGCTAAACCCGAGGGTATCACCAAACAAGATCATGCGGTTTTGATAAATGAAACATAATTTCGCAAAGCGGAATGTTCCCTCTATTATCTATGACTGATAATTATGTTTCAAACGAATTACCTAACGTCAAAAAGTGTCTACTATTTATGATAAAATCGGAAATGAGTCGGAATTTCTATTAAATGTATCGGGGTGAGAGCAAGCTATGGTCGCTATCTCATTGAGGGAAAATTCCGCTTTGCGAAATTATGTTTTGAATAGCGGATATCACCAAGATATGCTCATTTATCAAAACCGCATGCTCTGGTTTGGTGATACCCTCGGGTTTGGCGATACCACGTACACGGGGTGAAAACGGAAACTTTGATACGTTTCATGGCTGGAATAGAGATTCCTCGCGACATTCTCCAGAGAGTGTGTCCATAACGTTCAAAACTGAAACTCTGAAACGAATATAGATTACACGCGACCTTCTGCAGCTGTATGTTCCATCGTGTTCCTTGTAGAGAGAATCCCCCAAGTTAAAATATCAAGCTTCGGGAGTCTCCACGACTCGAATCGAGATTCCACGCGACATTATGCGGCTGTGTACTCATCGTGTTAAGTGGAGACAGAATACATAAACTTCAAATCGGAAACTTTCTGTTGCTGCTATTCACGACGTTTTTTTCGGGTCCAAATCCATTTTTTGTGACAAACGATTGATGGTAATTTACTCTTGTCTGAGTTACCTATATGCGATTACGATTTCGATAAGCCACGCATGCGATCATTGAACCAACCAGTGACTATGACCTGATAACAACGTAATTAAGTACAAAACAATCACGACAAACAGAACCATATCACCTGCGAGTGTTAGGAAATTTTAACGGCACACTATTTTCTCACAAAGAGAACTGTCTAAATTTCCTGCCAAATAATCATGCATTTTTTCATAGATGGTTGTCTATACTGCACAAATAATACTATTGGAAAAAAATCACATAATATGTGTCATCAAACATTTATTCCTTATTAGGGCAACGAAAAGTTACGAGTCATTACATGACTGATCCTTGTCATACTTTTGAAGGATAATATCGGGCAAATGTCAGTTGCATAATAGTTTAAGGAATTCTTGTTATCTCGTATGCAGTAACGACTTGCCTGTAAAATGTTCAGCGTGTGACCACACCCTAATAGTACGTTCATTCATACACTGGCAAGTTTGCACGGAATATATGCAGGCTTTTTCTCTTAGAAAACCACATGGTGCCAGAATCGGAACGGCAACATGCGTATAAAATGCATATTTACCAAAATATAATGACATGAGAAGTAAAATGTCTTTTGTCCCGCATTTAACGACGCTACAAACATTTGCCTTCAAATATCTGTATGGTGCATGAAATATAGAGGATATCTACACTTTCTGGTTGGATATGGGAATTAGCTCATGAGTGTTGACAAAAATAAATAAATTTTCACGAGTGGATCTGTCATCAAAAATGAGATAATTACCATATCCAACCAAAAAGTTGTTCTGTTTATTATATCCTCCGGTCAGTTGGCCCATGGCTCAACTCGAAAGAAGAGTAAAAAGTGCAAATTTGTTTACCCAAGCACAGCCATGGTAATGAGCTTCTGCATATAAAAATAGTTCCATTTTTTTCAGACAGATTGGTTGAGGGATAAAGGGGCTTACATCTAATGTTTAACAAAACAAATTGAATTGATCACATATTACAATTTTGTCATCCTGACCACTCAGTGGAGAAACGATGTTCACTCATCTAGTACCGAATCACATTTAATTTTAGCGCGGATGGATACGAGTGAGATATCGATATCTCACTTGACGGATAACGGTTTTTTCTGATGCAAAAATACTACTATTTGATAGCTTAGCATATAATAAATATATATATATAATTGCATGATATTTACAGACACATTTCGGTATAGCATCGTAACAGGTGGAACCACAGAGTTTTTTTTATTCCTCGTGTGGTTAGCTGTAGTATATAGGTGCATATTATACTCATTTTTGCGTTAGATTTGTTGGCACATTCTAGCTTTTTGTATCACAATGCCTGCAAAAAACTACAAGGCAATTTTATGAGTGTGTGATATAATCCGAACCAGAGGTAATGTATCATTCCAGTGTTTATTGACACAGAGGTCGGCGAACGAAACTAAATATAACCGATTCGAAAATAGAACCAATAGGCGTGATATCTCGCGTGTTTTATAGCGATCTGTCAATTGATTTTGGGGATCGGACTTCAAATTATCCATAAAAATATCATCATCGACCGCATATTTTGAGTAACATAGCTACTTTAATTGAATTTCCTGATTGCAATTTGGAACAAAATGGGGAGAAATCACTCTCCGATTTCTAAAGATCAGCTTCATGCATCACGCTAAATTGCTCTTTTGCTTGTCGGTAACTGGCATTTAAAGAATCGGAGAAGATAAACAACATATTATAGCGCAAACATGCAGAAGCGCGCCTGAGATTATTGAATAAATTGGCGAGCGGCGCCGAAGGCTCCCGGTTTTAGTTGATATTGCTCAACATTGCACATCGACACGCGACTGTTGCGTCTTTCAAATAATGATGAGATATCATCTAATAAACTTACGACTGCAGCGCTTATTGAAACAAAGCCGGGATTCAAGGTCAAATTTAACCATAGAAACACATTCCACGCTTGTTGTTGTTGTTTGTTGTTATTCAGATAATAAGTTCAAAAATCTTATTTTGAACTTATAATCTAACCATTCCCCTCAATAAATATACTCTGTAATTTTAGTTATCTGTCGTCTGCTTATATTACCTGTACATCCCTAGCACATGAATAATAGATCATTCCGATGTACACTTTATAACTGACTGGGTTAAGAGCCCTAGATTTTCAATGAGTTCACTAATTTGAAGATGTAGCTTTTTTTTAGGGAAGATTTGCTATGACAACCAATGCTGAAACAAGCCATCTCTGTGCGAAAACATAGCAGAAACTGGCCTGACATTATTGAATAAATATGGTAACCAGATTTTCATTTTTTGACTGTCTGCTGAGTACGAAGTAATGTTACAAATGACATATAAGCCGGAATGCAAAACTAAAATGCTCATCATCGATATATTTTTGTACAGTTTTCAGGCAAATGTTTCAAATAAATGTTATTTTATATGCATAATTATCCCAGTTACTCATTAATATTATAGTATAGTCAGTGAGTGGCTTAGGTAATTTTATTAAGTCTTGTACATGGATATTCGTAACTTAGTTAATGGTTGGAGCGATAAAGTCAATTTATATTAAAGTATTAAATATGATTTCAAGATAACCTGTTAACCTGAACGTTTACAGCAGACATTTTATTCTCAAATTAATTATTGTCTATATAGTATCGATATTAGATCGTTGTTATTATGGAGTATTTATTAAAATTGTCATATAGTCTCCCTTTAAGATCACGCTCATGTGACAATTATGTTCGTCCTTGCAATAATCTTAGTGTCTCCAAACAAGGAATTCAGATGATTTGATTCTACTTATTTGAATTCATATAGTCAACCAGACATCTATCCTGAACGATAACTTTCAGTACTGTTGAAGTTTTAAGGTAGATAAGTCACGGTGTGGAATCACGTGGTTTCCAGGTTGGTGAGTACAACGCATTCAAAATTAGTAAACGCACAAAAACATAATATACGAGGAATTAACTGACACAAAACATAGCAGTTTTACTGTTACGAGCATATGTGGCCCGCCATATCAAATCCAGTCGGAAGTCGGGATTTTTTTTACCCTGTGCCAACAGGGGGGGGGGGTGAAAAAAAAAATTCCGGCACGTATGCCGGGGTGGGTGGGTGGTCAAAGCCACCAACAAGCAATTTTTTCCGCAACTAAAAAAAAAAATTCCTGCTTGTTTTTTAGTGTTTTGGCAATGAGTTGGGCTTCAAAACCTCTTTGAATGAGAGAAATAATGTAATTCTAACAGTAAACTGACTGCAGGCAGTTATCGTGTTGTATTTTGTTGCAAATTTTGAAATCCAAGATGGCCGCTGGCAGCCATGTTTTTTTGGCCGAATGACCTCAAAATGACTCATTCCTATTTACATGTGCATGTTAACATCCATGATAAATAGTATGCACAGAAATTCATATACAGCTGTTTACAGTGAATTCCCCCCGCAAATCTCTGTTTTAGTGTTAAAAGGGGGGGTGGGTGTCAAATAAGTGTCCGAAAAAACTGCCGAAAACGGAAAAAAAATTTGGCGGTGGGGGTGGGTGGGTACAAAAAATGATCGAAAGGGAAAAAATGCCATACGTGCCTGAAATTTTTTCCGACCCCCCCCCCCCCCCCCCCCTGGTGCCAATGCATTCTCTTATATATGCGAGTCGACCATAGGTCGCCTCGCATATATAAGAGAATGCATTGGCCCAACAATTTTTTACAATTTTAATAATTTGTTCTTGTATTCTTTAACAATTTTATAATTTCACCCATACAGAGCCCCAGACAAACATGAGCAGACAACACTCTTCTATGTGCTTCTATAGATGTGTGGGGCTCCCTGCAGGGTAATGGATGTTTTGTTTTTTTTTATGTCCTAAAAATTGTAAGAAACATTTATTTAAAAAACATGATAAAAAATTGTTAGGCCAATGCATTCTCTTATATATGCGAGGCGACCTATGGTCGACTCGCATATATAAGAGAATCCATTGGCACAGGGTAAAAAAAATCCCGACTTCCGACTGGATTTGATATGGCGGGTCACATATGCTAATTTATTTTTGAAACAAGTTGATACCTTATTTGTTCGGAAATACTTAGTGGTTTTCTATAACACTCTGACCAAAGTTGCCAGTCGGCGCTTCGTGGAATAGGAATACACCAGTCCATACATCTTGGAAACTCACTCGACTGACAACTTGACAAATGTGAATTTGGACATAAATGAGGTATAAGCTTGTTTGGAAAATGGTATAGCATCTGCTCATAGTGTCAAAATAATATGTAATATGTCATATCTTAGTTTAATATCCTTTTTCCTCGCTTCTGGTCGTGTTTTAGATCGCCTCGGCCATTTTGAATGCGTGATGATACCCTCTCTCAATCTATCTCTCTAGTTTTCCCACTCGTTCTCTCTCTCGCTCTCTTGTAATGTATGACATTGTCCCCTCTCCAAGTTGAGCTATATAATTATGCAGTGTAATTGATACTTTCATTCTGTGCAAACTGTGCGCGACAAACACATTAGCAATGTATTGAGTGCATTTTTTGTTTAAACATATTTTATTGTAATATAATATTACAAGAGGGATCGGGCACATGTTTTAACAACTTAAATCCGTATTGAGTGCATACACCACTTAGCTTTATTTACACAAAAATAACGAGGGGTTCAGATGATATTTGGCAATGAATAGACCACTGACAACAAGCAAACATGTCTGCACTTAATTAACTCGAAACCACGTGATTCCCCACCGCGTAAGTCACATGTTATAGAAATGGGTGACATGGTTTTTAGCATAACAACATTCTAAAAAGTCAAATAAATAGATATTAGTGTGGCAGCCTTGAGAAAAGCATGAACACTCAAAGCTGATATTCCAATCTAGTAAACTTACCGGTTTATTTGTTCAAATGTATTCACTTTGAGGAGAAAACCAGGAAGGATTATTTTGATGTAACTGTGCCACATCGTACTAACAGCACCTTGTCTGATAAAATAAAGAAATGCTTGAACTAAAGTTAACCCTTTCTATACTAATTGGATTATCCCACTCATTTACAAAAGTATACATTTGAGTAGTCAATTATTTATTTGGAGGGATGTTAATGATATCAGAGCAGCAGACGACAGCCAGACGGAATGATAGTATAAGTGCAAAATATGTCATATCCATTGATGGGAAATGTTTAGATAATAGTCGTTTGCTGAATTTATTATCTGAACATTTCCAAAGGGAACTACTCTTTAAAGGTACTCAATCCGATCAGACGGTCCCCATGCCATCAAGATACAACAACATTTCTTCAAAATACGCTTTAGTTATCACATTCGATTTATTGCAACAAAATAATGCTAACAACTGTCAACTATGGTATCAAATTTCCCAAAACTTGTTATTTATCAATATTTTGTTCCACAAAATATGGCTGTATTAACACTAAAGTTTCAAGAAATTTGACCGTATTACCACTTGATTTTAGAGTTATCCATCTTCATCCGCAATTTTGTCCGAGACCCTCCGTTTGACCACGTGTTTTTGGGCCGCATATTACATTGTATTACAAATCTCGAGAAATTTCAAACTTCAAATATCGATATCTGATCACTCTGAGCTTTGATGGGTGGGTTCCTCGACTCGAATCAAATATTGTTTACCCCCGAAGCCAAAGAAATAGTAATTTAGGAGCGTCTGATCGGATTGAGTACCTTTAATGGGTATTTAGTATATAAAGGTACTATGTATTACTAGATTGAAGAGTATATAGCACTGTTTTTCGAAGACTTCGTTTAAAAAAAAACAATGCTATGGCTAAAATAAACCATCTCTACACCACCATAACGACATAATAATGACTTATCGCAGTGATAAATCCGATAAGTCAGTATCCAAACATTATATCCACTGGATGAATACAACAATCAACGTTCAATATTGTCGAAAATTGCAACCACATCGTTACAAATGTACACATTTACTACTTTATTCGGGACGAATATTTGGCATTTTTAAACGATAAACAAATCCCTTTGCTCCTCACATTTTGCCATTCTGGTGATTCTGGGACGCCATTCTCTTGGTGGACGATAGGAGCTACAACTGTGTGGATTGCGCTCTCCGAAAAAAAGTATTTTGAATCAATCTTCTCTATCTTCCAGGCTTTTAAAGAAAAACTCTATGGCAAGAAATATGTGTGGTTCATCATAGGCTGGTACCCGGACAATTGGTACACAGTTAAAGACCCCAGTATAAGCTGTACCCCGGATGAACTTAAAGAGGCATTAGAGGGACACTTTACGACAGAGGCTGTGGTTCAATACCAGGGTCCTGGAGCTACATTCTCGAACATGGTGAGGCTTTAATTAGTCGCCCTCGCGTCTAGTCGCGGTTACTTTTAAAGGTACACAATCCGATTCGATTGCCCTCTATCATCAGATTCCAACAAAAACAACATTTCTTCAAAAGACGCTTTATTATCAGAATCGATTAATTACCAAAAGTAAGGCTAATCACTGTCAACTCTAGCATAAAATTTTCCAAAACGTGTTATATATCAACATTTTTTCCAAAGCAATTTGGTATCGAGGGTATGTTGGTCGGCTCGTCGAATATTTGCTAGGACGCCAAATATTCTAGGTGGTGAAAAATAACAGACTTCAAAAATCGATGTCTGATAACCCTGAACTTTAACGGGTGGGTTCATCGAGTCTAATCACATATTTTTACCCACGAAGCCAAAGAAATAGTAATTCAGAATATTTAATTCGGATTATGTATCTTTAAGGGTCAGACGCACGTTTTGCCAAATTTCCTGATATTTCAGAATGGATTTTCTCAAAACCTGTCTGGAATTTATTTTTGAAATTTGCTACAAGCGATTACTGTGATACAATAAAGAAGCGCCAACTCGATCGATTTTATATATCCACTTACTATATACATTTATGTCATGAAAAAAATGTAAAATTTCACTTTTTTCAGGTACCAATAACTTCTGTGAGATATATATTTTTTTCAAAAGAGTGAAGTTCATATATCCAAGATATTATGTCTGATGATTATGAGAGGAGACTTTTAATATTTAGCAGTTCTTTGCATCTAACGGGTCAACCTCTCAAAAATATTAAAATCCATATTTTTGGGTCTTTTTTAATAGTTGTTCAGATTCTACATACAACGATGATGATGATATGTGACATTCAATATTTTTCACCAGATAGATTCAGAGAAATTCTTTGTTGAAAATCTTTAACATTTTTTGCCTGGATTTATGTAAAACGTACGTTTGCCCCTTAAGGTTGAGCCGCTCTATAACCATGAATGATATTTAAAAGGATTTCTCGAATACATCGGCTTGTATTCACCAACTAGGTTTAGATATAGTCCAGGCGGTTTATAACCGGGCGAGGCTCGATGCCAACCTGTATGTGGTTGTCGGTCGGATAGACCTCGCCGCGGTATAGGTTTTCCAATCAATGACATTTGTTGGCTATCATAGATTGACCACGCACTAGTGTTGATCGCCTTCGCATAGAGCAGCATTCATGCTTGGTTCATTTAAATTTTGAACAGCGTTTTGTGTGTACTAACGTCTTGAAAATTTAGAGACGGGAAATATTCACCAGCCCAATTATATCTTCAACGCGTATAATTCCTTGAAACGATTCAGTCTCTCCGCTATTTGAGGATTTTATCCGATGAGTGTTCACAATTTAGTCGTGATGCTGGGTCTATTCAGTACCAAATGGAAAATCGGATAGATTGGGTCAATCAGATCGAGGACGGTGTGTGTCGTAGATGCCAGTATACGTTCAGTAGCTGCCTTATAAACCCTCTCTCTCTCTCTCTCTCTCTCTCTCTCTCTCTCTCTCTCTCTCTCTCTCTCTCTCTCTCTCTCTCTCTCTCTCTCTCTCTCCACCCTTCCTATCGTTTGCTTAATTCCAGTATCTCTTTCGCGTTTTTGTTGTATCACTCTACATAACATGTGAAACAATCCATCAATTCTTTCTACGGTTAGTTGTCATTACTTGTAACTAGCTATATTTCCTTGCTCTTGTCAGCGTTTAATTTGTATATATTCAGTGTTTTGACAATGGGGAGAGGATGTTACTGTAAGTGACAGCACTTGTCATCCCGCCCCTTTTGCCTGTGTGTATGTTAGTACTATGCATTGAGCAAATAAAATATGTTTCAACAAAATATAAACTACCCGGTTTATAAAAATAAAGCCATTTTGGTTATAATACGAACCCTCGATTTTTATATATTTTCTGTCAACAACGATCTTCATTTTATTGGCCGATTGTGAACGGTATTTCTATTGATATGCAATACTCAGTCTCTTTGAACAGCCGACGAAAATCCTATATCGGATGTACGTCTCTAGAACTGTCTATTAAAATTAGGTTCTGTTTTGAAGGGACTCCCTCCATTTCATTGGAGAGTGGCGCAGACTACGCGCGATTTCATTGGTTTATGGCATAACAGATCACTTTACAGATTTGAAGTCAATGACGCGTTGACAATTCCCCACGCATTGTCAAACTCAACTATTGTTGGAAAACACAGGCGATATATTCATAATTCACTTTACTCGTCGCCATATAGGAGACATCATCTTTTTATCAGTCAACGATATTCATGACTGATTATTCTTCCGCATCTTGTGTATTTATAACCATTTCTAAATACTACGATTCTCACAAACATTTACTACACCATGAATGCACTCCATATTTGGAAACGGTTTATTACGTCATTTTGGGAATGCCACGTCGTCGTAGAAATCAAATATAATTGACACTTCTAGAGACGTAGATCCGTTAGGATATTCGTCGGCTTTTCAAAGAGACTGTGCAATACTCATATCTCAAAATCTTATATTTCGCAAATGTGGGAAGCACTGACTAGACCAAGTTGCCTTCGACGTAAACCAGCAGTGAAATCGCTATGATAATACTGGTATACGTCGAAATACGGTTGCCTTACTCTTCTTTTGCGGACTTTACGCCAATATCCAGAGGCGGGATTTTCGTCGATTATAATCGACTTTATCGACAATCAATATAACATGCCACAGTTATCGGAAAGAGTGATATCTTGCGGTCATAATGATGTTATAATCTATACGCAGAATATGCCGTGTAATTAGGAGTAATTTCACATTTGATATATTTGTTTACGTCTGGAGAAAACCCGAACTGTTACTCAGTTCGCGAAGTCAAATGATTTCATATTCTTTTAAAATTATGCAAAAATGTGATAAATATTCTTCATATTAAATTAAAACTTTCTGTTGATAACTCGTGTGGAGTCCAGAACAAATATGTTTACTATGGAATAAACCGGGTTACTTTCACAATTGTGACATTTTTCCAGTAAAACTGTCCCGCGGATGTGATAAGAAATTCTAAAATTCCATTGATATTTATTATTTTAAATTCCGAGGATACTACATAACAAAGAGATAGACCATATTTAATTCTTGACATTTTGCGTTCCAGACAGCAAGTAATTTCACCAGGAGACTGAATGAGAAGTTAAACGTGACCGACACATCAAAGGTCACTGGTTATCCTGAAGCCCCCTTCGCCTACGATGCAGTGTGGGCGTTAGCCTTAGCGCTGAATAAAACATCACAGAAGTAAGTATATATCAGATTTATGACTCATGATGAGTGTTCATGGCTGCAATGTCGATTGATTGATTGATTGGAGTTTAATGTCGCTTTCAGCAACTAACGCCATATCACGGCATTGCCAGTTTTAGTGGTGGGGGGAAATCCACACTTACTGCTAAGCTAACATTGATTTCAATCGATGATAGACTGTCGGCCATGTGCGGAAAACAACCGGCCATCGACGAGTAACTAGCATATCCACCAGATAACGATTTCGAGTTACAAAGTTAACGATGAAACATGTGGATTTGAACCATCATCGCCAGCGCTGGAGGGCGAGATGACTCGGAGTTGCACCAATACCGACTGAGCCACCGAGGCCCCTGCTTCAATGTTCGTTAGCAAATTCCCATTTCTTATCGGAATGGCACATTGATATATCGCTCAACTCAGATAAAGCTTAAAAATCGTCACGATTTTTGCCCATTTCGGGGTTAGAACCCGGCCAACCTCGTCGAGCCCAGACTGCGACTGACCATGGGTATATAGTTCACTGACCTCCATTATCGGAGAGCATTACTGTATATATACCAGTATGGTGTTAAATGCGACACATATATATTACATCGAAAGTAAGGCAGGATGATGGAAGAAAGGGAGTGTGAATGAGTGGACGAGAGACGAGAGATGATCTAACAAAATAGTCATTATAGACAGTGGTTGTGTATGTGCATGGGGTTGGTGCAAACAATATGAATTTTTTTAAATGAGTCAAATAACACAAATACAATATAGAGAGATTGAGAAAGAGGATTGGACAACAAG